>JBBDHG010000170.1:1702500-2157500 GCA_037951165.1 Lophius americanus
CACAAACTAAAGGTTTGTCCTTTATAGGGAATACCTCTCATCAAACAGGTTAGAAAGTGGTATCAGTCCGACCCAGATGAAGTCAAAAGAAAAGCAAACAAAGGGGAAGTCGAAATATTTTTCTATGATGAATTGGGACATACGTGGTGTTTTGCAAGCTCGATTTCGATGGCCTTGGGGTCAGAGCTGATTGGTCGCTGTGTGTCCAAAGTGGTGTGTGTGTGGTTGAGCCAGGCCTGCAGCTCAGACAGGGCATGCTGGAACTGACCCAGAGCCAGCAGGGCAGCTTCCAGCTTGTGCTGCGGTGGAGGGAAGAAAGAAGGTGTAAAAATAGGAACTCAAGTATTTGGGCTGTAATGAAAAGCAGCTGTCAAAAACATGCAATCCTCCAGAATGCCAACAAACAACAGAGCGGTGGAGACACTCAGATCGGTTACACAATGTCTCCTTGGTAAAATTGAGTTTCCACCTCATGCGGTTTCACTACCTGTCTCTGAGTGATTTTATCCCCGAGGTTTTCCCAGAGATGTCGGAGCTCCGTCAGCGGCTCCTGGATCATGTCCCTGTCCGTCTGGTCTGACACCTTCTTCAACAGCAGCTCCCCCTGGTGGCAGAGCTTCTCCATGTCAATCTGCTGCTGGTACACCTCCACCTTGTACTGCTGCTCAGTGTGAAGAGAGGGAGGAGAGGGAGGGTTAAGGCAAATAATAGTTTAGGTACTGATCCAAATCCAGCTCTTCCAGTAATCTGTTACATTGTACAGAAAATTTTACAAATTAAAATGTCTCACCACATAATTATCATTGACTTTAAGGGGTTCAACTACTTGAATTGCTACCGGTCGTAAGAAGGATCATGCAGGACATATAAAATGATCTAACAATAAAAGCTTATTATTAAAATTTGAGTGGTTTATTTAATGGTCAGGAAAAATTAGCATCTCCTGTCAACCTTCAGCTCTTCAATCTGCTGTTTGACTGTCGCCAGATCAGTTCCCACAGTCGACATTTCACACAGCTTGATCACAGCGTTGTCCAGGTAGTCAAACATGGACTGAAAAAATACAGAGAGATTGAGAATGTCAAGGAGATCATTGGAAATCAACAAGATGGCAATTATTCCATATTTCCATGCGCAATACGTGAAAGTCTTAACGTTCAAAGTTTAAGCACAGATGGTAGGAATATCACTAAAACTGGCTCAAGAATATATGATTCTATGTTTCACTGAACAAAACGTTATATGCTTAACTATCCAAAAACACTGACTCTATCAAAAAAAAAGAAAATAAATATTATAACAGTGTGGAGATAAGATGAGCAGCTCAATGAAAAAACAGAAGGCCTAGTGAATCATAAATACAGAGCTACTCTGATGTACGGACCTGCAGTGCGTCCTGGTACTGCACTGATGCAGTCATGGCCTCCTCCAGCCTCTCCATCCTCTCTTTCCATGTCCGGTTCAAACCCTCCCAGGCAGCGTTCATCTGAAAAGAAGACAGGAAAAACAAAGAAGTCATGTTAATGGGTCAACATTTAGTAGAATTAACAATGTGTATCAATCCGGCATACGGTGTTGATTTCACACCTCATCGATGGTCTTCTTGACCTCAGGCTTCTCGGTTTCTCCACACGCAAAGATGAGATCAGCACCCAGGGTCCGGACAAACTCAAGCTCCTCCCTCAAACCGTCCGTCTCTGCCTTAATAGCCTTGTAGAAGATTAGAGACACATCATATTTAGCTAATTTCTGACAGATTAATATCTAATAATGCTTCTCTCTCCGGATCTTCTGCCCGTCTTTAACTATTTCCTCCCTCCTTCACGTCCTCCATACCTCAGCAGCCTCGATCTGTTGTTTGATAAGTGAGGGGTCCACACCAGGGTCTTCCAGCTCTTTCACAATATCTTGGGAGTCTCGGAGCGTGCTCAGTAGCGCTGCCACGTCAGCCCAGAACTTCCCGGCAAGGTCCAGGACGTCGTTCAGCTTCCCCTCCCTCTCCTCTGCCCGCTGCCGGATCTCATCCCACAGTGAGCGCAGGCGCAGAAGGCGGGTACGAACGGCTGTGGAGAGAGGCGTCGCAGATTAGCAGAGATGAGCTGGTGGGATGTCGCTGGGAAAACTGGGAATCAGCGTGCAATCTCATATAATACAGAATATTTTTGGAAGAGTGTGGGTATTTTATACTCCAGATCTCTTTGTGTAGATGTGAGCCAATTTGGACATAATCTTACAAATGGTTGGGAAGTAAGTTTTTTTTGGGAAACATTTTTCTTTAAAAAAACTCTCCCTGGTGTGTAAAATATGAACTAATAGATACAATATGTTATACACAAGTATAAAACTCCTTAAGTCGATTCACGTGCACCACATTTGCACTAAATTGTACAAAAGGTTGAAATATTATGGACCAAAAACATTTGGAGTTAATGCTCCCCATAGTGGCAGAAGCATGGAACTGACCTTTCTCAAGATCAATCCAGTTCTTACTCGTATTAAGGTCTATGTAGCAATGAAATTTGAAAATGATCCCTGTAATCGTTGTTAATTTGTCACCCTCAGCAGCAGGATCGTCATGAGCAGCTCGTCCGATGAGCTCCTCCCCGCGGGCGCAGAGTGCGGAGAAGCTTGGCAGCAGTTTGTCCAGCTCCAGCCCTTGGGCCCGGTGCTCCGCTAGCTGCTCTCTGATCTTCTCCACCTCTGCCGCCACCGAAGGAGGCTGTCGCAGTCGTTGGACCGCCCCCTCCAGGGTCTCCAAAAGGGGGTCCATCTTGTCATGGAACTGTGGATGGTTGTAGAATAGTATGGTGTTATCCAGCAGGGGTCACAGTGTTTGGATTTTTAATAGCTGGATGTCATACTGAGAGTGAGGGAATACTGAGATAGATGTAGGTGGAAAACCCTCATGATAAAGTTTCCGAATTTCTTACACCTCAATATTTACACCTTCAGCAAGTCATCCAGGTCTTAATTTACCACACAGGAGGGAGGCTGCTAACCTACAAGCTCAGCCCACTCCAAAATAAGAGTATGGTGCAACTTCCAGAGATGTTGGGCTTTTACCCACAACAAAACAAAATGCTAGCTGGTCACAAGGGAAATATCAGTTATACTGAAGGACCGATATGACTGGTTTGAAAAAACTGGCCAAAAGACTGAAACAATGTGTGCTGCGCTTAAAACTAAGTTTTAGTTAAGCCTGGCCTGACTTTCCAATATAGACTTCAAATAGCCTCACAACTTTCAGGCATTTGCATATCATTGATGTCTATGGACAGGTAAGATCTAAAATAATTTTTTTTCAGTGTCGGTAAAAAGGTACCTGTTACACTTTGTGGGGAATCTGTGATTGAAAAAAATAAAAAAAATAAATAAAAAATACGAATATTTCTTTCCTCTGCTGAAATTTTTGGTAAGATGAAAAAGCTCTAACATCCTTATGTAAAGTAACACCATGAAACAAACGAAAAAATAAAATAAAATAAAATAGCTCAGAATCTCACTGATAACTGCTGCATAAAATTTGGTAGAAATACCACAAAGTTCATGTTACAGTTTTTGTGGCATAAGACCAGGAGGACTCTCCACTTTCTCACAGTTGGATCAACAACGGACCCTAAGTGTGCAGAAGATTGAATTTTGGCTGCAAAATACCAACTATGTCCACTAGATGGAGCTATACACACATACAAAAACCTTTGGCTGTGACATAAATCAATGTTTATATTAGAAATTTAGTATTGTTTACAGAAAATAATGCAAAAACTTGGTAACCCAATTATTATCCTTTAAAGAAGAATGAATTCTACAAAACTACTAGGGGATTTAATTCATTATTATTGACACTTGGGATTGGCAACCACATGGTTTGGACCACTGTGATGATTGTGATGATGTGGTGATGATTTCACTGAAAATCAAGATTTTGGATTATCCGAAAAAAGACATACTTTATCAACTAAGATATATCCACTGCACAATTTATAACTGTTGTGACCAGTTCTTGACTAAAGATTGATACCGGATCAATGATCGAATGAAAAATGAATTCCTATTTGATAAGTTGACCAAATCATGTGGGTGGAAGCAGCCTGAGTGTCAAACATTGTCAGTGTTCTTAGTTAGTCTTACCTCCACCAGCTGGGTGATTGCAGTGAGCAATGATGATGGAAAAAAAGATGTTGGGGGTGCAACACACACCACATCCACAATGAACGAGGGGATGATGGGATTGAGGAGGGGATGGTTTTCAAGGATAGAGGGTGGACATAAAAGTTAAGTGAAAGAAAGATAGGAGGTTGGTGTTTAAGAGGGTGGTGAGGGAAGGTGTGACAGTGCGGGTGGAGGAGGAGGAGGAGGGGGAGGGGGGGGTTGATAGACATGTTGGTTTGGAGGGAATGGAGGGTGGAGAAACAATATGATGAGTTAAAACAGAGACATGCATAAAATGCACACAACATAATCTACGGCAGCAGCACTCAATGATTCAAAGGTTTCTCACCAGATGAAACTAGACGTGAAATTGTTAGATGTATGTTTGATGTAAAATAGAATAAAACCATTTGAAAATGCTGTACATTAAAGATTGATATAAATCGTTAAAGCAGCTGATAAATATAAAACTAAAATTGAACACAGACCTTTACGCGATAAAAGCATATCAAAATTTAGTTAAGGGCAAACAGCAGGCACAAACACAGACACACTGTTTAGTAGTCACACCTGTCACCGTATCACACTAAGCGCCTGAAGTTAAGTTGCTTTCTTGTATCAATGTAAATTAACAAATATATCCAAGTTTAAATATATGTTTTGTGGTTAAAACAGGTCACAGTTGGTACTCTGTGTCGTACCTGTGCAGACTGGGACACTGCCTCATCTAGAGCTGTTGCGCGACCTTTGACCACCTCTTTGATGGCCTTGTAGCGTTTCTCTGCCTCGGTATAGCGCCGTGTGACAGTGTCCCCCTCCTGGAGGCTGAGCTCTGC
The DNA here is from genome assembly GCA_037951165.1 of Lophius americanus. NCBI lineage: Eukaryota > Metazoa > Chordata > Actinopteri > Lophiiformes > Lophiidae > Lophius > Lophius americanus. The sequence goes on from JBBDHG010000170.1 coordinate 1,707,489, forward strand.
CAGCTGGGGTCCAATCTTGAGCAGCTTGTCTATGTGCGGCTTGTGCTCTGCGATGGACTCCCTGAGCATCTGCAGGGCAGGGAGAGGATAGAACGTAAGTACGATATTCACATTTCTGTGGATTCCGTAAGGGAGCTCAGCGAGAGATTTTGTATCCTGCTTTACCCTCATCTCGTCCTGTTGAAATCGCAGTGTGTCAGTGTCGATGGCAGGTGGTGGGAGCTGGGTGATGAGGGTTTCTGTCTCGCCCAGCCATGGCTCCAGTTCTTCAAAGGTCTCCCAAAAGCGGGCGACCAAAACCTGAGCCTGCTCCAGGGCTGAAAACCGCTCGCTGTGGCTCTGACTGACTGCATCGTAACGATCATTGAGAGAATCTGTCTTCACCTGAAGAAGAGAGACATAGAGATGCTAGCCTAAAGATTCTGTTGCAGCACTTTCATCAGAAAACTTCCCAGTTAGCTTCATGTCCCTCATTTCCCATTCTGCACACTATGACCTTCCCGTACTTCACTATCAGTTACTCACTATGAGTACATCCTTCTGAGCATTGTTGCAGGTTTCCAGGATGTCGTCTCTGGTGTTGAGGAGCTGATCCACCGTGTCTTTGTGGCGGATGATGTCGATGTTGAAGGCTCTCTGTACTTGTAGCTGGGCCACGGTAACATCGGGTTCTAGGCTGAGGGGCCCAAGAGACGCTAATTTACGCTCCGTCTCTCCGACCCAGGCCAGCTCTGCATCCACTGCCTCCTCATACTGCAAGGATAAGTTGGTGTTTAGATCTAAGCTAGAGACATCAAATTGTATCAGCATATCCCTCGCAAAAAATGGGTATGGTAATGGCTAATGAGTATTAAGAAAAAAACTCCTTGTCACGGATTACATATATGTTAATAGTTTGGTGACGTATGAATGAACAGTTTGTGAGTTAACCCGCATAAAAGATGACCACCCTTCAAAATCACGTAAAATAACATGTTTCTAAATTAGGCATAAACATGTTCATGAGTGATGGGACCGGGGCATTGGCATCAGCAGTAATTGCGGATGCTGTCACAATTGGATTGTGATTGTGACAATCCTCAATCTATCATTGGTGAACATGGAGGCGAGCCATACGGCAACGCAATCAATGTATTCTAGCAAACTGATGACTGTGAGTTGGTATAAATGTTGTAGGGTCATGCAGGAATTGGTTTACTGTCGGGAGAATATTTGACATGTGCAGCCTGATTGCTCATACAACATTGTTGTATGAGCTGTTGAGCAGGGATGATGAAAAGGTGTATTAATGTGAACACAATCTACAAGGTCCTCAATCAGTAAAAGTATTGGGTGTATTTGTGCTTTTCTTCAGTTGCTTTGCAGATGAACACAGCTTTTATTTTGATGTCGATAAAGGTCTATCTGCTAATTGATTCAACAACACTGACCATCTAACTTCATTGAAACCACCACAGCTCCAACGCTAAGCCAACCGCTCAGCTCTGGGTACAGATCAAAAGAACGAGGTCAAGCGGCTGAAATGAGCATCTTAGGGGGGGCTGGGCTCAGACTAAGAAGGGTGCAGGACGGAACCGCTGCTCCTTCGTATCGAAAGGCGTTGACCAAGAACTCTCTGGAGTGGAGGGTCTATTTATCTCATCTGGTCTGGGAACACCTCGGGTTACCCCTGGATCAGCTTGAGAGCATTGAACATTCAGATGAAACGGATGGAAGTACCTGCTGAGACCTCTGGATGGCAGCTTGGACCAGCTGCACTCGCTGAGTAATGGTCTCATCAGCCTGGCGGTAGCGCTGGTTGGCATCAGCGACCAGGCGGTCCAGTCCCTCGCGGGCTCGCCATGGCACCAGGTCTAATAGGGCACTGCCCATCTCATTCACTGTGTCCAACACCAGACGCTTTTCTGCAGAAACTTTCTTCAGCTCCTTTGAAAGTTAAAGACGAGTTGGTGAAAAGTGCGAGAAAACATTAAGTGGCTTACATTTAATGTGAAATTCCCCTCAAGGCTGTTCATGCACCTTAATGTTTTCTGAGGTGCAGCTGCTCCTGACTGCAGTGACAGATACAAGGAGCAACAGTCTACTTATACTGTTTTATTGTGGCAGAAGAAAGAAACGGCTTAACCATCCCAACCATTTAACTAGGGTTATTTAAAGTTCCGTTTTGCTGATATTCTTAATTAAAAACAGAATGATTTTAGATGTTCCTTAAGGCTAGTTAATGCCTGTGAATAAAAACTTTTCATTGGAAAACTGTGGATTCTGAGAAATACTGCATTTAGAAAGGGAAACGTAAAAACTAATTATGCAGACATATTTTGAATTTTATCAGTAATTTCACTATTTTCTATTCCCTTGGTTTGTTCAGAATTCTGGTGAACATAAAATAAGAATGTATTGCCATTTGTTCACATTAAACATGACTAATTTGAAGGCAGTTTGTCCCTCGATATGGACTCGCCCCCCTGTGATGAGTTTGACACCCCTGGTGTCAAGTGCCTCTTCAATAGTTTTGTAAAGCTGGAGTAAGTTTTTTCAAACAGCTGAAAAGGAAAATAATACATTAGAAATAGATGTTGAGGTTTGTTGTTGTTGTTTCATAGATTCATAACTAAGTCACTCAGGGTGAACAATGTATCCAGAAAGAGCGCCATGGGAAACAGTGAAACAACAAATTGGAGTCACAATTGTACATCACCAACTTTATACTAGTTTGTTTTCTTTCACATTATACTATTTATGAGCTGTTTGCAATAACAGTTTAAATTGATTGCTCAATACAACAGATGAATGTAAAAAAGAATATGTTTACAGTCTCTGACTGATTCAACCATTAATGACAACCATCTCCCGAACTTTGTAGAGATCCTTTTGCTGATATGAGCTACTAACATGCTGCACAGTCAAACAGCGGTCCAGTGGAATCTTATCCCATTCCTCATGGGCGAAGTCCTCCAGCAGGCCTACTTAAACATTCTTCTTCATGTGCTGCAACCACCTACTATTAATGTACTGATCTATTTGAACTGTTCTTATTGATTAGGTTATTACAAAAAGCTGGGTGAAAGTATATTAAGTCGATAATTCATATATGTGATCGGGGTTTAATAACTTCTAAAAAGTGTTTACATACAGTAGCTTCACGGTGGGAAGTAAAATGGAGGCCTGCTGCTTTTTTAATAGTAATGGTAAAAACAAACTGATATGATAAGAGCCGTCGCCCTGTATGAATCAATTCAACCGTCCGTCTCAGGCTCCACACACCTTCTGTCTTTCCTGGTAAGACGGCGTGGCATCGGGCTCCAGATTGTTGAGCTCCGCCTCCACGCAATCAAGCCACTGGTTGAGGTCGTCATGGGCGCTGGCGAATCGCGTGGCCAGCTGCAGAGCTTGTTCAAGAGTACGGAGAGCCTTGCTGCTGCCGGCCGTCATCTCAGCATAGCGAGACTTGATGCCGTCCAGCTTCTCCTGGATAAGGAGGACTTCCTCACCTGTAGGAGGACACGCACCTGATGTCACGGATGTTTCATGGGATTTTCTTTTCATTTTCCTCAGTCTGGTTCCAACATGTGATTCTTACTTCATTCTTAGTTGATACAGTTTTTCTATGTTAAATCTTTTGGAACAACATCAAGCAAACTTCTTGCGTTTTCACTCTCACGTTTTGTAAAGAAATGAATTCCAGACATGTTCTGTCTTCCTGTGTTTTACAGAACCTGAGAACTGACGGTTATGCATACTTTTCATGGCCACAACATTTGTCTGACCGCATGTTCACGTTGAAGACCAGTTATTACCTCGCTAGTAGCACTTGTAGTCTTCATGGCAAATATTATGAGAGGGGACACACAAACCAGTTTGGTTCGCCGCTGAAGTAAAAATGTGTGGTTTGGATGTGACTCTATAATAACTACAAGAAAAGAGTGTTTTAGCTTCTTTCCTCAAAGGGTTTTATCACCAAGCCTCAAACAATGAGCTTTAAAATATACAGAATATTGATCAGTATAGTATAAAAGACATAACCTGAAAAATGAGCAAACCCAATGTTGGCGCTGTGTTTATTAGAATAAGATAAGGAATGCGAGACTACCTGTGGTCTGTTTGAGTAAGGCTTGTCCATTCTTGATAGCTTGGTCCACTGTCTTCTTCCTACTCAAGATCTCCTCATTTAGAGACTGGGGAGACATAAAGGACAATCTCCAACACCTTTCTTCCTTTGGTTTCAAGTTTAAATATCACAAAGACCCAAAAAAAAATTCAGATTAATATAACAGGGCTGCTGACGTTTATAATGAGACATTCAAAGAAATTTTTCAGGCCACCAGAGAATTTAATTGAAGACCATAATAGCAAAAAATAAATAGACAAGATATAAAGGTAAAGTAAATCAGTAAACTTAACTAGATATTAGTGTGTTTGTCAAATTACAAAAGCTAATTCTGAAACACAACTGTAAAGGACGTTACGTTAAAACGTTAAAGTAACATTAAATAAACATCATGATATTTAACACCTATATGATCCTATTTATGAAATCCTCCATAATACCACAAAATATCTGAAACTTTTAAAGGCCCAAAATCCATATTATAAAATTATAGTCTTTTTTTAAGACCCTGCATGAGTAATAAAACTAGGGCTATGTTTACGCTTCACATCTGTTCTTGATATTTTAGTCGCAAAAGCTGATATAATAAAGTCACAGAAGGAAACAATTAATACAATTCTGCATGTAAAATGTGCCCGTTTCCCTGATTGAATCTACTGTCGGGGTGATGATCATGGGTGTCTGATGAAGTCGTACCAGAGTTTGTTTGTGCTGCCCGGCCAGCATCTGAGGCTGGTAGCACTGGACGGAGACCTGAGAGAGTCTCTGAGCCACCTCCGCCAGCCAGTTCAGCACCTCTACCTCATCCTCCCCAAAAAGCTGGGCGTTAGCCAGCGCCTGCTCCAGTAGGCCCGCCCGCCTTGTGCACCAATTGGAAAGTTCCGAGTAACCTGACCTCACCGCCCCCACCCGCTCGCTTAGCCACTCCCGATCGGCCGAGCAGCTGAGCGGGGTCAGCGATTGGCTGAGAGACTCTAGGTATTCAACCTCAGCTTCACGTGAGGACACTTCCTCGTGGAGAGCCTGGGAGGTGGAGGTGTGTTTGTGTGTGAGTGTGATTGTATGTGTGTGTGTATGGGGGTTGGAGAGGAAGTGAGAAGAAAGAACAACAAAACAAGAGGAAAACAGGTGGATAAAAACTCAAAACATGAACATGAAAAATGACAAATCATAACTTTAACAGGAAATCATAATCATGATCAAATGAAGTAAATGACTAGAATAATGCAAAACAGCTTAAAATAAACAAAGAAATGAATCAATGAAAATAAAAATAAAATTAATTAATCATCAGGTTATTTCTTGTATGCACCATTGGTGACTCTTATTGACTGAACAGTGTTTCATGTCTGATCACCTTCCTATGATTGAAACCTCTGTTCGCTCGTGTTGTGAACCGCGTTTGAGTGGTCCGGCAGACTAGCCGTATATAAGTACAGTCCACTTACCTATGAGATAACAGGATAGCAGGGCTTTTTTTTTTAAATAATAGGGGGGGGCCTTGGTTACCACAGGGCAAAATAGTACCTTGTGCTTGATGATCTGTTGGGTGATCTTGGCCGTCTGGGTTCCCATTGGCTCGGCAGAGCTCAGGCGTCTCTCGGTGGAACTCAACCATTCTCCCAGTGGATCCAATGCTTCATGGAACTCAAGAGCCAGAACCTGCAGATCTTCCAACTGCTGCTGCCTGAGGGGGCCGGTGGGCGCGGTGAGACAAACACATTTACTTTTATTGGTATTTTTATTGCTTTTTCGACTTTTTATTTTATTAGAAATTATAAAAGATATTACATTTTAAAGAATATTATAAACAGAAAAAACATTCTTTTTGTTGGTGCTGTCGTCAACTGAAGCTTCTAACACCGTGTTTGTACAAAAAGCACCAGTCTGTGTCTATGTGTGTATGTGTGCATAGCCCTGAAGTATCATGTGTATTAAATTCCAGAGGTATAAGCAGATAGCAGATGTTTTTTTCATATCATATCAAACTTCATCAGTGGGTGTACTTCATGCGTGCACCCATGTCCTCCTCAACGAATTACTACTTTAAACAGACAAGTTGCTGAAATGACTTGTTGGCCACAGTATCCGAAAGTAATTACACAATTGTTTCCTAAAAATAGGAAATAATCTTTTCCCTTCCCATTGTATGTATGTACAATGTTAATAATATATCAGAAGGGAGGATGGTCGGATGACGCACTAGTTCTGATACATGTATTCTTCCCACTTTGTGGAGCAAACGTACCGAGCATCAGCTTTGTCTAGCAGGTCAGTCCATCTCTCCGCCAGACTGCTGAGCTGGGTCTGAATCTTCTCTCGGTCCGGAGTGTCAGCTGTGTCTGCGATCCTCTCTCCTTCAGCGTGGATCATCTGCATCGTCGGCCGGCGATCATCTAACAACCTCTGGAGCAGCTGGAGGAGGAATATACACCACTTATTAGAACAAACTGAAGGGAAGCTCTAGGTTCAACCTTCAGCTACAGGTGCCTTTACGTTGGCATTATTCAGTGGTTTTGGTTAATTTAAGAGAAATATGTTGTATTTGGATTTGATTTTCTTGGCTGATCATCTATTTTTATAAAATTGTGATGGACGATTCCGATTTTTCCCATCCATTAAAGTTCCAAAAATCATGATGAGTAATGTATTTTAGGTGCTCTTATTTTAATGCTGGTCGGTCATGTGTAATGTGCATGCGTTGAAATTAGTGTAATATCCTCCCGGCAGTGCGTTCTTTTAACAAAATGTATGACATTTCGATGAGAAAATAAAAGTTTGTACGCTTCGTTCATTGCATTATATGGTATATGCTAGCTTTGTTCAAGGACATCAGGGCTTTTGGCTGGCTAGTGGATAGCCTCCACTAGCTTTAGCCGCTCTGCTAATGTTAGCTTAACTTGTGGTGATCCTCGGGTTGATTAATTTAGAAAAAAGTGATATAGTTTGTTGTGCCAATGGTTTTCGGGGTTGAAGGGAACACTACTGATGTTATACATTGTAAGCTTTTTGTTTTTTTTGTTTGGAGCTGTAGTAACTCATGCTCGGTGTGCGTCTTCGGCGCATGCGTGCAACCGGCCTAAAGTGAGACTGATCGGCCAATGGCTGTTTTCATCAAGGCATGCCTCCCGGCACCGATCGATCGGTGCACCTCTAGTTTTGATTGATCACCTCATGTGTCTGTGGTATTACATCACATGAGTCTTTTTTTATATTGCTATCAATAACATGGGGGAAACCATGTTAATATTTTCATTTTCGCTTTCAAAGTGTGATATGAAAAGATATGGCACATGGCCTACTGGTTCCCAAACACCGCTTCACTGAGGAGGTATCTGTAAAATCTAGTCTACGATTAAAAGTTTACATCTCTCACTTTAACTTGATAACAACAACATAAACTATGCCCACTTTTATGGCCACGCAGCTGAATCAACTTTAAATACCGTCATGAAGGTATTACTGAATGGTCAACTCATTGTACGGTGTTCTTAAAAACAATCATCACACAGGTTAAGGGGCGTAAGGGCAGGCTAAACCATTTTAAAAGTTCTGAGTGCAGCAAACTGTTGTTCACTGAGCTGAGGTTCAAACTGTTCTAAAAAAAAAACAACTTCCTGCTCAGACTGCTGCTCTCAGATCAACCGCTGGAATGCACTTCTCCACGCTCTGCTTTTTTTCCCTTTGCCAAACGGTGACATGACTATCCGTCGCAGATGTAAACAAATGCGATTGATCGCTGGCACATACTGATAGACTCTCATGTGAACAAAAACAGGAAGTGTTTGCAAGATAAATAAGGAAAAGTGTGTGTGGATGTTTAAGAGAGTGAGTGTCTCTGAAAACAATACAAATCCACTATGCATGCATGTGTGTGCAAGACTGCCAGTCTGACTGGCAGACAGTCAACCGGGGCCGTTTGGATGCCAGGCAGACAAAGGATTGACAGTGTGTTTGTGTGTCAATCAGATATCTATTATTTGTGACAATAAACTACAGCCTTTCCTGTAGTTTTTTTGTTCAGACGTCCATCTGCCTGCTACGTAGTTAGGTTGCGGCGCGCGCATCAAGCCGTTACAAGCTTGAGTGTGAGGACAAGAAGACAGTATGTGGAGGAAGCTGAAAATTACGAGTGGTTTAATAACAATTCAATCGTGGCTTCAAGCGGAAAATTTTAGGAAGAGAAGTGTGGATCAGTTGGAAAATATTACAAGCAGCGTTGTAGAAACTGCAGTGGAGGACAGTGAACACGCAGCATCACTGAATCAACTGCAGCAAACGGTGAAAAACGGTAAGGAGATATGTCTCTGGTTACATCAAAGTTGAAATGTGCACTTACAGGGACTTTCAGTTGTTAATGTTAATGTTCTCACCGGCTCTGTGTGAGTACGGTATGTGTGTGTGCCTTGCATTATAATGATTTGAAAGAGTTTAATTGTCATTTCCAGTGATACTCCTTCGCACTTTTTGTAGTGGTGGCTGACAAGTCAACAATAAATAATATTCTAATTGGGAATATATTTTCTTCCTGTTTGAAGTACGTTTAGCTGAATAGGGTGACCTACTTCTACTAATGAATTTTCACATGGGTTATGGCGGTACTTGCAGAGCCTTATACATTCTGAGGTGGTACGAGGTGTAAAAAGTTTGAAAACCACTGAAGTAGATTATATCCACTGAACTGGTAGATCACCCAAGAGAGTTCAAAAAACAAACAGGTTCAAGTTCAATCAAGATGATCATCTCTATTCTAATTCATCACCCTATGTCTTGGTATTCCATTTTTTTTTCTTTTCTTGGTTGTTGTGTGTTGAGATGTCTTGGAATTTGTCTTTGTGTGGCAAAACTTTCTCAGAAAAGTAGTAGTTAGCAATTTATTTCCAAATATGGGATAAAACATTCCCATGAATTGCAATGTAACATCTGACACTGGGTGCAGTATCTAAAAAAAAAAAAAAAAAAGATCTAAAGAAAAAGCCCTTTCAGTTATGATTTGATAACATTTCTAAGCAAATATATAAAGATTTATCCTCACGTCTATTTTAAAATGTGACAAAGGATATTATTTTTCATGTCTTTTTCTTCTCCTACCTTTTGTTCTTGGATCTGGGCCTTGACGACGCGGTACTCGGCGGACGGCGGCCTCTGATTGACCACCAGCTCCTCTGTGTCGCTCAGCCAGCTCAGCAGCGGTTCCAGAGCATCCTGGAATTTGCCACAGTGCAACAGAGCCTCCTGCAGCTGAGCGATCCTCTCTGCCACCTGAGTACAGGAGAAACGGTTTCATGAGTAAAGAAGCAAAGTTGACACAATATGATGGAGGCAAGTTAAATAAAATCACACGTGGGAGGGTCAATGGACGAATAGAAACACATAAAGATTAATGGTTGGGCAAAGAATGACTCCTACCTGCTTGTTAAGTGAGTTCCATTGGAGATTGGTGGTCTCCAGGTCATGCTCCAAAGCCTGGGTATCTGTGTGTTTGGCGGCACTCTGGATCAGGCCCTGACCCACAGCGTTGACGTGCTGTAGCTTTGGCTGAATGCTGTCAACCTGCTCTCTCTCCACAGCCTGGAGGAAAATGCAAGAACATATGTGAGTGACCTTTGCCACATTATGTATATACAGAGGCAATAGGATATCAGGAGATGAGGGACAGAGGGGAATGCAGAGGTAGAGGAGCGGACGACCAGGATGAGAAAGGAGGGTGGAAGGGAGGAGAAAAACGAAGAGGGGGATTATAGGGATTAGAGCGTTGGATGAGTAAGGGGCTGGCTGAAAAGGGCTGAGTCGACAACACTCACATTGTAGAGTACACTAAAACACTTGCATGAAGGCACAAAGACTGAAACACACACACGCACACATACTCAAAGATTGAGCCATCTTTTGATGACAACAGAGGCAGCCACCCGACACTAAAAACAGCCAGACTTGACTTCCCTGGCAATAAGAGTCTCGACAACAGTCGATACCGCTGCTCTGTCACAGTAAGTATGAACCACTCTATACCCAAATGTTGCCCAGGGTCCAGCTAGCAAAACTGCATAGATTTCAAGCGTTTGATTTTATTCAATCTCCATTACCAATTTTTTTTCTTTTTTTATTAATTTATTAATGTGCCTTCTTTTTTATACTCAATAAATTGCTCAAATTATGGCTGCAGGATTTTAGGGGACAAATCACAGCTCAATATTTTATTAGTCAACGTACATTTTTTTCAGAAGACAAAATTACCGGACTTCCCCAAAAGACGTTAATATTTCTATTTTCTATTTGCCACTCGGTCATTACTGGGAAATAATATATAACAAAATATTCCCGCCCGTCGGGTATCTGCAAGGTGTCAGATGAGTGATCAGGGACCGCCTAGGAAGTGCAATACAGAGAAGAGTACTTAAAAAAATTTTTTTTTTTTAAATTCGACTCATCATTGCATTTATGTTGTTTTTAATACATATGATACAAAAGTGTATATTCTTGAGGAATTTATATGGGTGAAAAGACACCAATATAGCCTGTCAGAAGCATCATCATTTTTTTTTAGAAGTTTATGCTCTTCTGGGGGATCAGATAATTCAGGTTAGCCGTCACTCCCCATGTGCATTAATGAACTTTGGGCGCCCGTGACTCTGTCAACAGCTGTCCCTCAAAAGACCTGTAGTTCTTGAGATCTGACCCAGTCGCCTGGCCATCACAATTTAGGCCTTGTGTAAGTCCCGCAGATTCTTATGTTTCAAGACAAAATGTTTTTTTGGAGCCCAATACATCCCACCCACTTGGATTGGGACTGCCATAGTAACGAGATAATAAATGCTGTTCACGTAACCTTTCAGTGGTTATAATGTTATGGCTAACTGGAGTATCCGAACATTTAGTTGCTAACCACCTGGAGAACCCTGATGGTCGGTCGGAATCTGATGACACTACAGTATTTAAGAGTGAAATTACTAAACTTTTCCCCCTGAAAAAAAATCTCCATATTTGTACAGAGGCAGATTTTTCCAACGTAGCCGCTGTAGGAAAATCAACATGAGAGCCAAAGAGATCTGAAAAAGTCCGCTGAAGTCATGAGTGTCTTGAACCTACCCTTTCCATCAGACATAAAAGGTCACACATCTGGTAAATTATGTTTGTAACGTTCTTTTCCAAAATGTTCATGTCCTTTTGCCTGAAAGTGAGTCTCACCCTGTCAATTTGTGCTGATTTTGCAGTTTTGACAAACATATCTGAGCGTATATATATATATATATATATATATACATATATATATATATATATATATATATATATACATATATATATATATATATATACATATATATACATATATATATATATATATATATATATACATACATATATATATATATACATATACATATATATATATATATATATATGTGATACAACAATAAAATAATAATCAACCGCAGCCCAGAAACGTTATTATACAGGACCAGGTGATTCTGGTCACAATTTTAATGCTTGGACTTGACATCCCTTTTATCTATCCATAATTTATTTTTCCCTTTAAAGATCAACGACACAAATAATGATGTAAAGGATAATACAGTACATGATGGTGTAAAATACAACAAATATAAAAGTGCTACCAGTCCTGTTTGATGGGTTGTTTTTGCACATGCAACATGAGTAGAGGCACATTAATTGAAAACAATTTCATAATCAGAAAGCATAATTTATGCTTTTGGCTCTTTTTTCCCCGTCATGTGACAAAGGAGTAGGGTTGAGGGTGGGGCTCCACAGTTTATGGTGGGGTTTTAATGGATTATTTGAATTAACAATGCTGCTACTGAAAAAAAAGATTGCTTGCAAAACAAACAAAAAACAACAACCCTCCACAACGTGTCTTGGAAGACGCTCCGTGTAGTTAGTTGGGTTCATCTTTTCCACACCTCTGTGAGCGAAGTTTTTCTGGAGGAATTCTGTGTTTCTATTTGACGCTTTCACTCACTTCTGGAAATAATCCATTCAAATGAATGGATTATTTCCAGAATGCCTAGCGATATTAGACCACGAGCGAGGTTGGTGGTACCATTTCTCGGATTGTAGTTTTGTATTCAATTGTTCCCAATGCAGCTTTGAACTCTAAAACTGTTGTCTCCGTGTGATTTGTTGTGTTGTTTTTTCCCAGAGGGCAAACATTCTATGTTGTTCCCACAGTTAATCTTACTGTGGAGGGAAAAAAACCAACAGCTCCTGCAACCAATGTGAGAAAGAAAGTCTGCTACATTCCTGTAAACCAACCTGCTATGTCCAACAATTTGTCAAATCCACAAAACAACTCTCACAATTTCATGTTATTCCACTAATGCCCTCACCATTGAGACCACTGTAAACCACCAACAAAATGAAAATGTTTAGAAGTTCTGACATTTAGAATCAGCCCACAAGGGGAAAATTAAGCCTGGTGGCTTAAAAGGCTGCGGCAGCCAAACCCCAATGGCCACACAGACAGACATGGACATGCTACCAGATGTGTTCCTCCAGGACACAAACAGCCTCACACACACATACAACAGAGTTTGGTAAAGCCACACCTGGGGGAAAATACCGTGTGTGAAAATGCTGCAGCTTTGGGTTCCACTAAATAACATTATGGCCTAAAAGAAGCTTCACCAGCTGGAAGTGTCCGAATGTCGAATAATAAAGCACTTCACATTCTTACAACAAAACCAGCTGGAGAAGTCATGGTTGTTCCCCTACAACTCGACATGAAACTAAAAAGAAGTTTGCGCAACAATAGCCGAGTATCCAAATCAGAACTTCATATCAACACCCTGACCTATGGGGGATATATTCTTCTCTTATCTTCTATCACATAAAAGCCTACGGTTTGCCTTAGACAGCCTGCTGACAGACCACCAGTGGGTCTGAAAGGGGACTTGAATTATATTTACAGCAACAGCAGAGAAAGCAATCACCCGTAAAATGGTTTACAGGTAGATCCCCCTACTTCAGATAATTGGCTGGAACTCATGAGAGAAATCTCACGTGATGAAAGCAAGATGGGAGAAGTGGAATAACGTCTATTTGATAAGATACGCATGTGGCTGTTTGCATGTGTTCATCCCATTGCTTGAAGATGCTTTGGAGAGCTTGCAATGCCAAATGGAGGATGTTTTGTTGTGATCGCTGTGAATGTGCAGTGTCGACAACGGTACTTTTCAAAGGTTGTTTTGTTGACATAAAAAAAACAATAATAAAAACCTGGCCAGGAGTGCACACACAGTTCAAACTTTTAATATTATGCACTATTTAAAGGTGAGGACCTCAGAATACTCGGAGTTATATATTCATAGACACCCAAGTTTCCACTGTGCCGACAGCCCAACGACGAATCAAGTCCAAAGAAAAAGCTTCCAAGGCCAGAGATTTGGATTCCTGACGTGTGGAGTTTATTCACAGACCTGCAGACTTTACACCGAGTATTGACTGGAAGTGGTTGTGCTGGAATGTGTTTCTGAGTGTCTGCAGTGGGCCATTATTGTCAGGCTTCTGCTCGTCTGGTTTAAACATGGCATCAAACTACAGGAGCTCAATGCCAAGGCGTTGTGTGTGCGAGTGTGTGTGTAATTATACGTGTGAAGAGAGATAATTAAGTGTTTTACAGGTATTCTCTTTATTAAACGTTTGTGTGTGTGTTTGTGTATGTGTGTTGCTGTCCACTTTGGACACTGCTATGTTGTGTTGATGGGCGTCATAGCTGCTAGGAACAGGAAGTCTGTCGGCCAGAACAACAATGAGTGTAGCCCTGACCCGCTCCACCCTGCGCCTTATCCTGGTGTGTGAGTGTCAGAGATAGAGGCCAACAGAAGAGGAAAAAACAGGGAAAGTCCAACCATTCATCATCCAAACATACACTCCGGCTGGATATAAACCTGCTATAGGGTGGGTGTGCTTGCATTTCTGTCCACTCCCTCTCAATCTCGTTTTCTTTCTGGCTCTCAATCCATCGACCTCTCTGCTCTTTTTCTCTCCTCACTCGCTCAGAATGTTCGACTCCAGAAACCAGAGCTCTGGAAAATGTCCAACATACTTGTCATTCTTCCCTACCTCAGCCAGCACGCAGCAACACACACAAAGACTCTTAGATGAGCGGACCGAACTATCACCACCGTACTTGTCATCCCTCCTCCTGATCTCTCAGCCTCCTCTCCTCATCCCGCTCTTCTCACTTAGTCTCAGCTTAGTGTGGGCAGACGACAGAAGGAGTGGGCTGAACGCTAACGTGGGTAAAGCTGGGGATAAGACGCGGGGAGCGGACTGGATTAGTAATATTTGGATTGCTATATCTCGTTTGAGACCTTATTAAAGGCCATTAGAAATTAAATTTAACAAACATATTAGCAAATAGTGAACCAGATTTGAAAGAATAACCGGATGTCATTTGATCAGAGAGTAAATGAATTTACTCACAGAACTGTGTGCACATGAAAAAAAAAATGAAAAAAAGAAGCTACTTCTGATTCATTGCAACCGTAGATTTAATTAAGCACAGTTGAAGCAGCATTAAATCAACGTTGCCGTATTTTTTTCAAGTCTCTGATAATATACATAAGCCCTTGAACATAATATCGGCACCTATTCTGAGTCTTTTTAGGACATAAATATTTATATTCTGAAACTTTAGACATTTTAAGACTTTCCAAACAGAGACTGTGAAAATGTTTATTTCCATCCCAGAAACTAATTTGCATCATTATGGGTGTGGCCTGATTTTAATTCAAATGAAGCCAAACCCTGATTAATGGTCAGAAGTATGTTGATTCTCATACAAAACCATGTTCACCTAAAATCATAGAGGGGAGAACAAGTGGAACAAAAAAATGAAATCATTCAGGGAACTGTCAGTTTTCTCGCTGCTTGCAAATCAGGTCAAATATTTCCCCGTGGATATTAATAAGATTTGTTCTATTCTATTCTGAATACTGTGAAAGAATGCCAGATCACATGACTGCAGACGAATGCAGATCAAATGTATAAACTTAAGATTCTTTGACTGGGCTCAAGCCTCAATCGTGAAACAAAAGAAGAAAACATAGTGAAAATTTTAAACCTCCCCAAATCTTGGCAGTTAGAGAAAAGTGCCATTTGCAATCTGGTAACCTAACCCATGGCTGTACACCGCTCAGCCACACATACTATTGTGTTGGACCCCTTTATGCCACCTTCACAGCTCAGCGATGCACTGAGTGTTCTGAACCCTTCTATCAGAACCAGCCAGAGCTTTTGGAAATTTTGTGCTGCAGTAGTTCTTCTGTGGGACACGTGACACAGGCTAGCCACCGATCCCCACATGCACCATTATCTCTCCTCAGACCACTTTGTGGAGCAGAGTTATTCTAAGAACTCTTGCTACGAAAGAGAAGGTGAAATTAAACGGGTACAGCAATAAAAATCCGAGTGGCAGAGAAAGGTGATCCTCTATTAACCCTTTAATGTCCTGCTCAGCTGTTTGGTTGGGCCCATGCTGAGTCTCTATTTCTGATTGAAAAATGTAATTGAACCCCTTTATAATCCGACTCACAAAGAAATATTTTTTTTTATAATTCTTTTTTTTTTGGTGGGACATTAAAGGGTTAAACCTCAATTAGAGCTCATGCTTTAGAGTGATAAGTAGAAAAACCAGAGGGCGAGAACGGAGCTGTCTGTCCTCCTGATAGCAATATGCGAGGCAGTAACAACACTGCTGTCACTGGCTTTTCCTTCAACCCCACACCTCCTCCCTAACACCTCTCATTGCCCTTGTCTCTCACTCTCTTCCTGGCTTTCAGCCCCCCAACCCCCCTTTTTTTGTCATGGAATGAGGAGTGAATGGAGGAAGGAAAGGGAAGAAGTTTATGTCCAGCCTAAACTCAGATGGAGAAAACAGTTTTGCCAGAAGAGCTTTGCTTTAGGCCATGAACAGCTCAACACGGGAAAGAAGCAGTTAGTAGATGGTTGGTCAATCCAGTTTTTGACACCAGTGTCATGGTTTGAATGTCAAAAAACAGACAGAAATCTCATGGAATTCATGGAGCACAGCCACTCTATTTTCCTTGCTATAAGAGACAAAGGGTTATGATTATTATGGGAGAAGATAATAATATAGTTATGAGTACAAAAGATACACAAAGCAAAGAGAAACTTAATTGTGATTAAACAATCCTACTTATATACAGTATACCACTTAAGTATTGCAAGGATTTGTGACATCATTCTCAGAGTTAAAAAAACCAAGGGTAAAAATAAAAAAAACCTTAAGGCTTCCAAAACATTATTGAGGCAGACAAAATACTTCATGATATGGAGGAGGGATACAGGAAACTCAAAAAGGACAGAAATCTAGATTGAATTGGAACAATCATTAACAATGATTTTATTTTTGGCTGTATGTAAGAAGACATTTGGCAGGATGAATACTTATTGTTTGAGCAATATGACTAAAAACGTGGAGGAGAATCTGCTAGCTGATGAAGAATCGAGGAAGATAGAATGATCTACCTAAAGGTATTATTAAGAATTTAAACCAAACGAGTTACACCCAGGCTTCAATACATGAGCCAGAAAGGGATTGATGAGATTCTGGCAAATGTTCACAAGAAATGGGGTAGTCACTTTTGAAAACATCCCATAATATCATACCAAATACCCTCTTTCATAGATATTTGCTGGTAAGGCGCAATCTTAACTTAAGCAACAAAAGAAAGATTTTCAGAATGGTCTTTTTTTTTTTTTAAATATATGATTAATAATTATGGTGGAAAATTTCAACACGCAATAAGCAACCCATTAAATATCTTACAAGGGAAATGAGAAACAGCAACTGAAACTATTACGCTATAATAGGAAGAAGAGCTGAAAATCAAGTGACCGATGTCGATTGGAAACAGAACGGAAACTTGTTTTGAAGACAATTTGCACGGAAAATAAACACGATATATTTCCTGAAATCCCTTCTAAATACAAAACAGGACTACATTTTGATTGGAGGAGTAATTGTGGTGACAGAAAGATGAATTATTTATTCGTATAAAGCACTAAACATCTTGGTCCGAGATACGACTACGTTTATGGAGGTGGTCTTCAAAAGAACGGTTTTGAACTCAAAACATAGAATACTGGGAAAATCTCAATGGAGGTGAAAGCACCGAAAGTCTCCTTTACCACTATCACTGAAGTAAAGAACAAGAGGGGGAAAAACCTCCAAATGCCCAGAAATAGTTAGGTGGAATAGCACAACTAAGGAAGTGAAATTCATGGAGAAATTACTCACAAAATTGGGAATACGGAAGATGTGTTTAAGGAAAGGTGGATTTCAGACGATGTGTAATACATGTATGTATAAATGTGGTTTCTATATGTGTGTGCATATATGTGAATGTAGGTTATATATAGGTATATGTAAGGGTTTGTGGATGATACAGAGATATGCAATGAACGTTTGGGTGTATGTGTTTTTTTTCCTTTTTTAATGAATTCCCTTTCTGATGAATTAATTAATTACTTCTTTTTGGCTTTGTTTTATTGTTTGTGTGCATTATTAAAAAATAAAGCTCACTACTTACTATTTTCTATACATTGTAACAGTTCCACAAGGAAGTCTTTTCCACTTGTTAGGATTCTTGTATGTATCTGACATTAATGCTACAGAATCGATGCCGCGCTCAATGAGTGGAGTCACCTCTGGTTTACGCTTTTCACTCGTGTTATTCTATTAGTTTTTATATAAACATATATTTTCATATATCTACATTTTATACCTGTAATAATATATGATTATACCATTTATTGAAATATGTTTGTAAGCATTTATATTTTATCTCTATTCCGTCTGTTTTATGTATTTAAATTTATATTTATATTCTCACATTTAATTTATGTTATATTTTTTACTGCCACCGTTGATATATTATATTCTTTAGCTGCTTTAATGACTACATTTCCTCTGTGTGAATTTAAAAAAAACATCTTTCAGCCTGTCTGTCTCTTTCCATCCATCCTTTTCTACATCTGTCCCTCTTTCTTTCCGTCTTCGCGTCCATCCATCCTCTCTGTATTTGCGTCTGTCCTTCTCTCTTTCTGTCTTCCTTTCTTTCTATTAATCTGAAAGTTTAAATATTCTCAGTGCAGGAGTTGCACTGCGTTTTCCATCGATCCCATTTGGCTGCACGGTTTTCACGCATACTCCAGACAACGCGGACTGTTGGGCCAGATGGGCTTTTTCCCAGCTTCTAGAAATTCCTTTTTTTGGAAGAGAGCAGTGCTACTCTTATATTTTTGAGAGCATCGTCGTCTCAATGCCATCCCTGTGGACAACCGCTCTACCAACTGGGCCACTGCCTCCCACCAAATGTGTTGCATTTGTTCAGGCACGTGGCTGGCTCGGAGCTCCAGCTAGTTTTTTATTTATTGTGTTCCTCGGGTTGGTTAAATTTGATGTGTGTGATTAAGTTGGTTTTCGGGGTTGCTCCTCAACAGCTTATTTAGTCCATACTCGTGTTATAAATTGCGTGCTTTGTGTTTTTCTGCTTTACTTGTGAGATGTTAGGAGCCGTAGCAACTCATGCTTGGTGTGCGTGTACGGGGCATACGTGCAACCGGCCTCCAGTGTCTCCGATCGGCCGATTGCAGATTTCAAGAAACCCGGCCTCCCGGTGTTGTCGATCGGTGCCCATCTAATATCTAAGTTCACTTCCAGTGAGAGATCCGTGTGCTCCTGTGTGTGCTTTCCTGTTGCCGTTTTATTGAGCACGTCCCCATTCGTCTCTCTCTGCCTTTCATAGGTTCTGCCCGGAAGCAGCTGTTCAGTTCCAGAATTATAACATCAATCAAATCCTAAATAAATGAACAGTGGACCTGAAGGAACCTGGTTCTCTCTCTCTCTCTCTACGAAATTTATTTCTCACATAAATGGGTTTTTCATTCATTTCAGAAGCCCACAGTTACAGTTATTTTCTTCTTTTTTTTACTGCATAAGAGCTGATATTTTTCTTCTCTAATTAATTTTTCCATACTTGATGTTTAGTTCGTACGAATCCGTACGTTGTTTTTACGTGACTTTGCTGATCACAATGAATGCCGCTTGTGGAATAAATAAAGTTGTTTGAATTGAATTTCAATTTGACGTCATACCAAAAGGAAGCCAGAGAACTGACAAAATGATGAATCTGTTAGCTCTGCATACGAATCCTATTCCAACCTGATCCTAGTGAATACGCAGTTAAAACATCTCTGTATATGCCACCTTTGCTCAGTCACACACAAACATGTAGCTTAAAATAAACTCCATGTTAATCTAAAAACCTCCAGTGGAGCTAAATACTTCTATAGTGCAAAAAGGTAAAACAATAGTTTTCTCCAGTCAACCCTCCGCTCACAACTCTTTCTGTGTCTTTCCTAAACTCTCGACTATCCTCACACCTCCATTTTCAATGTGTGTCTAACTGCAACTTCAATTGGCATATGTAGAGTCGATAAAATGACAAAGGAATAGATTATTGCATGAGATGTGAGGAAAAAAGTGCAGCGTCGACAAGATACATTTATAGAAGTGGAAAGATACGTATGGAATGAAATAGGAGACGGGCGAAGGCACAACTGAAACAAAAACAGAGAGCCAAAGAAAGACGGTAACGTCAACAGCGACCAGCCGACAGTTCCAGTGTTTGGCACGTTCTTATCTGTTATCTGGGTTTATATTCCCCAGACTACTTCACAAACTGTTTGAGTAGCCATGTTGGCGGAGGCAGCTCCTCTCGCAGAGAGCAACAGTGTGGACCTATCACCTCCTTATCTCGGCTGCAGAGTCATTCAAGCATAGATGAGAAGATGGAGAGGAGAGGTCTGGCTGACAAAAAGGGATTACATAACATGGCCAAAAAGCATGCGTCCCCTTTAGATCATATAACTGAAAACATTCCAAGTAGCCATGATATATGGATGGATTCTGACCTGTTGAAATTAATGTACCCTCCTTCCTCCACGCTGTGCATTCTTTTAACCAATTGTATGACATTTTGAAGTGATAATTAGACTTTTTAAGCCTTGTTCAGTCCATTATATGTTATATGTTGGCTTTGTTCAGGGACTTCAGGCCATGTTGCTGACTCTGAGCTCCTGTTAGCTTTAGCCACTCTTCTAACGTTAGCTTTTAACTTGCTATGTTCCTCCGGCGATTAGATTTGATGTGTGCGATTACTTTCGTGCTGAACGCTTTCGGGGTTGTTCTGGCGGAGCTCCTTTTGCCATGAAGTTTTAAAACCATAAATGACAGTATTGTTACATACATTCAACGGGCTCATGGCTGGCTCTGAGCTCCCGCTAGTTTTAGCCGCCCTGCTAACGTAAGCTTCTTAACATACTATGTTCCTCGGGTTGATTAAATGTGAATGAAAAATAAATGAATTTTTAGCTTTGGGTTTTTCTGGTTTAGTTGAGAGATGTGTGAGACTACAGTTTGTTCCGTAACTGACCTGGGAAATAGAAATTTCCCTAATATCAGGCATTACAAAATGCCCCCGTATGAACTTTTGTATCTGTTTTCCGTAAGTATGTTCCTCCTGACAATCGAGCCTGATGTTGTGATCTATAATTTGCACTATGTAACTCTGTATTTGTCTGAGTCAGCTTGAGGCTGAGTGAACTCGACATCTGATTACATTAATATGAAACCAGAGAGGGTAGGACTGTACAGAGAGCAAACAGACCAGGATTGATAACACCTACAGACAAAAAATAGGATAAATACCCAAACACACACACATATTCTCACAAACACAAAAATAGTCAGTCGACATACAGGCTAGAGTAAATGAGTTATGGAACCTATACTAAAACAGGAGCTGTATTTTTCATCATATGCCTCCCAAATGCCAAAGCTTGTCTACCGGAACCACTTTACTATGAGGTCATAGTTTATGTCATGATAAAAATAGTTTGGCTTTTGGGATAGGTATGTGGTATTTCCAAGATCCCACAATGATTTTATTTCATAGGCAAATAAAGGAGTGTTCAATTATTCAATCAAATGGAGATCTATCAAAAGTTCAATCAGAGACCCTCTTCTCACACTCTTGGGCATCTCTTTACCTCTCACCACTCCTTTACCATCACCTGCTCATGCTAAGTCTCAATTATCTGCTTCACAATCTAGGGCCTCAATTAGTATCAGCTGCACCCGTTTAGGTAGCCTCATCATTCAATCACTGCCACACATGCATGCTTAGCTTATCATCATCATCATCATCATCAAAAGTTGATGTCTTTAAATAGCCTCTCTCTCTCAACTCATCTACTTCTCTTATGCCGCCGGCTCGTAGGCCCTACAACTCCCCATCACCACCAAGTCCTTTATCATTCACCAACCTCAGAGTTATCAGCCACCACCACCACCAGTTTATAGATACCAAGGGGGAAATATTCAATGCTTCTGCTCAGGGCGGATACCCTTCAATCCCAATCTACTTGAAGAGTCTGAGCACCAAACACTTTCTAATATATTAATTATAACACATAATTTATTGATATAAATCTTGCATCTTTTATTCATTCCTAGTCTTCTCTGATTGAACTAGAATAGTATAGACTGCCATAATAACTACAGTAACCATCAGAATTATTGACAGCTTTTAGAAAAAGTAAAGTAAGTTTTAGTAAAATGACATCCAAAGAATGTCTCTATTTTCCATACACATGATCTTTAATGCAAATTATTCACAAATCTCTTACTCCTAACTCATGTAGCGCAAAATTTGGTTTTCATCCAGTATCTGCTGTATAGATCATTCACCGGACTACGCACTAGGTGTGAGGTGCTTTTCTCTATGTCTTCCTTTCCTGCTACGCCACAACCATCTTTGATGTTTGTTGCCAAAAAGCTCTAATTTGATCTCATCTGTTACATTGTTCCATAGAAAGTCCCAGTGGTGTTTGGCAAATGTGTGGATGACAGCAGAGGCTTGTGTCTTGCTACCCACCCTGAACAGCTGGTGTTGGTGTAGGCGCCATCTGATGGTGGTAAGGGAGACTTTCTGACCCCAAGATTCAACTGACCACTGCAATTCGCTACTATTCTATTCTTGGAAAGTTTTTTTCCAGTCCAACCATCCTCCTCGCAGTGTGTGGGGTCAAGATTGCAGACATGTCCTCTTCTAGGCTGATTTTAACATCTCCAGTCTGTTTGAACTTCTTAATAATTGATCTAACTGTTGAAACAAACATTTTGAGATTTTTGTGCCTCCATTGCCAGATTTGTGCAGCTCTATAACTTTTCTTTGCACCTCATTGCTCTGTTCTTGGGTCTTTCCCATCGTGAGAACGTCAAAGAGTATTAGGCATGTGTCACCTCATATCTATACCCTTAGTAAAACAGGAAGTCATTGTTTTACCAGTTCCTTATCAAACAGGTGAACCTAAAAATATAAAATCAGTCTAGAAATATGCTTCAGTTACCTTCTAATCACAGGATTAGTGATTACTTTATGTTACATATAACATTTATGTGAGTTTTCTTTCATTGTTAAGAAAGTACTATTTTTTTTTATTTTTAATTTTTAAATATTGTGAATTGAATAAATTATCTTTGTGAATATCATGGGTATAGACAGTAGGACATTTTGTTCATCTCACTGTTCAATTATTATTTTTTTTAAAGGGCCAATTATTCTGGAGGGGAATGTACATGTCCAAGCACACCTGGGTCATATACTAATGGAAATAGAGCTCCAACAAAGCATTAATAGTCTGACAACCTCAAAGTTACTCTGAAATTTCTCTACAACTATGCAAACCTGAATAGGAACAGTCAAACACAGAGGTAGATGGGCGAGGCGTGACAACACACAGATACAATAAGATTGAAGGCTTAATCAACACAGACAGCATTCCATGTCATTCCTTTCCAAGCTCCTCGTTTATAGAATATATTTCAGATCCGTATTGGTACACTAACAGCACTGTGTACACTGTGACAGTGATTATATTCTCAGATACCATATCAGCCCAAACTATAACCTTTCACCCAAAGCTTTTGCTCAGTTTATAAATAAGCTTCCTCCACAAATACTGACATTTAGCACAAACTATTGAAATATGAAAGAGATATGTTGAGCGACGTTCAGGACCTACGACTTTCTATGGAAGGAATGGATTCCGTAAATATAATATACAAGCATTGTAAAAGCAGTTCCAGAAACACTCTGCTCCTTTAAATCCACAAATATCTGATCAATCTCAAAAATGTGCATGTTATTGACTGACACCGACATCCAAACCAACACACACTATACACGGACACACACACACGCCAAGCGACCCTGAAGTTCATTTCCCATAAGAAGCAGAGCCCCCCATCTCTGCATCATATTGCAATCATCTAAAGCCCCACTACTCAAGCACTACTAGCTAATTATGGTGTCTGCATAACTTCCTCCCAATGCATTTTCCATGCTATGTCTACATCAGTTATACACAACCCTCAGCTACCTGACCCAGTTCTTTTGCCATGCTATGCGTCGATGGGTCCACATCAAATGTATTTATAGCTTGGAATAGATGTTACTCCTCAACTAGGAGTCTCTCTGTCCTTGTTACTGAATTCATTCCCTCCCATTTCATTAATTTCAACATCATAATAGACAAAGGCACAGGAGTCCGAACTCAATACATCAACTCATAGCAACATTATGAAGACCTTTAAAAACTAACTTAAATTGAATCAAATACATTAATGATAAAACATGTAAATGAGAGCATACCTGTACTTCAGAACTACTGTCGGAACCTGGTAATATAGTTGTTGGTTCATTCTCTGCCTCAGAACTCTGTCCTGATTCAAAGAGGGAGTTTGTGGGAAAGGCTCTGGGCCCAGTCTGATGCCAGTCTTCTTGTGTCTTACAGGCATGTGCATGGCCCGTCTCTGTCAGACTAAATAGGCTCTGTAGCAAACCGGGCTCAAGTTCATCCCAGGCATGGTCCTTAGACATGAGTGGAGGAAAGTCTAGAGCAGAGCCATCCGATTCCCAGTCACTGTCTCCTGTCATAGAGCCCAGGACAAACTCTACCCCATCCATCCCAGACTGGGTCCCTTCAGAATATGAGTCTAAGTCCCGCTCCTGAGTTTCCTCACCGGCTGAGCAGACATCTTGGGGGACAGGCTGGGGCCATTCAGGTGCTGCCATGTAAACAAAATTGTCAGGTGATAGGGTCATTCCTTCCTCATCCAGGACAGGGCAGCAGGGAGGTTTGGGAACGGGACTTGGGGGAATAGAGTCCTCATGTGGAGATGGGGGAGAGTCACTGGGGCAATGAGGGGGCACAGACACAGCCAGGTAAACAAAACTGTCGGATATCACAAAGGCCTCTGAGTCTTTAGTATCCAACCCGGCACCACAAGAGTCCGATTCAGACACTGACTGAGGTAAAGAAGAAGAAGGTGCCGTGTCTACATGTTGAAGGTGTAAAACAGGAGCAGGCTCTGACTTTGGGGTACTCGTTGTCACCTCTGCTGTAGTTTCCAGATCTAGATCTTGTCCCTGTATGTCAAGTCCTGATACTGCATCTATTTCCGAGGTAAAGCTTATCCCTTCTGTGTCACAAGTTACTGCCCCGGAAGGTTTGATGGTCTCTGAGGGGACTGGATCGTTTTGGTATAAAGTTTGAATGTCAATATCCTGTGTACATTCATTGTCAATTTCTTCTTCAGCCATGTGCAGAGGCTCATGGGAGTTATCCGTGGAAACCGCCTCGTTGCTGTCCAAACTTGGCTCAGATTGTTCAAACGCATCCCACTCTGTTCCAAACTCCTCTGCTTCCTTCAGTTCTCCTTCTTGCTCAATCTCATCCTCCACCTGCTCCATCTCCTCAGCATAGGGGTTCAAAGGGCTTTGAGATGTTGAAGATGCTCCCTGCTCATCATCATGTTCTGAGGTTGCTCCACTATCTGGGTCTGTTTCATTCTCTGAATGTCCCGGCTGTTCACAGTCCGTCTGAGCAATATAACTAATAGTATTTCTGTCTGGTTGGGACATGTGGACCCCACTCGAGTCTGACTCAAAGTGTTGACCAGGAAGAGAGTCTGTTGGGAAACTCATATCCTCTTCTCCCATCTCTGCATCATCAACATTATAGTCAACATCACATACTTCATCAATGAAACAATGTTCCTTTTCACAGTCTTGTGCTCGTGCAAAGTCAAAGTTTGTAATTGGCTCGAGTTGACCTAAGAAGTTTGAGTCCCTTGGAATAGTTTCCAAGCCTGGTTCAATGTGACAAGATTCTACTGAGTTAACTTCATCTAAAGGAAGTGTTCCCTCGAAATCTACCCAGGTAGTATTTGTTTCTTCCTCTCTCTCCTCATCCTCTTCCTCTAAACAAGGAAGCGTGTATGGATCAAACGGCTCAGGGTCTACACTCATCTCCACTCCCTCCTCTCCTTCATCCTCTCGACACTGTCTCTCCAGCTCAAGGAACAGATCATCTGACTCAGCACCTGAGCTTGGGCAAGGTGAGACACTGGGAACCCCGGAGCCTCCAAAGCCTGTAGGAGGAGTCAAAAGTGGCCAATGTCCAGATGAACCAGTTAAATCCCACTTATCCGATTCCAGGGTTTCTCTATCCCAAGACTGCTCAACGATGTCCTTATTGTCCAATTTCAGAACTGCCTCCCATTCTCTTTCCTCCCTCTGAGCTCTCTCCTCCTCTGCTTTATGCTGTTCTTTTTTCCACGTCTCCTCCTCATCAGTCATTTTTCTGCACTCGTCCTGCTCCTTTTTTTCAATCTCCTCTAGTATTTTGCGTTCATCCTCCTCAAATTTGAGCTCAGATGCTGTGCGTTCTCTGAGCTCACTGCCCCAAACAAGCAGGCCGTCATCACCTCCCTCCTGACTGATACAGGGAGAGAGAGGCAGACCCCCGTATACTAACCCTTCCTCCTCCTTCAGAAATGGAGAGGGGGGATCTAGTAAATAAAGTGACTCTTCATCCATGTGACCTTCCTCCCCCAACAGGGGTGGCAATGGGGGAAGAACAGGGAAGTTGTGTCTCAGACCAACCTGGTTTCTTTTCCCAGTTGTCATTATACGGGGCCAGGTGCGGGCCTTGGTGGGAGGGCAAAAGACTGGTTTTGGTGGAATGAGGGGAGCATTGTCCCCCTGGTCCTGCTCCAGAAGAGGAGAGTCACTCTCTGAATCCGAGGTTTTAACTGACTCGACTGTCTCTTCTGGGATCTGTCTAATTCTAGCTTTAGATGAGCTAGAAGGGTGTCTACCTCCCCCTTTTATCTCAACCTGTCTGCTTAAACTGGGGCTATGCTGTGGTGTATGTCCAGAAACCTGGGGTGTTCCAGTCTGGACAAATGCTGGTAATTGTTCTTTTGTAGGCAACGGCATCACATGAGTCTGTCTGTGTTGCTTCTGAAGCACAGAATGAATCTGCTTTTGTCTGCTGGTAGGATGTTGCAGAAGGGGAGGAATGGGACTTACTGTAGGCGTTAAAGAAGGTGAATAGGAGACTGGTGGAGTTTGGGGAGCAGATGATGAGGGAGAAGGGGTATAAGGAGGTAAGGAAGGAGTTGATGAGGTAGGGGTGGAGGGAGGGAAGTGAGAAAGAATAGGTTGGAGAGGAGAAAGCGGAATCCCTACGCCTGACAGACGCTTTTCTGCTCCTTCAACAGATGAGACCTCAAGTCTCTCAGCAAACTCTGGGTAACTTGGAGGCATAAAGGCTTTCCATGAGCGACGGTTTGGATTATCCCTCCTCTCAGCACCTTGGTGCCGCCTCTTTACCACTGCAGCTACCCCAACAGATCCAGATGAGGCCTGGGCAATAGTCAAACCTGAACCTACAATGCCAACTGGTGGTGATATTATCTGAGGATCACCAGTTAGCTTTAAGGCATCAAAAATTACTCTTTCGTCGAGTTTCCTCACTCCAACAACGTTATCTGCATTCCTGGAGACAAAGATGCCACCTAAATCAGCACCGATGGTGCCATTGCTGGATATAGTACTTCCCTCTCCTCTCACTTCCCCACCAGAGCCAAGGGTGCTCCTTGAAGGTTGGCAGAGTTTGGTCCCCTGGTCAATCTGTTCATTGATGCGCATTGTATCATATATTGACCTCTGTGGGACATAGCAATCCTCTATGTATGCCTCATCCTCATCACCTTTCCCAAGGCAGCGAGGATTCTGCCTCAGGCAGTCTGGACGGCTTAGTGGCTTCCCCATTCTGTCCTTTTAACTCCTGGTGGGCCGGGGAAAGAGCCTTTTTGTCGATGGTGCAGGAGTAGCAAAATAAATCAAAAGCGATACGCAAAAAGGGTATCTTTGTGGAAAAAAAAAAATTCATTTACTCTCAAAGATCCCCAGTCCAACAATCCCCAGTTCACTTGGTTGGATTTAAGAGATCCTAAACCTTATCATTCTAAAAAAAAAAGAAAAAAAAGATTTATAATCTGCTGGTGAATGTTGCCTTGTTGCCTATGTCACTTCCACAGCAGTGTCTTTTCTTGGTCTTTCTGAGATGCTGTGTGGCATGAGCAAGGGAGTGAGAGAGGCAGCCCTCCCCCTCAGCACCATATTAATCACCAGGCCTGTTTATTTGAAACACTGTTAGGAATGAGGGAGAGGTGGAGGGATGAACAGAGGGAGGATAGGGAAAAAAAGAGTCATCATCTCCGTCTCTGATATGTACAAAGTCCAAGGTGAGTTGAGTACCATCCAAATAACACCATGTTGCTTCGCCGGGAGTGTATCTCTCTCCTCCATATTGAGGTACAGAAACTCATTCTTTTGACCTGTTTTTAGTCGTAATAAGCACCTGACTTCATCTACATCCTCTTCCCACAACAGCAAAAGGCAGAGAGTACTTGGACAACTTCAACGGTATCTGTGACAGGCAGGCAGAGAGGTGTAACAGTTTCCTTTTAAGGTGAGAAATCCCTCTCTCTGTTATATAAAAGAAAGGCTGCGTGGGGTGTGGTGAATGGGACAGTACTCCAAGGATTATTCCAATTTCATCTCCCTTTGTTAAAATATTCCTTGCAGGAAAATTAAAGAGCACAAAATAAAGAAGAAAGAAAAAGAAAAAAAAGAAAAAATATAGATAACGTCTATGCCGTAGAGATTATTGAGATGGGAAAAAACAATTCAATAAACATATGAAAATATAGATTCCTATCACAAGTCATTGCCAGTTTGTGGTCCGGTGAGTGTTTGTGCAGTCTGCAGCCTTACTCTCTTTTTTTCCTTCCAGTCCTCCCATCAAAAAAAACAGGGCTTCAACAAATCCTAATTTTGTCCAAGACATCGCATCACAATCCTAGGAGTCATCATCAGTGAAACAAATCCACTCCATCATCCACAAAATGAGTCAGGATATGAAGAAAAACAATAGCTCCACAATCAAGACAAAGGCACTTCCATTTTTGAGTGGAGAAATCCCGTCAATGTTTCAATCCTCTTCTTTCATCCTGCTTTTCCTCTCCTCCTCAGAGCAGCTCCAGGGGAGAGCCGATACAGTTGATCAAAAGCAGGCAAGGTCCTGAAGGTGGGGGAGACTGGAGTACAAGAGGGCATCTAGAAGTAGATAAAAAGGGGGTGCTGGGGGCTTGATCCTGAACCAGCCAGGCAAGCAAACAGGGTAAAGCAGAGAGTGGTGGGACTGTATCCAGAGGGCAAAGATCCAGATAACCCTCCCAGCTCCAGTCCAGGCTTTGCTTTGCAGGCAGCGTCTTCCCTTTTACCAGTTGACAGCAGCAACACACACGCTCTCCTCTTTCATTCTTTTCTTTGCTATCTCCTTCCTTCGGGCTCCTGACTCGGTACTGAAAATAAAACAAAGTGCCACGCAATCCCAGTTCCTCTTCTCTTGTTTTCCTTTCTTTTCCAAAGCTTTGCTCGCTCCTTCTTTCACTCTCAGCCTCCGTTCTCAGGCCACTACACAGCTGAAATGGTTTGCAGCTGCTAAAAAAAATCTCCCTCCGTTCCTCTCACTCTCGCTCTCTTGTTGCTCCCCCCATGTATCTTCTCTCTCTCGCTCTCTCTCTCTCTAGCTCCCTCCCTGCTCTCTTCGCTGTTTGTGTTTGAATTCAGCTCCGTTTGTTCTGTTTCCTGAACTGGTATTAAAACACAGGAAGTGCTCCAATCATGCTGGCCCCTCCACCCCCCTTCAAAAAAAGGAAAAAACCCATTGGAAGGAGAAGGATAGAGGGTGAAGAAGAGCGGCACCGGAGAGTAAGTAGCGATAGAGAAGGAGGCAGGGTACTGGAAGGAGGCGTGGAGTTGTGCAGCCTTACTTATTTCTGAGGGGTATTAGCTGATTATCCCACAGTGAGCAGCAGGCAATATCGTTTCAAAATAAACAGCATCGGAGCATTAAAAAGATGATTGTAATCTGCCGTTGGCAGAACTGGGACTGTGCTGGGAGTGAAAAGGGGGAAGCTAGTGATGTGTGAAGGGGGACGCTAGTGATGTGAGATGGCTACAATCATCACGGATTTATAATCCACGCGTTTCTCCGACGGGAAAAAACCCACAACACACCTTTTGAGGACAAAAGCCTATCCACAAAGTGAAATGATACAGACTCAATGGAAAAGAGAGAAAGGAGGCAGAGAGGAGGTAGGGATAGAGGGGCGGGACTGAGAAAGAGGCTTATCTGTAATGAGCAACGTTTCCCCCCCCCCAAAAGCGTTTGTCCAGGATGTATGCAGACAAGGAAGTGACTCTAGCCTGATCCTATTCATTCCATTATTTCCTCCTTTGTCAGAGTGTTGGTGAGTTTCCTGTTGAGCCACGATACTTATTTCATACTGGAGTAGAGCTGTAAACAGCAGGAGCGGCTGATGAAAAAAGAGAAGTATATATATATATATATATATATATTTATATATACTGAAAAGAAACAGACACATGTATAAGTCTGTGATATTCCCAGACTCCACTTGTGCATACCCGTCTGCGCCTTCACTGAAACCTAATCCGGCAGGGGTGAGTGTGTCTGTGTGTGTTAGAGAGTGAGGGGCCAAGAAAAAAAAAAGGGGCTATGCACAAAAAAAAAAAGGGGGGGGGGGGGGATGGTGCTCTTTCTTTTTCTTCAGGATGCCACACAAAACATCTGAGTGGTAAGTGAGAAGGGGAAACCAGCAAATGTGGCACTCGTGCTCCTGTTTCACCTCTTCCTCTTCCTCCAACTTGTGTCTTTAAAGCAGTCTGGCAGAACTCTGCTGATCGGAGTTTTAACTGTTCTTTTTCTTTAGTCTTCTTTCCTTCAGATACATATATTTCTTATTCTTACAAGTGTCGCTCCCTCTTTCTCAACTGTTGCACAGAGCAGCTCGTGGCCTGCATGACAAATATGCTAAATACTCCTCTCTTTCATTTTAATTGCCCATCCCCCCCCCCCCCCCCTCTCTCTCTCTCTCTCACCACCCACCCCCTGTCTGTCAGTTGTACTGCAGCTGTCATTACTGCATCCAAGGCAAACATCTTCATAGAAACAAAAGGGGTTTGTCACTTGTATGCTACACAAATGTATATATATATATATATATATATATATATATATATATATATATATATATATATATGTATATATATATATATATATATACATATATATATATATATACATATATATATACATATACATATATATATATATACATATATATATACATATATATATACATATATATATATATATATATATATATATACATATACATATACATATATATGAACTCACAAACTCTTTCGCGACCAACAGTTAACCAACAATATTGTCTGCCACCACAATAAGATTTAAACTCAAGGCATCCACAAATGGGGCTTTGGCTCCGTGGGTTGAGTGGTAATCCCAGAGTGGAAGGATTTGAGGGTTCTATCCAGCCCTTGACGTTACATGCCGTGGTTCCACGAGCAAGACCCTGAAACCCCCATCTTCCCGGGGGCTACCCACTGCGCCCCGGGGATTGGTCAGATGCAGAGAATATATTTCACAATGTTGTACTGTGTATTGTTTCATAAAGTCTACAGAATTATTAGAATTATTATTATTGGAAAAAGGAAACAAAATATCTTAACAGTCCAGGAGGCATTGCGGACAAAGAGATTGTGATGAGCGGATTAAACTCATTCAATTTACTCATTCAAAGGACATTCTATAACCCGATGCTTTCTTTCTCGGACTCACTGACTATTGACACAAGATAGTGACTCCACCCGTGACCCCTCATAATCTGTGGATCTAGCAGGGCTTCCCTTTTCTCTCAATAATTTTCATTCATTCCTCAGCGGTAAGGTCTGGTTTAAGTATCCCGGCACAGACAGAGGGAGGAGGAGGGAGGGAGGGAGTTGAGAAAGGAGTGGAGGATTAGTGGTTTTTATTTTCCCTGGGGGGTCACACTACAAATTTCAACTGCCCTGTTGCTGTGGAGCATTTTGGATAACAGCATCCAATAAAATGGGCTGTTCTTCACACATAACTCTGCGGTGATTTTACCCCGGTCAAAGTCCCCCCCCTACCTCTGACCAGCCCTGGACCTTAGGGTGCATTTCGTGCTGATAAGGGACATAAACACAGACACAGGTGGCAGACATTAAGTGTGTATTATTGACTTTCCTAGGTTGTCTATTTACTCCATGGGGAACACCTAAGAAGAGTGAACCCATTATTAACTTGTTTTTTATAATGACAGAACAAAGAAAAGTAGTAAATTGAAGAAGAGGGTGATAAGAGGAAAAATAAATAAATAAAAATACATATATTTAGTGGGATCGGTTCATGTTTTATGGTAAGATATGATTCGTGGGGTTGCCATTTATTTATTTTTGCCATCTTTTATGAAATTGTGGGATTCTGTCCGGGAAAACATAACTTATCTTTTCCAGTGTAGGATAATTATTCTTTCATGTAGCCACCTTCTAGATTCTGGGATTCTTTCCTAGACAAAGCGTAAACTTTTTTTGCTGCAGTGTGGCAATAACCTATGAACTGTGTTTGCCCTATTGTGAGGCGTTATACGGTTTTAGACACTCTGAGAAAGGCAGCAGGAAAAAAACGGCTACCATTTTGCTCTTTTTCTGCTAATCCACCTTCTTCCCTAACTCTCCTGTGTAGTTAAACATTAACTAACAAAGCTTTTCACCTGCCTGTGATTGTGTGAAAGCATTTATTGTTCTCAACCTCTCTGAGACAGACAGACACAAAGTATGCACTCACACCCACCCACCAACACACACACCCACACACACACACACACGACTGTGCCAAGCTGGCAGTCGGTGTTAAGGGGTTTATGTCTGTGTCTAATTAATGCAGGAAGAACTTTCCACATTATAAACAGTCTGGTGGTTAATTAACTGCAGTGGTTTACAGCCCTTTGGGAGTTTAGAGTGTTAAATATAGGCTGGTCCTCTCCTATGTCTTCCACTGACCTTGTCTTTCCTGCTCTCCCACACAAAGGCCAACCATCACCTGTGACGCTGCCTTCTGAGAGGTCAGTTCTTAAGGTCATATCTCTGTTTTCTCAGCACTTCTTTTTTGTGGCTCCTCCGCCTCCCACAAATCCACCTGGTTCTCCTGATCTCACACCACCAGTGCACAATGAATCATCAAACATATTTTGTCTGTATTCCTGTGCTCATCTGTGCTCATCCTGTGCTCATCGACTCTTGTACTTTTACTTTTCTGTACACTGTATGCCTCTAGAAAAACCTCTGCGTCAAACGTATCTTGAGAAAACGTTTAATTATACATATTATTGGTCTTATAACAACTTTATATTGCAGTTTTTTTAATAGGGTTATAATACATGCGATGTGATTAGATAGAGGGATAATATCAAAATCACATTTCATGCTAAAAGGAAATTGGGTTAAGTTGTTTTCCTTATGGATGTCAACATAAAAATAATAGGGTTCATGACTAAACTGTTCTTCAATATCACAAAGATAATTTTATTCTTCACAGTTTTTGTTGGATAGAGACAGGAGGACTCTCCATTTGGACAAGTTGGATAGACAATGGACCCAAAATGTGACAAAAAGAAAGAAGGAGGTTGGCAGCAAAATACCACATATGTCGAGTAGAAAGAGTTTTATGCAGACTACGGTGTGGCCGTTACATAAATTTAATGTGTTCAATCACATAACACTGTGCTCAGTGAAAAGAAAGAGGCCAGAGGTCTGTTGGGTAAAGTGATTATCTGTCTTTCCAGTTAAGTTTCTAAGTATCAGAAACTTAGCTACGGCGTTAGCAATATGATCATGGCTGCGCAGCCCATGTCCTACATGTGAGAGTAATCATGTGACTACGTGACGAAAACTTCGTCAGTGCCGTAAAACCGTCGGAAATTTCAGACACAGCCCTGCAAACGGGTTCAGAAGCCTCTCATTGTTAGGAAGACGAGTCACGTGTCCAGGATGCACCCACTCATTGGAATTCAACTTTCAACCCACTGAAGGCAACGCCGGCACAGCAGAAGCACGAGTCTGACTGGAGTGGAATGGCTGGCGAAGACAGAAAAAACGTTGGATCCCCACAGGTACAGTAGCAGTTAACTGCTTCCAAATTAGTCTTTTTGGAAACTGAAAAGTAAACCTACAACATGCTTTTGGTTGAAGCAAAACAGAACATTTATTTTGGACATGTCTTCATTATTTGTTCCAAACTCATATCAGGAGATTATAGAGGATTTTACTGAACTGTGAGAAAGAAGAGTGGAAAGAGAAGAGTGAGAAGGCAAGGCTGAGCCGTGGAATGCCTTTCTAATTCATACCAGCTGAAACAATACTCAACCTGAGAGTGGAAAGGCTGAGACGCTACACACACACAGTCCCAGGCAAATTTAGACCAAACCTTACAAATCATTTAATTTCTTAATCGTGCACTAATGTAAACAAAGAGGTGAGAGATGGTGAGTATGTGTGCCAGCTAGAAGGTTTGCCAGAGATGAATGCAGTTATAGGATTAGAGAAATTATGTAAGTGTGACCCATTCTCCAGTTAGGGAGACAAAATGAACACGCGCAGATGCAATGAGAGCCATGCACACACTAAGACGATCTTACAGACAAGAGACAGATGACAGAAACAGAGCCGAAAGACAGATAGCGGTCCAATAAGGCAGTAAATAGTGCAGT
The DNA here is from genome assembly GCA_037951165.1 of Lophius americanus. Classification (NCBI taxonomy): domain Eukaryota; kingdom Metazoa; phylum Chordata; class Actinopteri; order Lophiiformes; family Lophiidae; genus Lophius; species Lophius americanus. Next base: position 1,741,745 of record JBBDHG010000170.1, read on the forward strand.
GGTACCGGTTACCTATAACACGGCTTAGATAGGGAGTCATAGGAGGGTTACTGAGTTCTCACAGGCTGAACTTCTTCTGATGGAAAAATCACACAAACCAAGATGGCTTCTTAAAGACGTCCTGAGACTAAGTTCTTGCCTGTATGCTATACTGCAAAGTCTCGGCCCGACTGTGACCTTCACCGTTAAGCCGGAATAGGAGGCGGAATTAACTATTATCAAAGGATATCTGGGACAAGAGCCTGGAATCTCCATATTGTGTAATAGAAGTGGATCAAAAGAAGCAACATTATTACATAGTTGAGCTTTACGTCCCATTTTGCAGAACTTCTGATATTTAGATTTTTCTTAAAGATGCTGGGATTAGTGACAGAACACTCTCCAGAGTTAATTATCAGAGGAGCTGAGGAGAGTGCAGGCAGCCAAGCAATGCCTGTTATCTTATGGACTTGAAGCTCATTCTTCTGTTCTGGAAGAACAAAGAAAACAATCCACAATTAAAATCTGGTCGACCGAGTTGACAGAAACTCTGCTTTTAGTAAAAATGTTTTCTTAAAAAGTAACTATGGGGAGTTTCAGAAAACCTCAATGCTGTATACAATCACACATTGTGGATTATTAGGCAACTCTCCTGAGGAGAGTTTAGGGCTGGGGCTGGTAATTTTTGTTTTGTTCATTGTTTCTAACCAGGCTGTTTCTTCTTGTTACAGCTGAGGAGGAGCTCAGTTACTGGTAGTGTTCATTGTTTACAGTTTGTAAACAGTCCGTTTCATTGGTTAAAGAAAAAGAAAAGACAAAAAGCCCATATGCATGCCATTTCTAATAATGCAATACTTTCTCTGTAAAGATATCTGAAACGACTCATAGTGTCTCTTTTTGATCAGCGTCTTTTACTCCTCTAGTTGTCAGTTTCACCAAGAGGTTTTTTTTAAGGGATTTACATGCAAATACGTCTTTGTTCAGAAAGGAGAGTTTGTGTTTTTATAAAATGATTGCATGACAATATTTAATAATTCATGGCAAACTAGTCATTTTTTAAATTAGATTAGCTCAGCTTTCGGTGAAGCTTGTTATTCGAAAACAATTTTCCTCCGAAAACCTCTTCACCTGTACATGCAGTTTTTTTAGGCGTCCGTCGAGATTAATAACGACTTCCAGACCCGAACAGAGCCGCAGCTGAAGACGTCTGACTCATCCACAATACATTTTGGACTCTTCAAAGAACATGACTTTCCATTTTGGTTCGGAACGGTACACTTTTTATGGGTAACTCTGCTCAGAATATTCAAGCTTTCACCTGTTTGGTTGTTTGTTTGCTCATTTGTTATAACATAATAATAAACTATATTCATATACTGTAGCACATTTTAAACAAAATTACTAAGTCCTTTACAGGAAAAAATAAAATGTGTTTCATATAAAACTGGGTACAGAGGTGGTGTATGGGCTCGGAAAATAACTATTAACCCTTTAATGCCCTGCTCAACCATTTGTTGGACAGTTTGAGTCACTATCTCTTAACGAGTTAATTTAATGACGTGTGACTGAAGCTGTTTATAATATCACCCAGTGCCAGCATGTATATGCTAAAGATTAAGACTCCAAGGGTGGAGCCCTGGGGAACACCACGGGTCCAAAGGGCCACCGAGGAGGAGGCATTAATTATGGCTATTTAGAAAGTGCTATTCAATAAGTAGTGTTTTCTTTGAATATTAAAGCATGTGAGGACTTCCTAAACAGAATCATGTAACTTCAAACAACCAAGTTTGTTATATATAAAAAAGTTGAGCTAATCTTATTAAAAATGACTAGTTTGCCATGAATTATTAAATATCGTCATGCGATCATTTTATAAGAACACGTTTACAAGTTTAAAAACACTCTCAACCAAATGATTGGTCGTTTTTATATAATGGTAAATTTAGAGCGTCTGAGACATTAAATTGATAAATAACCCAAAGAAATAATTTTTTCAAGCTTTTTTTCTTGGAAAAGACATAAAAGGTTTGAATCCAGCATTTTCCTTAATTTGTTCAACATCGTAAGAAAGCCATGAATCACCTCCACCTATGCAGAACTCGGCGCTACTCTTCCACATAGTTCAGCATAGTTGGAGGTGTCCACTCTACCAGAAACATATCTAAAGTAAAGATGTTGGATTTTTAAAATCTGATATGTAAATGTGTGAGCAGCTTTCTGGGTGAAAAAGAGCGCATGCTGCAACTTGACAGCAGGGGCAAACAGACAACAAGCCTGCTCTGTTTGTCTTGACTTTCACCCCCATCTTTCAATAGTTGCTGACACAGTTGCTGCAGCAAAGGGCAGTGAGTCACAGGCTTTAAGTTTGTCCTAGGAGTGAGGATTACAGTGTGATGAGATGGGGTGACTAAGAAAGAAATAGAGAAAAGAAGGTGAATTGGGATGGAAGGGTGAAGACAAGGGAGGCGGGCAGTTATGATTAAATATAGCGATTTTCACAGACGCATGTGCACAAAGACACATACTGGCCTCATGTGCTGCTGCCAATGTACTAACAAGCCCTTCTCAGGAATGTCCATCTGCAACTATAGGGGTTTTAGACCCTCCTAACACCCCTTTGCTAAATCTCCAGTGTGTGTCTTTGCCTGAACGTTCTCATCCCAGAGACTATGTCAGCTGCTCGGGGACAGAGGGAACCGGGGCTATGCAGAGGGATGTTAATGCCCCACCCTAGTGTGCGTGTGTGTGGGAGGGTGGGGTGAGGAGACAGCTGAGATTCCAGATTACACCCAGAAAAAGATTGGAATTGGAATCATTCTCTGATGCAGAGTGCATGCAAACACACACACACACACACACACACACAAATACACTCCTCTCATCGGCTCTCAGAGCAACCTAAATACAAACATAGATTCCACAGTAGCACATATGTACAGACAGGATGGTCATGTACAAACATGAACATGACAAGTAGCAATACTCTGCTGGCAAACAGAGACATCTTTATAAGGTAGACACTGAGTGGTGAGCAGTAAATTGGGATTTTTGACATGTCAAGTGAGACACTGCATTCAGGGATTGTTGATGGACAGGACAAGTGAAAGTTTTGCTTTTCTTATATGACACTGTAACAGTGGCCCAAATCTTATGGTCAGCCTATGTGTGTGTTTTCACAAATTGATCACTAGTGATGTGACGGAGCGACATGGACCTGAGCTGTGAAGAAATTACAACTTCTACTACTATCTACTACTACTACATTAGTGTAAAGTAAGTTTTACTTCCATTTTAAAGAAATAATTGTCCAAATCTTGCTGCAGAGGCGCACTGGAAACACACAATTACACTTTGGCAACCCATAAAATGTACTGATGAGGGGCGGGTACTGTAACGGCAGTACATCAAGCATGGCTACATATTTGAAGAGAACAACTTCAAAGCGCGTCATTTAAACAGAATAGAAGTGAGCTGAAACGTTTGTGATGTCTACTAGGATATTTACGGTTTCAGACATAAGGTTATTGTCTATTGTAGAAAACAAAGGGCTTAAAAAAAATGGTGGAAATGTATGAAAATCTCCTGGTGCAACCACTTCAGGACGAAGATGTCAGATTTATATGAACAGGAAAAGATCAAAAGAGTGAAGAAATAGATATAGACATCTTCTGTTTCTCTATGCAATATAATGCAAAGTAATACTTGTCCCCATCATTTTTCCCTGAAATGTTCTGATCCAAACCGTGAGATCTGATCCAAACTATGAGTTTTGTGATTGGTTAAACCCCTAATTTTCACAATGATACGGAATTGAGTTTAAAAAGTAACCAAATAATATGTGACCTACATTCAGCGCCGTTTCATGGAGCTTTATTGGTGACTTGAGGTAAACGGCTGCCATCCATGTTCTCACTATGTTAAATATTAAAAGTTTTAAAATGGATCCACAACTTTATCCGGACCACATGCAGATGTAATCCTGAATTCAATGGTCCAGAACACTGGACATCTTTCTACAGTTTTGTGGTTATCCATCTAGCATCGAAAAAGGCCTCATCTTGTGAAGCTCAAAATAACTGGGGAAAAAATACTGACTCTATGCTGATCTTTCAAAAAAAAAGTTGTTGTTTGGCGTTAGATTAACAACCCTTCTACAAAGTTTCATCTGATTGTTTTGGTGGTTAATTAACAACAAAAAATGCCCATATCACAATGTTTAATGAGATTTCATCCACATCCACTCAAAAATGGAAAGGGTTCCTCCCTTCCACATGCCCCGCCTACATTTTCCCTGTGGGGTAATGAAGTTTAATAAAGTTTCTTTATTAAAGAGAATTTGTTCTTTTTTCATCCTTCTTGCTTATTTTTCTTATCTAATTTCTTTCTTCATTTTTCTTTCCCCTCCCTTTCCCTTTTAAATTTTCTTTCGTTCCTTCTCTCTTTCGGGACTTTTGGACTCACTCTGTACACTGCCTGTTCCTTTTGTATATTTGGGAAGTCTTCGCACCCTTACAATAAAGTCTTTTTATAAAATCAATCTGTTTATTTACCTTTCGGCCAAGTTTCACGAAAACTAAGTTGAGTACAATAGATTTTTATTAATTATTATTATTATTATTATTATTATTTTTATCATGGATAGTATTATTCCAAAAGTCATCATAATGCATTCATAATGCATTGTATTATATAATACAATTATATAAAATGCAATAATCCTATTAAAGATATTAGTTTTCTTGTTGTTAATGTCTATTTCCCCTCCCCTCCTCCCTCGACAGCATCTCCATGTTTTTACCCATGAGTGAATCGCTGGCTCTATAGAATAAAGTGTCACGTCCAACCCTGCTCTCTTTGGAAAGTGCCTCAAAACAAAATTTAATTTAATTCGGTGCTATATGAGGGTAAGCATGCTGGAGTGGAATTTATTCATGTGAACACGAAACACACAAGTGGAAAACTGATTAGGAGACTGCTTTACTTCCTGAACCACAGCCGCCCCGGAATCTGAATACTGTCTCATGAAAAGTTGTGTTAATAAACTAGACAAAGGAAGACTGCTCCCTCACGGACACTATGAGATCACTGTTTCACGCGAGAAATTTAAAAAAGTAATCTGACTACCTCACCTCCCACACCCCTGACCCCTTATCCATGGCCGCCATCCACCCACCCACACAGACACACACACATCCCGAGCTTCCTCGTGTTTCTTTCTAAGCATCGGCATGACATCATCCCCCTGGATTGGAAATGGGGTCTGCTGGGGGAAGGGAGGGAGGGTGAGGAGGGGAGAGGGGTGGCCGGGTCTGTTTTGGAGCCAGACAGACTGTTTAGGTTTGAAAAGAGGCGAGCTGGATCGGTTACAGTGAGACAGAGAGAGACGAAGGGGGAGAGGGAGAGAGAAAGACAGACAGACAGAGACAGACAGACAAACAGACAGACGGACAAAGCAAGACATGGGTTAGCTTTAGAGAGAAGGGTACGGACACAGACTCCTCCTCTCCCCGCACAATAAGACCAGGAGAGACAGAAAATAAAAATAAAGATGAAAATAATGTTAAAAAGTAGGTTAAGATGGAGGAAATAAAGAATCTTTGGAATACCCCTCCCTTTTGAACTCCCATAATTCTACGAACATCTCTAAGCCTGCGTCCTGATCTTCCTCTCACGACCATTCTCCATCTTCTCCCTGTGGTGAATCGTTTCACTGCAGTCCTCCATTCTTTGCAATTCCTTTCTCCTTTCAGACAGGAGAAGCTTCATCAATAGCCCAAAAACACAGAACCTATCCGGGATTATTAACCCCTTGGATAGTCTAATGTTTAAGATTTCAGTTTAAAGATGCATTTAAACAAACAAAACAGACCAAAAGAATAAAAACCAGAGCGCAAACAAGAAGAGTCTGTGAACACGAGGAACATATATAACCTACATATATGATATATTATGGTCTCAACGATGAAATGTAGATAATTCATTTGGTCCTGTTATCAATAATCCACACAGAACTCTGAAGGCACATACCCAATAAACCGTTTCCACTGTTTAACATTATCCAAAATGTACATATTTAGTGGATATTTATTTACCGTCTGTGATATACAGTTCCACTTATACATACAATACAATACTGCAACAGTCTTATCTCTATTCAATACGTATGGTGGCAATGATTTGATCTGTATTAGATGTATGGATGAGAATTATTTTCATCATGAACACAGTTCTGTTCTAATTTTCTCAATGAAATTAATGGAATCTTAAATCTTAAATTTTACCTGCATCCATCATTAATTCTCTTCATTATGTAGATATCATACAATCTTAAAATTCAATATATACAGTCAACACAAGGGATTCTTATTCAATTATTTATTGACATTTTTGTAACCAATTGTCTTCTTTTAGTTTGGTCAAATCAAATTAAGACTTAAGACTTGTTATAGTGTTTTTTGTGCTTTTCTTTTTTTAAATAAAACTGGAAATGCTAGATTTAATGAAAGCTTTATGTTGGATTTTTTTTCTGTAGTTAGTGGGTAATTTGGGTCAGAGCATCTGAACCATCTAAAATCTTCATTTCTTTATTTGGAGTGTTAATTCTCGTATAAAACGTTTCAGTGGTTTGAATAACTCAATTCGTTCTTTGTTGGATCTGACTCTCTTAAGGGTATTATCTTCTTCTAGGCTCTTTCCCTCCCCTCATCCCTCTCTCCTTCTCTCAACGAGTCTTTAGCTCCTCTTTTTGCCCTTTCCCAAATAGTCACTTAGCTGGCTTTCATTAAGAGACCGGCGTGTGGAGGGAAAGAACACAGGCACATAAAATGGGTAGTAGGATAAGAGATTTAAGACACACATTTCAATAAATATCCAAACTTTAACGAGCCTGAGATCCCTTGAATCCTCCGGCTAGAGTGTCTTTAACCCATGAGAACCTAGACCCATTTCCCAGTAGGGTCTATCTTCGATACATTGATGTTGTATTGCCAGTATGTGGGTCACTATGATGTATCGTATGAAAACCCATTTACCTTTTCCTGTAGGCTTTTTTCTATTGATGCACTTACTCATTATTCCCAAAAAAGACTTTAAAACAGTATAAATAAAGATAAACTTCTGATTACAGACATTAAAAAAATAAGAGTGAAGCTCTTGGTTGTTGAATGTAGAAAGTTCAGGAACCTAAATTTCCAATACTTCTGTCGTCAATTTTTGACGGGGGAGAATAAAAAGATATAAAAGAAAAAGGGAGCGATGGATGAAAAAACTGGAACAGGAATGAAGAGGAACTTGTTAGATCCTCCCACACATGTTAACTCTGGTGGAGTGATAACAAACAAGCAGGAGTCCAACTCAATGTTTCCCAAAAATAATGAGTACTTATATCCTACGAGCCATCAACCAGCATATAAAAAACAACCTGCTCTAAGAATCAGGACTGATGCAGTTGGAAGAAATAGGACAGGCCTACGTGTGCTTGTTGTGCGCCAGCATTCATGCATTCTCCTCTCTCACACATACATAGTTTTAGAGACAGGATATTACAGCATGCCAAGAAAATGAGCTTTTAAATGATAGCGGATAGACTGAAAGAGCTTTATGTTTCCGTAAAATGAGCAACACACAAAAAAAAAAAAAACAGTGCTTGTGCTGATAGAGGACATTCCTGGGCTCAGCTCCTGCGCCATCAATCAAAGTCATTTGAGTCTTCATTCTCAAATTTCACAGAAAGGAAATCATGTACTTTAATGATTTTACGTGTATGAAGCCTGTTCCCTACTTCATACCTCAGTCAGAAGAAATCCAGGTATAAACAGAGCCACGCTGTGACCCAATGACCTGGTAAACATTCATTTTATTTTCATTATATCACCTTTCGGCAGTGGACAGGGGTCAGAGGTCACCCTGCTTGTTTTGCGGCTATGCAGCTCGCTCTGATATCGCTGTGTTCTGACAACTTTGCATCAGAATCAGCATGAACGCTTTCAGTAGTTTTTGCTACTGTAGATATTCTGTGGGATCGGACAACACGGCACAGCCTTCACACACCAACACCATTAATGAACTTTGGACTCACCAGTGGTGCTTCCTTAGACCACTTGGTAGGTTCTAAACACCGCAGACCAGGAACACCCAACAAGACCTTCAGTTCTGCAGATGTTCTAACCCAGTCATCCAACCATCACAATCTGGTCCTTGTCAAAGTCTCTCAGATCCTTATGATGAACTTTTTTCCTGCTTGCAACCATACCAAACATATTATAGCTCCTTGTTTCTAGTAACATTGTATCTGCATCCTCCATCCTCTGCAACTTTCAAATGCAGGACGACTAATCTCTTGATTTATTTGATTTGATTTATCAAAAGGCTGTGGTGAGTCATAATCGCCAATCTTTACATGTCCTGTTGATGAACCTGGTTACCATGGAGGACTTTGCTCCTGGGACTCCTGTGTCCTCAAAGTGCATTTTGAGAAAAAATATTGTCAAATGCTGGAGGGAAAAGAGCATCAACACCACAAAAGAGACGTTAACCACAGGAGAATGGAATATCAGGACGGTATCAAATTTAGACTGATGTCCATCGTCACTCTGATGAGGCTAACAAGCCCAAAATGCCAAATGGCTGAATCCTGAGAGTAATGAAATTTGTTTGTGTGTGTGTGTTTGGGTGTGTGTGAGAGGACAAGAGGGAAAGTGTTTTGAAGGAAATAATAAGAGAGCATCGAAAGTGTCCTTGAAAGCTGCTGCATTACTTCAACAGCATGTCAAAGAGAAGGGTGACCCATCTCGTCATTGTCTGACTCCACAAACGTTCCTCAAACACACACACTTACCTCATGGTCCCCGGTGGTATGAGCAAGTGTAGCCAGTGAGTTCAGACCTCTAATGAGACTCCACAAGTAAAAGCCACCATTCATGACGCATGCACGCACACGCACACACACGCACACACACACACACACACACACACACACACACACACACACACACACACCAAACACACACACAGCTGCGACTTAAAATTAATCTAATGTCACACTGAAGAATGTCTGATTAACTGTGCAAATCTGTTTCCATGGCATGAGGGGGAAATGTCTGACTACAAGCTTTTCACCCTGAACCCAGAAAGCTGTTGCTGCTCTCATGTGTTTACTTGCGCACATGCGCACACACATACCACACACACACACACAACAATGTACTGTCACACACAACAAGAAAACAAACCCTTAACCAAACCATATGAGATATTGAAGAGAGGATATTGCAAATATGAGGAATTACTGACAACCTGATTTTAATGGAATTCTACTATGTTGCAACACTAAAGCAATCACTGACTTAAACCTATAACTTCACAAACACACCCTCATATCAATACACCCCACCATCCATGTACACAAACAGGGAAAACGAATCTACCTTGAACTCCCGCAGCTGATGTTTGATCATTTCCACCTCTGTTCCGACCACGCTCTGTGTGTTCAGCCCCTCTTTAGCCCTTCCCAGCAGGCCTTGCAACTCATCTAAAAGTCTGTAGAACTCCTCAACCTTCTCAGCAGCGTTCTCAATCTGGTTCAACCTGGCCTGGCCCCGCTCACTCAGCTAAGAAAAGGGAACAGAAACAAAAGAATCACAACTGGCAATTTAAGCACTCCACTTAAATCCACCATTAAATCATAACAACTGCCATCTTCATCATCCGTTCCCCTCACCTTGCCAGCCTGGCGGCTCAGAGCTTCTGTCTCTCTCCTGAGAGCCAGGAGGTCAGACGAGGAACCTTCCCTCTGCAGCATGGCAGTGCATTCTGATCCGTGGCCCTCCAGCTCCGTCCTGAGGTCAGCCAGACGGGATAAGAAGCCAATCAGGGTATCGGTCTGAGAGGCCAGGGAGTCCGCGTCACGTCCCACTGGGCTGAGAGAGTCCAGTTCATCGTCAAGGTCGGCGAGACAAGTGAAGACATCACGCACGTGGGACTGAACCTCGCTGACGCCTCGAAGCCTGGACTCCAGGGAGGAGAAGCACCGCTCAATCTGATGGAGGTAAAGGACAGAGAAAAACACAGAATAATCAAAAACTCAGATATATTTTTACAATTAAACATCTGCCGTCCGGTCATTAATTTGCCACAGTAGTAATTTTGGTGTAGAATAACCTGAATTCATGTTGTCAGAAAAAATCTGAAAAAAATTTCAGATTTTTTTTTTGTCAAAATTTGTCACAAAAGAGCCCAAAACAGCAATCTTCTTTTATTTATTGGTGGACGTTGAAGGGTTTGTATGATAGATTATCTACTCAGAACCAAATGTGTATAATCTATAGAGGATTTTGTTGGGGTTTTCTTCAGTGTAAAGTGCATTATAAATTAAATGTATTATTATTATTATTATTATTAAAACCAGAATGTGATGCAACAGCAAGCAGATATAGATGTTGTCGGTGTGGTTGTGCAGAAGCATTATCCAAGATTTGATTTGCATCCTTTCCAAAATCACTGGAGCTCCTGTTACAACAATAATGACATGGATATTTTAAAAGTAGTGACAAAAAATCCCCGTGGCCACCAATTTCATATAGAGTCAGTCTGCCTGGGATAGCTGCATCCATAAATGGAATATTTGGAGGCTGCATTGCGGACAATAGATGCAACGTTGCGTTTACATTTCAATCTTTGATGAAGTGTTGAATATCCACAATGACCATATATGAATACTGTATCATAAACACTCAGACTTTTCTGACAGCTATAGATGTCCTGCATTCCCTCAGCTCACAGACGCCTCGCGCCAAAACACATGATCCATCTTACACCCTCACACACACACATACACACACTGACCCTTTATGTAAATCATTTTCAGAATTGTATAAATTCTCTTCACTGAAAAGGAAATAACTTTTTTTTAAGTCTCTCTCCTCTCTTTAGGTTCTGTTTTTCTTTCCAAAGCTCTTTCTGAGTGGAATGTCCTGTACTGCTATAATAAACCGATCCGAGCGCCCCAAATTGGAATCTGCAAATATACTGTTAACCCTCTCTCTCTAAACCAGTAAGCGATAGAGAGGGTTACTCCGTTCCTCTCTCATGGCTCTACCTTTACCGTTTTGTAGTGCTGCACATAACAATTGATTGATCTGACGACTCTGTTTTACAAGTTAAGGTCCTCAGGGAGTTAAGATCCCTGAAACCTGAGGTAATCCGGTACACTAACTACCTGCTCTAACTGTGGCGGCCTGCTCTTAGACTCATGCAATGTAACAATGTGAAGTTGTTATATTGAATTAACCCCAATGAGGAAGGATTAGAGACAAGCACATCAGAGACCAGGATAGACGTCTTGGAGACAAACTAAGAAAGATTTGGACAATTGAAAAGGAGAGAGGCTGGATCTAGTTGTAGAAGGATGCTGGAGATGGAGCTGCCAGGCAGTAGAAAAAAAGGGAAGATCAGAGAGGAAGTTACTGGATTTTGCGAAAGAGGAAATGCAGTTGGTTGTTGTGACAGAGGAAGACGCAGAGGTCAGAGCAAGATGGAATCAGATGATCCGCTGTGTGAAGAGCAAGCAGCTCTTCGTTGGCTCTCGCTTTGCATAAGTCTGGTGAAATACCTGGAATAATGAGGTAATGTAAATGTAAAAACATTGTTGAGTGTTGATTTAAGCTAGAAAGAACTACAACCACGACCTCCTGAATTTGACCAGAGTGTCAGAAATCATACTAAACATCCAGTAACTCATAATCTGAAGACATACCCTAATAAAAAGTCCTGAGACAGCAATCTTACTGACACAGTTGAAAAACATAGTTTGCCCCTCCCCCCACAAAAAAAAACAAAATAAATAAAACAACAACATTCACTTATACTGTTTGCTTTGTGCCGGTTCCTCACCTTGTCAGTAACATCTTCATACTCCTGTTCTGTCTCTTTGGTCTGCTCCAGAAGCCTGTGGGCTCCCTCACTGCTGCCTCCTGGTGTCTGCGGACAGTCGAGGACTAGGCCCTGGGCCAGGTCTCTGAGGTAGTCCACCTGACGTTTGAGGGACCTTAGACCTTCCTGCTGACCTCTCAGCCGCTCCAGGCTCTTAGCACTGCATGCCTGGATGAGAGAGAAGTACACGTCATATATAAATATCAAACGCTCCGTTTCACATGTAAACAGAAGCAATGAACAAAGTCTTCCAGTACCTGTGGTCCCAGAGCCTCCTGGACTTCAACCTGGTGTTTGGCTGCATCAAGTTTCCTCTCTGCTGCCTGTTTGCCCTCTTGAAACTCCTTCAGACGGCCGGCCAGTTCCTCCAGCTGGGAGGTGCGGTTGTGGAGCGTTTCGCCCAGTTTGTCCATCCTCTGGTTCAGCTGAGCCGTCTCGTCTCGAACCTGTAGAACAGTACAATCAATTTTGATTATACCGCTTTCATAAATATGAGATAAAGTACAATTCCTGAAATCAAGAAAATGAAACATGAATCGTCCCACTTTCTAAACTTGGTATCAGAAATGCGTACCTCCTCCTCTCCGGCGCAGCATTGTTCAAGAAGCTGATCTGCTGCGGTGTTGAAGGCCTCAACCAGAGGCTGTCGTCTTTCCAGGTCCAGAGAAAGACCTCGTGCCTTCTGTAGAGCTTCGTCCAGGGCCGATGGGTCCAGTGAGGGTTGGATCCCTCCATCTCTTTGTTCACAACCAGCTAACCATGGCATCAGCTCGGCCTTGTGTTGCTGGTAGGCGTCCGCTTTGACCAGGACGGTCTTTAGTCTGCTCTCTCGCTCCGAGATCGACTCGTTTAGCCTCTCCCAATCCTGCCTTAAGGAGGCCAGGCGAGACTGAAGGGCCGACCGTTCGTCACCACCAGCCGGAAGAGTGTTGAGTAGGGACGCTCCCTCGGCCTGGATCAGCTCGTAGGATCCACGCTGACTGGCGATCCCACGCTGCAGCTCTGTTATTCGTGCGAGCATGGGGGAGATAGTTTCCGGCCGACAGGGAACAGAGTCGCTGGATAGTTCTCTGGGACATGCCTGCTGGTCCAGCCAGGAGCGCAGCTCCTCAAACATCTGCTGGAACTGCTGTGTGGATGAGAGGGCCGTCTGGAGTTGACACAGGCCGTCAGCTAGGAGGAAAGATAAGCAGAGCCCAACGGGTTACAAACGTAAACACTGGTAAACTATTTCAAACAAAAATAAAAGGACAAATCGGACGAGCAGTGTTTTTGTTGTATTTATTTCGGAGGGTTTTCTTACAGTAAAAACTACATTTCCATTACAGCTTAAAGGGGATTAAGACTGAAACTGGATATTGTTGAGCTACTACAAACATTTACTGGAGAACTGAAGTGAGGCATTTTCTCTGGATAGAAATATCTCCAAAAGCAAACAAAGTAATAAACTCCAGTACACCCACAGAGATCTGGTTCTTTTTAAACACACTGAAAGTTTCGCCATGAAAACCACAAACCTGCTCGCTCCTCTAAATTCTTCAGCGGCCCCCGGACGCTCTCCAGTCGTTTACTCAACTCCTCCTTCAGGTAGGGTTCTGCCACGATGGCGCTCAGCTCCTGGCAGAGCCTCTCGGCCTCGGCCAGCTCGATCCGTCGTCTCTCCAACTCTGAACGGATCTCTCCAGTTTCCTGCAGGCGCCGTTTCAGTGCCTCGGGTTGGGCACTCAGCGAGGCCTGAGCATCCAACCTCTCGCCGAGAGCAGCAACGCTGGAGGAGAGCTCTCTGAGCAGAGCCTGAGCAGCAGAGGAGGAGATTCAGAGAATCGTACAACCATGACGATGGTGAAGCATTTAACTAATGAGACCTACCTGATACCGTTCGCTGGTTCCTTGGGCCTGGTCGATGTGGTTTGACCTCTGGCTAAGCCGGTTTGTTAAGTCCTCCCACTGCTGTGAAATGGAGCCCAGCTCTGCTCGCACCTCCGCCAGATCCTTGGGGTCTTGAGATGACTCAGCAGTTTGAGAGAGGATTCCCTCTGCAGACTGGGTAAACTGCTCAAACTGTGGCCGTCTGGTCTCAAACTCACGCAGCATGAACTTTTTCAAAAGGAAGAGAGCACATTATTCAAAGATGAGATAAAGAAGGTTAGAAAAGCAACATGTCAAATGTATTTGAGCAAATAAAGAAGATGGGGTTTTAAAACAAAGGAAACCAGGAAGAAAGCTCTGGAAAATGGCGTGAGTTCTAAAAATCTTAATGCCCGCATCAAACTATGTAAACGGGAGTGTGTTTATAATCATTCATCAATCAATCAGTCAAACCTGATTTTTATAGCACTTTTTAAACATGAGAAAATAACAAAGTGGTTTACGTGATAAAAACAATTCAACCTTAGCTGCCCACAGCCTCAAACACAAGACAAAAATTAACTATAAAAACAGGATGTCAGAATAAAACAATTTAACAAACATTTCCCCCTTTTCTCCCCCACCAGAGAAAAAAGGACAGAGAAAAAAACAGAATTAAATCAACAGCTCAATTCCCAGTAAACCAGGCAATAACAACTTCATAATGGGACTAAAAACAGGAACTGAACTGAGGAAACGCTGGAATCGTTAAAAAAAACTAAACTAAACAGAACATGTCTATAAAACTGACTAAAATGTAGACAGTAACTAACTAAAAAACGAAAAGAAATAAATAGATTGAGACTAAAACGACACGCTTGAGTTTTAAAAACATCAACTCTCTCTGCCGCCCCAAGGTCTTCGGGGAGGCTGTTCCACAGACTTGGACCACAGTGATGAAAAAAAAGCTTCCCCGTAGGATTTTGTTCCGGCTTTGAGAGTAATTCTAATAATCCAATATATATACAGTATCTATATCTATATATATACAGTATATATATCTATATCTATATCTATATCTATATATATACAGTATATATATCTATATCTATATATATACAGTATATATATCTATATCTATATCTATATATATACAGTATATATATCTATATATATATATATATATATATATATATAGTATCTATATCTATATATATACAGTATATATATCTATATATATCTATATATATATCTATATAAATATATATATAAATATAGATATATATAGATAGATATATATAGATTGCGAGTGCTGATGCTCTCAGTGAAAGAGTCTGAGATCAGACGCTTCAACCCGTGTCTTTAACAGTGCGGTTCTGCAGGAAGGCGCTGTCTGCATGATGCCTGGTTGCGCCGTATCTCTTCAACATAATTTGGTCCTCAATGCACTGGTCCAACTCCAATGGTTGAGGGGATGTCTGAATGCGTAATGGCATCTCATGCATCTATTTTTGTGTTTTTCTTTTATCGTCTACTGACACAATTTAACAAGACAGCTCTTAGTTTCAGTTTGCTGTCCACCTCCTGCTGTCACTTCACAAGAGTTGTTTTTCGTCACGACTGGATTCGTCCTCGACTGTCTTTACACTTCCCCTATAGCATTTTATCATATTTCCTCTCTGCGATTTCTGCGATGGTCTTTAGCACAAGGACCTGCCTTCTGATGCCCTTTTCTTGGCATTGGTGGCTCGTTAACTTGCTATTTAGGATCACAGATCCGAGCTTGTTGCTTATTAAAGATTGGGATCCACCAACATAACAACAAAGGTTCCAACAATATGACGGTTTAAGAAAGCTTCACGAATCTGACGCAGTTTCCTTCAGAAAAAATTACTGAAAGATATATCGGTGAATGAGGCCCATTGTCTTGCAGGAATGTCCAACTACAGCCGACTTTGAGTCTTCTGACGGAGCCATTAAGGTTTTCATCCATTATCTGCTGTCATTAGCACTTTGAGATTTGATCCAAATGTAAAGTGCATTATAAATTAAATGTATTATTATTATTATTATTTGATGGCGTCCATGGAAACATGTCTTTTAAGAACAACTCCCAAGCCTTTGGTAGAAAAAACAGCCCCAAAGCGTCAGAGATCCACCATCAGATTTCACAGTGGGTATGTGCCAGTTGTGTTTGTCAAACTGAAGGCCTTTTAGCTTTTATGTGGATGACGGACAGCTTGCTGTTGGCGCCATGTGATGACGGTTAGGGAGACTATCTAACCCCCAGATTCAAAAGCAGTTGTCATGCTGTAATCCTTGGAGAGTCTTTGCCAGACATGTCCTCTTCCTGGCTGATTTAAACATCTCCAGTCTTTTTAAAGGCCCAAAAAATTTATCTAACTGTTGAAGCTGTGAGCTGTAGAGATTTTCTATTCTCCATTGCCAGATTTTTGCAGCTCCACAAAGTTTCGCTTCACATCATTGTCTGGTCTTTCCCATCGTGAACGAGTGAAATTCAGAGAGAATTAGCCCTGCGTCACTCATATTTATACCCCAGTAAAAGAGGAAGTCACTGTTCACTCCTTTAAAGGACCTACTCAAACAGGTGACCCTAAAAATATAAAATGGGACTGAAAACATTCTTCAGTTCCCATTAATCACAGGATTTCCTTGAGTTGCCAATAATTAGAATTTTATACAAAAACGTCCAAAATATCCCTAAGACTCTAAAGTGTTAATGTGTTAAATATCTCATGCTTTGATTTGTGATATTAATTATACCATGAATGTATGTATTAATGAAAGAAGTGAATTTGAGTCTTTAACTAAGACAATACTAATTTAATCAAGCAACTGGATTATTCTTAGCGTCTGTTGCTCCGTTAAAACTTATCGTTAATTATACACGACGTTGTTCTCAGTAATGTGTGGTTGTCCTCCTTTCCACATTATGTTTTGTTTGAGCGTTGACTGCATGACTTGTGACACTGTCGCTTCAGTTACCTGGACTTGTTGTTTCTGTGTGTTGAGCATGTTGGGGTCGATGCTCAGTGGTCCCAGTACGCTCATCATCAGATCCTTCTCCCTCAGCCATGGGCCCAGTTGATTGGCAGCAGAGGCAAAGTTGGAGAGCCTATCGGCACAGGTCTCAAGCTCAGCTTGTCTCTGGGCTGCAGCCTGATTGGCTGATTGCCAACGGGAATCTGAAGAAATTAACAAATGAGAATATGTTCAAAAAATGTATGTTTCATTATATGACGTTTTTCTTTTCACTCTTTTTTTATTTGTCTATATCTGTATTTATGCAAAGATTGGTATAAATAATTTCTTAAAACAATAAAGCAGCAGATACGCATTTTCTGTGTTTGTGTGCATGTGACCAGTCCTCTTTGAAAGACCGGCCTATTTTTTTTTTTTTGTAACTAACACCTATTTCTCATCAAAGAAGGCAAGACCCACGTTGTAAGACACAAAGAAAAAACAAGATAAACAAGGACAGGCAGAAAGATCAAGGAGCAGTGTTTTGGTTTGTGTTCTGTGTCCCATGCCCCCCCCCCCTCAATCAGCCTAGACCCTAAAGCATCCGGACCTCAAACCCTGGCTCAGCAGCCACTGGTGGCACTAGTTAACACTAAAGATCGGGTAATAGTAGAGGCTGGCGTGTTGGGAGAGGATCATGCAGCAAGACCCCCACCGGTGTACTGAGGGAGGCTCAGTACACCAGTGGGGGTATATACACATATATAAATATATATATATATACATACATACATACATATTTATATTTATACACCAAGGTCTGATTTGAATTCTGACATTTCCATTATTCATTTAGGTTTTCAGGCTACATATCAGTTTAAATACAGTTCTTCAGCCCGTTCAAGTCCAGCTAATACTTCCTTTACACTTTCCTGACACTCTGTCTTTTCTCACAGATTGAATTCCTCTTCAAGACACTGAAGACTCCTTGAAGCAGCGTTCTTTCACTAACCTGCATCTCTTGAATATGTATATATAAGATCACTCCAAATGAAGGCCTAAGGTTCTCACACTATGGTTCTCCTTAAACAGGTTCACTTGCATCTAAACTCTTCCAAGTAGCGGACAGTCCAGTATATTCCACAGCTGTCATCTCTTGGCTACGCGTTTCTAGTTCCACCCATAATTTTTCAATAGTCTTTACCTTTTATTCTTTGCATTATTTGACATTGTTGTGTATTTTTGTCTACTGCAGCACAAACCTATCTCATGCAGCTGCTGCTTCCAGCTGTCCGCCTCAGGAGAGTCCGGATTGTCAGCTATCAGCTTCCGCAGTGTGCTCTTCAGCTCCTCTAACCTCCCGGTGTTTTCAGCCAGCTCTGACAGCAGGGCCTAAAGAAGACAAGAGGCCGGCAATGAGAAGACTTAAAAGTAGAAACTAAAATACGGATATGCTATGGATAAACCAAAGACCAGCATTCTCATTTTCTAATTTACCATGGATATAAGCAAACGGGACAATTTATGTGCCAATGTGGCAAACTACCTGCTGCAGTTTGTCTAAACTCAAACTGGAGATCACAAAATTCATCTTAAGAGATGGTTAAGGTTAGACTAAGTACCAAGAGGTTTTACAACTTGCATTAGTGAGGAAAAGAATCACAGATCACCTTGTTCTCCTGGGCCTGGGCGCGTACCACCTCAGGTCTGGAGGGGGAAGAAGTCTGTCCCTGTTTCAGGCTTTGCTCTCGGTCTGCCAGCCAGCTCTTGAGCTCCTCTGCACCCTGCCGGGCCTTCTGTCTCAGCTCCAGTGATGCCTGCTGCCGAGCGAGACGCTCCTTCAGCTCCCCGCCCAGCATCTCATACCCCCCATTCACATCGGACACGGCTACCTGGAGCTCCGTCAGGTCTGAGGGCAGAATGAGACACAGGTGAAAAGGAGATTGGCATTGAGCAAAAATTCGGGTTAGCAGCAGAGCAGATTCAGAAAGAAAAGAAGTAAACATGAGATAAGCTGACAGACAGGCATGCTACAAAGTTTGATCTAGATGAATTATATTCTTATTTCCCAATGACAGATGTTTAACATGTGCAGACAGCCGACAGGAGAAATGACAGCAATGGAAGCTGGGACAGGAAAGTGGAGAAGGAAGAGGTAATATTCTCTTTTCAACATTTGAGGTGAGAAGGGCGGAAAAAGTTTTTCTCTTCTTTCTACCTCAGACAGTCCTTGGTTTCCCCCCTTACTGTGTGTCACTGGCAAAAGATCATAATGTTTGTGAAATCTCCTGAAAACGTGTGGCTAGTAAACGAGCTGATGGACTGATGATCAGCATCAAGTCATCTGAGGAATGGAAATCAAAGAAACCTGATGATCTGCTTTTAGAGTAATTATACTATTTTTAATAAATAGACCTTCTTAATGGCACTTTTACATTAATGAAGACTACATTATATTACTACTATGTATGGCATTTAAAGCTTCATTTGGCGCTTTGGTGGACGGATGCATGCTGAGAGTAAAAGGATGCAGCACTTCTGTCGAAAAAAAGACATTTGACTCATTTTCAGGAGGAGATGAATAGGAGGAGGGGCAGGGAGACAGAGGGAGAGCTCACCTTTACAGGTGTGAATGCCATTGACACTGCTTGCAACTGCTGAGCCATTGATTTGAGGAGTGCCTGTTAGAAAGACACACACGCCAGACTGAGACTGTGGCACTACGACACACACTCACACGGCTCACAAAGAAAAAAACACATTCTGATACAAGTTCTACCTCACCAGGTAGTTGTGCCAACTTACAAACACATCAGCGCACAGTTAATATCTGCAAGCAAACAGTGGATTTGACCAAAAAAGGCATGGAGGCACACAGCAGTGGTGAGAAAAACATGGGGACAAAGCCCTAGTCTTCACATAAAGCAACACAAGACCTTACAGCAAGCGGTCTTATATACAAATATCAAATTACAATTCTAAGCTTTGCTTTCCTTCAGTTATATCAAAAAATGACCTTTTAGATTTGTCTAGTAAATCGATTATGCATGGTGTACATAAATGTGATACTAAAGTAGTCAACCCGTACTTCAAGAGAGAAACTGAGGGATAATGGATGTTAATTCACATCGAGAATGTTGGAGGTTTTGGTTTACGGTTTGTTGAAGTCAACATTGTCTCATGAAGTCCCCTGGACCGCTCTCACAGTGCTCATCGCCCCATGCAGTTAGTATTAGAAACCTTATTGCCATAATCCAAACAGGGCTATCCCCGGATAAATTTTCAATTTTTGGTGGTCCGGCTCTGCAGAAGGGCCGACCCTGAATTTGCGGGGTTATCTCTTAAAAATGGACTTAACACAGGTGCCAGTGTGGAAAATAAAGTAGTCCTGTGTTTGTTTTAATTGTGCTTTAAAGACTAGTCACATGATCAAATAGTATTAAAAGCAATGTGAACTTTTTAGCCCCAGATTAGAGTTAACCCTGGATTAACAGTGTGTGTGAAAAGTTTTAGCAGGGTCAGTTGTCACCGCGGGAATATGCTAATGTTGGAAACACACCTTCTCTTTTATCTATATATACCAGATTAGAAATGGTAGATATCATTTGAAATCCAAAGTTATTTAATCACTCAGAATTTGACATCCCAATGTCTTTTTTATAACTAATATAAAACACAACATTTGAATGTTTGAAAGAAATTGACATCCATGTGTTCACACTGTCTCCAGTCCTTTGTGTGCGTCCGGCTTGGTTTATTTAAGGTTTTGGGTCTAATAAGGAAGTAAATTATATTCTTTCCTTTTTCTATGGGTTAGTGAGTTGTTTTTTCTTCATTTATATTTATATATATTTTTTCTTATTTATCTTCTTGCTGAACTCCTGTATGTAGTTTTTTTTTTTTTAAACTACATACATATTTAATTTGTATTTAATTATATTATATTTCCTTTCTGATACAGTTGTTTTCAGTTATATGCTATTTTTTTGTCAAATTCCCAGCGGGGGCGGAGCCTTGTAGAACTGATAACTTCAACACTGCCCTACCAGCTTTGGTCTGTGGAGTGGTGATGTCGATGATGAGGGTCTCCAGCTCTGAACACGTCTTGTTTAGCTCCTGAACCCTGGGTTGCTGAAACTCCCAGTCATTCATCAAGTCCTGATGGAATAAAGCATTGCATTCCGTAATTGAGCTTCCAGAGTGCATGAAGCAGCCACCGAATTGAAACAGCATGTTCCCTAAGTAGTCCACCGGATGAACATATGTAAACATTGTTTCTACGTTATTGGACACACACCTTGAGCTGCTGAACTCTTCTCTGCAGGCCGTCCGTGGTGACGTTGGCCTCTTTTGCAGGCAGCTGGTCTTGACAGGTCTGAAGCCACCTGAGGAGAGAGCCGGAGAGGCCGCGGAACTGGAGTAGCTGCTGCTCACAGGCGTGGATGGTGGCGAACCTGAGAGGGAAAAACAGACGGAAGCAATCAGTGAGAGATGGATGAGTTGATGATGGATGAATAGTAAATTAGACTTTTATCATAATTCTTTCGGCGAGCATTACTGTAAAAAGGGAAAATCTTGACAAGTATATTTATTTATCAATTTCAAGTAAAAGTAACTCATTGCACTTCATATAAGTCACAATAAAAAACAACAACATTGATTATTGTTTGAATAATACCGGTGAACATATTTTCAATGCTCAATATGTTCATTTCCAGCTAAATGCTAAAATATCACTTTCTAATCTTATTTAAAATTGTTAATGGTCTTAAATCAAGAACAGTGTCACTATTTCACATCATAAAATAAATTAGGTGTAAATAAACAAAGAAGTTGACATGTTAGTAAAAACAAAAACAAAAAGTTACTTATGAGGGGAAAAAAGAAAACATGTTTGAGCATCACTGGCTTATTATGAGACACTACACCGGCTAAAACCAGAAAACATAGTTCAAAATTAGATTTACAAGCAAATTTCAAGATATTCTTAAATCCTAATCTTGACTTAATTCTTTTTCAAAAACACCTTTTATAAAAAAAAAAAACATTTTTTTGAAGGTTTTTTTTTTCTTTCTTTCCCCCAGTGCTTGTGCTGGTCCTTATCTTAAGAAAGAAAATATCCAAAGCCCACATGGCCACGTAATATCCGGTCGTGACCTCCTTCTCTTCTCTATGGGAAATATCTGGAGCTATGGCTGGAAAGTGCTGCCTGCCCGTGGACCCAATAGCTCTGACAAGTTGTCTGGCATGGAGCGGTATCATTATCATGCTGCTATTTTCTCTCTCTTGGGATTTGGACTGGTAGTCAAGCAAGAAGTCCGTTTATAGGATGGACAATGAGGCATGTCCTCTCAGCTTATATTAGCACGCAGGCTCCCACCGACCACACAGTCCTGGAGACAGTCACATAAACTGCATTGGATCATCGTGCAACACTGTAAATAATGCCCTTCATCATGTCCTGTATGTTCTCTCAGAGGGGTCTCAGCAGTCATCAAAACCTGCTCACACCCATGTTTCAGACAATAAATACGTTATCGGCTAATCTCATACTCAAACGCGCCCGCTAGTCAGTCCGTATCGGCTGCGGCTGCCTCAACACGATGGTATTTCTAAAATTCCACGCCCCCCTTCTGGGAAGCTTTGGCTCAACATGAGTCACTGTCGGCATGGAAACTGGTGCTCCGTGAAGGCTATAAATTTAGAAAACAAATTTTGAAAAGGCCAGTGGCGTAGGAGAGACAGCTCCTCTTCAGAGTCTCTGAAGGACCAGTGTTATCTGGTTTATCGTTAGTCAAATTAGAAGTGGCGGGGTTCACTGCTGAATATGAAAAGATTTGCAGCCTAAGGTTTGTTTTCCACGATCAATTTATTAGACTTAGACTCCATAATTTTCAATAACAGTAATAACAAATATAGAGATTATTTGGTCTATCTTTTGCTATTAACCGTGTCAAAAATTAATAATGGAGGTTCTTGAGGCTTCATATTTATAGATCCAAACTTTAAATAGGTTTTTGTCACCGGTTGACTTCCTTACCTTTGGTTTACATTGGCTTCTAGCTGGGTGAACTTATCAGACACCCCTTTGGTGTTGTCCAAGAGGCTCTGAGTGTTACTGAGAGCTTTAGATTGGCTGAGCTCTGCTCCGAGGTTGCAGAAAGATTTCAGCTGGCCAGCTTCCTGCTCCAGCTCCGACCTGACCTCCTGAGAAAAAGACACAAGAAACGAAAGCATTGAATAAACTGAGGTAGCATCCATCTATTGATACGTAAGAGTCTTTAAGTCTTTAAGTATGGCCTGTTTCTGAATATTTGACCCTTGTCCTGACCTCAACAGTCTGTCTGTAGTCGTCCACTGTGCGCTCTGGCTGCCCCACTGGGCTCAGAGCCTTTAGTCGGGTCTGGGCGAAGACCTGGAGGTCAGCCCCCAGTCGCTCGTAGCACTCGAGCCTGGGCAGAAGCCCTTTGAGCTCAGCCTCCGTTTCGACCTGGCCGGCCTGTGCGGCAGTGTAGCGTTGAGTCAGTTCCTGCAGAGATTCCTGGAGCCCAGCGGAGGCGTCAGAACTCTGAAGGAGTTTGGAAACAGAATCCCGCGTTGCCTCTATGCTGCCCTGCCTTGACAGCAGTTCCGTGCGAAGTTTCTGGAGAAAATACAGAGGAGGCTAAGTTTGAAAGTTTGAATACAGCGAATTTTAGCAGGATGAGACAAACAGCGATGTGATGAGTTACTGATGAGATGTCATTGTCTCTTCAAGTGCGGACTGTAGGTTCAGCTATCAGGGATTGCTCAACCGAAACAATATATATATAACAATAACATGAATAATAAAATGAATGAATGTCATTACATGTACATATTTGGAGAGGTCGCTTCTCCGTCTAAACTGTATTCTGTGGAGCGTATTTGAGTTTTGTGTAAATTGCTATGAAAGTATAATGTTTATCTATGTATATATATTTATTCATACACATGTCTATAAGTGGTCCTGTAATATAGTATGTCTTACATTCTTGTCACCTTTAGAATGTCTCTCAGTTGGAGCTGCTGTAACAACTAAATTTCCCCTTTGGGGATTAATAAAGTTTGTTTCTCTCTTTTTCTGTCTAGTTGGAGGTCACCAAAGGAAACATCCCGGAAATATATGGATTCCTCTGTCTTAAAGATTTTTGGAAACAAAAATCCACTTAATATAATAATAGTCTTGTTTCCAGACAAACATTGTAGTCACAATGAATGGAAGAATAGAAACGCAAAATTTTCTAGAATTCAGGCTCCACATCAAAGATGATATTCTCTACTTTGAGGAGAATACCTACAGAGTTTCCCCTGGGATGATTCCTACCTGGTTCTGGGTCAGAGCATCTTGTACAGCCTGTGCTGTGGGTTCCGCCTGTCCAGGATTCAGAACCAGTTTGTCCAGCCAGCTCAGCAGATCCTTCAGTCCTTCTTGGACACTGACTGACTGGGCCACAGCCGTCTGCAGCTGCTCAGCCCGTTCTGACACTGACTCGGAGAGGGAACCAAACCTCTTTTCTAAACCATCTGAAAAGAAGGAGGCGGCAAAATAAAAACTTGACATTTATTGAATTGTGTGGTTTTAAATCTGATTTCAGACACAAGGACATTGACCTGGTCCAGTAGGTTTGTTCTGTAGTTAAGATGAAGGAATATAGTTGTAGGGAGTTTAGTTACCTGCTGCACACATGATGTCAACAGCTTTGAGGGAGGGAGACTCCTCCGTGCTCACGAGATCTCTTCCTGCTCTCTTCACCTTCTCCAGTTGCACCGAGCGCTCAGCCAGCTCATCCTGCAGCAGCTGAGGACCGAAGAAACACTCTCAGTTCAATCCTTACTGTAGCTGACAAGAAATACCAAAACCAGACCAAGTTTCCCGCACACCTTACATTTAAGCATTCTACTCCTTTTCCCAAATTAGTTTTTTGGAATTGACATGAGCTACTATAATATTATCCAACATCTGAAAATGCGTTCACCTGAACTTGTTGAAGTGTGTTCTTCAGGTTATGGGGGTCTGTCTCCCCACTGAACTTGGATATGCTTTGGTTCTGTTCCTGAGAGCTGAGCCAGGAGTGGAGGGAGACGACCTCATCCTGGTACTGCTGGTACCTCTCCAACAGGCCGGACAAACGGCCGCCCAGCTCTGTCGACTGCACGAAGCGACATTTGAACATATGAAAAACGATTATTATTCATAATTAAATTATTATAATTGGGCTCAAATTCTCCGTGTGGTTCCTTGGATCCCTCACCTTAGTGTGTAAGGTCGTATATCTATGGTTAGCAGCTTGCATATTGTCAGTTACCATCCGCATGGTGTTGTCCATTGCTGGGTCTGAACCACCAACTTGCTCCAGGGCTCCTTGAACAGAGTCAAGAACCTTCTGACCAGAGATGGAAACAAAGCGCAGGTCCGCTTTGTGGCAGATCACATCCTCTCCAAGCTGGAAAGAGAAAGAGTTAGATGACAGATGCTGACAGGCCAGTGTGGGTGACAAATAATATAACTACTTCTCTAATACTGATAGCAGTGCCACCTTGAGATGATGAATATTAATACTGCTTTTTTAAAAACAGGGTATGTAGCTGCTGAACCTTTATTCATTCATGTTCTTGTTTTAAATGCTGTTGAAAGTTGCTTTTACAGCTTTTCCCATGGTGTTTAACTTAAAAAGTGCTAATAAAGAGTTTATTTTTGTGTGAGTTTCCATAGCACAAATCTAATACCATTACCTATTCCTAGGTTAGGAAGATATCGTTATAATAAATGGAGAGATAATAAATTATACATTCATATTACTATAATATTACAATAATATTTGATATATATGTTGTGAAATAACAAATAAAAAAATAGATAATCTGTTTGCAATTAGAGAAAAAGCTTCTCTTAACAAAAAGCTTAACATATCTGACTCAAAGGACAGCATTTAAAAAAAAGAAGAAGAAATATTTCAGGAATATGTTCAATTTGGTCGATCGGGTCCATTGTATGTCCCTGTATGTGATGTAGAAATGGGTCTGGGTATTACTGTGTTAAAATTGTGCATCTCTTCATATCTCCATATATAAGTCTCCAGTCACCTTCTCGCCTACATTGTGTGAAAGTGGCCTAACATGACTAAACAGCTCCCTCATGAGGAGAATCTGCACCCGTGAAAAAGGAACATCAGTTCAGAACTTCCCACGCAAGCATTTGAAACAATGAACATGAAACATCCATGATGTCACGACAGTTGGTGTATCACGCACCTTTCTGTGCTCTTCCAGCCTGCTCTTCAGTCCCTGTGCATCGATTTCCCCCTCACCAAGGCAACAGATTCCTTCTTCACTTTGTTCCAGCCAGGCGACCAGACTTCCATGTTCTTGGAGGAACTTTGTCAACTCATCCTTCAGAGCCTCAGATTTTCTTAAACGATCCTAGAAGAAATGGTCATAGCAGGGGTTTAACTCTGGTGAAATAAAAAAAGGTGTATACACTAAATAATAAAATCACTGACCCAAACGACTGTGTTCACATCTGGCCTTTAATCTGATCATGGTAAATGTAATTACCATAAAATCAAAAATTCAAAATGAAAGACAGACTGACCGGAAGTCAGACCTACTAAAAATGACTGGATCGATGTGTGAATAGATATTTTTTATACAGTCATGTGATTGAAAAATCAATTGAATTTATTTCCTGATTTGTTTATAACTAATCGAAATTAATTGCATACGTCAACATTTGCACTTAAAAGAATACAAAGTTGTTTGAACTCAAATGTGTAATTTTAATGTAAATGCAAATGTAAATCGATGAAAAGATCATTATAATACATTATAAACCTTACAGGTAATTTACCAGACATTAAACAAACATTTATTTCTCCTTCACTGCCACTCTGGTCATTAAATACAAACAAATATAAGACAGAATAATTATGGTGTTATTCTTGTGTATAATCATGAACGCAATCACTGGTGTATGAGGTCACAGAGAGCAATTAATCCTTGCTAATTTTTACGATATGTTAACTGTTCTATAATGAAAGAATATTTGAGATTGAAATTAACACATCATTTTGACGACCCTAGCATTTACAGAAGGGAGACCATTCTTTAGAACTTGGAAATGCTGGACATCTTTGTCCAGCAGTAGAAGAATGTGTTCGTGTAGGATAGTGACGATTATGCAATGTTAGCTGACAATTGAAAAGACGGTTCTGCAAAGATATAAATTTTGTACATCTGCGACTCATTCATTCATTATCAACCGCTTATCTTGTTCAAGTTCGCGGGGGGGTTGAACCCTCTCCCAGCTGACATTGGGTGAGAGGCGGGGTACACCCAGAACGAGTCGCCAGTTCATCGCAGGGCACATCTGCAACTTGACTATTTAAATTAATATTTATAAATGCCTTTGGAGATCGGACTCTTTCCCTTTTCATTATATTTACATTCACTTTATTCCTTTAATTTAATGTACTTGTGTATTTTTATATTTTAATTTTCTGTCCTCTGAATCTATATATATATAGATATATATCTATATCTATATCTATAGATATATATATTTACTTATACATGTCTGTCTGTTTGTATATCTGTCTAACTGTCTATCTATCAATCTATATTCATAGATTTTTGGTATTAGCAGTTAACATTACTGAATACAATATAATGATAATTAGAAAAAAAAAAAAAAACAGAGACTGCCTGTTTTCTCCGTTAGGCCTGCCATGACACCAATCAGGAGGCCTTCCTGAAGCTTCCACATGGACAGCAGTATTTATTCAGAGTACCTGGCAGCTCTGCAGTCTGTCATGGTGCTGGGACTGCAATTGATCCAGGGAAACCCGGAGACGCTGCTTCTCCTCAGGAGGAACTGCTGAATCCGGCTGGTCCAGAAGGGAGCGAGCTGACTGGGTGATCTGGAGTAGCTGTGTCTGTTGAGACTGGAGCTGTCGAAGCTCCGCCTTGGGAGAGAGGTCAAGGGTTAAAGCAATTTTATAACACAGCATATGCTACACACATACGTATGTGCTGTTCTAACCTGCAGCATCTCCGTGTGTGACATAACACTGCCCTCTGGCTGTGGGACGGATGAACCAACAACACCTTTGCCCTCTCCAGACCCAACTCCTCTCCTGCCTGGTTGGTTGAGGGACAACAACTCTTGCAACAGAGAGTCCATCTGGCCTTGGGTTTCCTGGAGGTCCTCCTCAGCCTTAGCCTGCATTGCAGAAAAGAAATAGTGAAAACAATACATAAATACAGAATAAGTTCAATTAAACATGCAAAATTTGAACAATAAGTACATCATGTTCATGTCGAAGCACTCTCATCCCCTGACCTTTTGTGTGTTCTGCTGTAGGGTGGTGCTGATGGATATGTCCACTTCTGAAAGCGACGTATTTACAGAATCCGTAAGGGCACTGTGCTGCTCTTTCATTCTCGCTAGCGTCCCCTGGAGGCTATCCCTCTCCCCTGGGCTCAAACTCTCTCCTCGCTCTGCCAGCAGCTCCTCCACAGAGCGAATGGCGTCGGCTATGCCCTCCCTTTTGGTCTGCAGGTCCTTTTGTACTTCCTGCAAGGGGATACAGTGAAGATGATCAAGGCTGTGAGTGAACAAATAATAATACAATAAAATAATGTACATTCAGCAGGCTGAATGTACATGTAGATCAGTGGAATGCATTAGTATGAGGCCCTTCAGTGCCGCCCCTAACCCTCCAAATATCCAGGAAAGATTAAGTGAAACAAATATTAAGACACATCTGGCGGTCTCTCATCATGAATTTAATGTGGTTTCCTTTCCACATCGTTTTTACGTTTCTGTGAACACATGTTCTTTCCGTTGGATGGTTGTTTGCGAAACGAGAGTCAGTGGAAGTCCTTCCACTAAGCCAATATTTACATATCATCCATAGCCCTCTGCACCCTGAGGACTCCATCTTTTACTGGCAGGAAACTGGCTTAGCGTTATGTGTGTTATGTCGTGTGGCCTCAGCTGGTACAGCGCCATCCCTCTCATGTCTTCAACAATTTGTTCAGATTTTGCAGGATAATCGGACGGTGGAGTCTCTTCTGCGGGGCTGGGGCCGGCTGCTGGAGGCTTCCACATTTCCCAGACACCCGATTGGGGTACCCAGTCTGAGATACTAATTTGTTTGAAGCAGCACCAGACAGGGAAAACATGAGTGCTACCAGTAAGATGTCTGTGCAGTGACGGGTTCGGTGTGCAGCTCGGCACAACGATTTTGTTTTTAGCCGGTTCATGAGATAAGAAGTATAAAATGTGTGGTGGGGACTTGTGATTGACACTTGTTCCTGGTGGAATAGCGCAACCTAAGCTAATGGATCTTTAGTTTGATGCCTCTTCTCTCCATCTGTGCAAAGTTGAATAAATCAATCCTGTTTCCTGATTGGACCCTGTTCCAATCAGGAACAGGGTCCTTTATCTATCGAGTCAGTGCATTTACAGGTAGTAGCTTTTATATTCCTGATGTGGAGGGAGATGATAATTTCACACCTGTAGTCTTTTCTTCTTCTCTTGCAGCACTTTCACATCACTTGACTCTGCTCCAGCTTTCTGACTGGCCAGCAGGCTGGCAGCTCCAGCCAGCCACATGTTCAGACCGTCAACTTTCTGAGAGTACTCCGCTTTCTGCTGTTGGACCACCTGAGAAACATGAACGACGAGAGAGTGAGGAAAAGTGACTTCTAACATGAATTAGGAAGGAAAATTCTGTCATAAACACTTAAGCTATATCGGACCAGTTTGCATGTTTGATATAACCACCAATTTTAATCTTCTGTGAATAAACCTGTGAAGTGCGCACTTTGAGCAAAATGTGTCCAGATCTCATCCTTGCACAAACACACAGACATACACCTCCACATCAGCATGTTGGTCAAGCAATAACAAATACAGAGAGAAAAGAAATGTCTGAAAAAAATCTTCATTGCTGCTTTTTCCTCTTTTCCTACCAAATTCCGGGAAAAGGAGTAAAAACAGCTAAGCATTGTTCTATATCTTTTCTCTAGCCTTTTCCGCCGCAACACAAGCGATTTTCTTCAGTGGCAATCTGCAACAGCAAGGCAAACAAGTTAATAAAAACATGTTATAGAGACGTGCAGAGCAGCAAACACACTTGCATTTACACCTGTCAGCTGAGAGAGAGGCTGATGACGCAGTCCAAGCTTTATGTAAAAAGAGATGCAGTGGTATGAAAAGGTTTGATATAACGTATAATGATGCTAAATATTAATCTACAGTGGAGGTTAGGTGGTTAACATCATCCTGTTTCTAGTTTATGTTGATGGCATTTTAAATAACAGGAATGCTTCAGAGTATAAGAAGGCGTGACGTACAGAATATAGCTGTTAATAGCACTTCAAACCAATCAGTCTCGTCTTTTTTCCAAACCTCTCTTTCCCTTGCACTCTGCTTCTGTCTGTCTTCCTCCTCCTTCACCCTCTCCCTGCGCTGCCACTCCACCTCCCGCTCTCTTTGGGTGGAGATGGCTTTGGCCCAAGCTTGAGCCTGTCCTGACGCTCGGTGGAAGGTCCTCTGGAGCTGCTGGAGCTGTCCCAGGAGCTGCCTGCTTTGCTCTGGGGCCAGATCCTGAGCCCGCTCCGAGATGAAGACCTGAATGTCAAAGGCCACATCGTTGACTTCACTGGAGTGAGCCATCAGAGAGGACTGGAGCTCCTGGAAATAAATAAAGACATGACAAATGAGAAGAGTTAATTTTTCCTCTTTTTAGGGCACCGTAGGGCAAAGAGGTTGACAGACAGTACTGAATCGTTATCCATGTTTAATTGCCAGCAAGTCTGTGTTGTTCCGCTTCTGAGACGGCAGCAGAGGTCATAATAGAAGCGATTCATTTGACATTTGTATAAACATTAGGTGGGTGTGACATTTTGGAAGTAAATGATGTGTGCGGCTCACAACCAAAGATCTAAAAGCAACTCAAAGCAGGAAACTCCGAGATCTCATTATGAGCAGAGGACCCGATCAGCCAAGGGATAACAGGGATGGTAGACGATTGTTTGGGCAATGTTATTTTTGTAGGAATTGCTGCTGCACAGGAAAAAAATCCCTTTCAAAAATAAGTGAAAAGATAAATTATACAAGGTGTTTTTATCTTGTAATAAGTAAAAACAATCCGCCAATAGAAGATAAGGCAAATATTGAAATTAGCTGATAAATGTAATTTTTAACTATGTTTTCTAGTTCTTGATGTAAGACCATTATGACTTTGAAATAAGATTAGAGAGTTCTATTTAAGTATTTTAAGAAGAAAATTCTCTTTAACTTAGATGGATATACTACAACTGAGCTTTTGAGATATTTTAAAGTTTATTTGACCTAACAAGATATTCATCTGTCTAAAAACAAGTCCCTAAATCTCAATCAAGTGCAATAAAATATTTTGACTAGAAATCTGACAAATACTCTCGGTAAGATATAGAGTTGTTGCAGTGTGGATGCACACGCATGACTTAACACAAGACTCACTAAGTTAGGATCCCCTCGCTCACAGAGCTCCAGCTCGCTATCTTAAATGACTGACTGACGTAGCACTGCGCAGCCATTGATTCATCCTGGAGAAAGATATACACGTTGTTGTGCCAACTCCGTATAAAAAAGGGATGATGGTTTAATTTGGACAACTTGCCTTGCAAAGATTCAGCTGCTGGGTGAGCTGATCACAGTTGTCATCATCGTCTGCCTTCTCCATTTTTTCCACTCCCGCCATTCCTCCGTTCATCTGAAGCTCTGTCTCCTTCAGCCAAGATAGCAGAGTCTCCACCTTAACACCCAGTGACTTCTGCTCCGCTGTTACTGCCTCCTGAGACACGCCAGAGTGATTAAATGATAAAAATGATACCCTTTTCCCAGTCATGTAAATATTGAATTGTCTGGGCTGAACCCAGATACTAATAGAAAAGTAACGCACATGATCCTTTATTGTTTTCTATGTACTAGTTCTTCTACCTTGTATGAGTCTTTGTGGTCTTGTAGATTTTGGAGGATGCCATCCGAAAGGGCTCGGGCTACCTCATAACCTCGAGCCAAGCTCCGTCCATCCTTTTTCAGAGCCAATAGGAGCTGTCCCGGAACATCTTCAGGTTGATGCTGGGACAATTGTTCAGCAGCTTTCACCTCCTTGTTGATCGAAGGCTCCAAGTCACGCAATTCAAGGTCCAGAATCTGAGAGACGGATTAGGAAACTAAAGTTTTCGCAGTCATGTTTGGTACAGCACTAATCCCTACATTTTATCTCACACACAGAGAGAAATTCTCAATGGATACTGCAATATAATTTAGGCAAAGTGACCCAGTAACGTTCTTTACATATAAGCAGATCTATATCGGGTAAATAAGCTTATTCTTTCACCTTGGTCTGTCCGATGATGTCGTCCAAGGCCATGAGACTGCGACCGGTAGCCTGCTGTTGCTGATGTTTGAGTCGGACCTCAATATGTCTCACCATGGAGACCAGAGCGACTATTTTCTGGTCAAGCTCCAGGCATTGCTGACGCACTAATGGAGTCTGGAAAGTAAAAAACGTATAATCATTAATGGGTATTTATCTATGGAAAAAGCATCCTCATCTGATGAATTCTATATTACATCAAAGTAACCATTCAATAATGTAATATTTCTTACACTGTGAGTCTTGGATGTTGAAGCCGCTTTCTTGGACCACATTTCTTGAATTTCTCCGACATCATCCTCTCCCTCCTCCAAACTCTTGGTGGTCTTATTAAACTGGGTGACACCAGCTGATTCAGATTCAGCTGAGTTGCCTTCTATTGATGAAGAGGATTGAGAACTCTGCAGTGGTTCAAGAATCGTTTTTGAATCAAGAGGATTGGGACTCTCAGCTTTAGGTGCTCGGTACTTTTTCTTGATTTTCTCCATTGCTGTTATTTGATCTACTCCCGGGTTAGGAACCACGGACTGAGCTATTGGTTGGACGACTGGTTTGCAAGTGGCAACCTGATGGGAAAACTCAATGGATTTCCCACCAATTCGGGGTTCTAAATTGGATTTTTCTTCCGCACTCCAAGTGACCTCTGTCAAATGTAGGTGTTCTTCAATGTTAGAAAGGGGTTCTGCTGACGGACTTTCTTGACTGCTGTCTGATCCTTTAATTAGGTAGTTATCCCCTTCTTTTGCCTCCTCACCAACAGATGGTCTGATGGCACTGCTGGCAGACAGACCGACATCATTCCTCAACTCATTTTTCAACACCAACTCATCTAAACCTGCTTCTATTACTGACAATGTTGCGGGAGTTTTTGTTGATGTCTCTTCAGATTTCACTTCTCCAGGATTTGTCAACTTCTCACTATCGGCATCAGTTGTGCCCGTAATTTTTTGTCTCTTAGTCTTCTTATTACGTTTACTTTGCCGATTTTCTTTGGGTTGGAGTGATGGAGCTATTATGATTTCTTTTTTAACCTCCTCCTTTCCAAAAGCCATCTTTGGTCTCTGGTGTGAAGAATCCTCCACTGGTTTTGTCTCAATGTCCTCCGTAACAGAAGGTTTCTCCACAGGCGGTTCATCTTTGATAAATCTCAATTTCATTTTGTCCTCTTTGACAACCTTTGCCCCCTCTCTCTCTTTTGTTGAACCATTAGGTTCAATGACGGCATCATGTTTGACATCACGTGTCTTCACTTTATCAACCTTCACTGACTGAGCTTTTGAATGAACATCTTTCACAGCTGCGTCTTGACTCTCCTTCTTCGCCACCTCACTGCGTAATGTCCGCAGCTCCTCTGCAGTCTGCTTCTCGCTCACTCCTTTTTCAAAAACCTTTTTCAGAATTCTCTCTTTAGCTTTCGATATTAAGGCGGCTTTCTGCTCATCGGGCAGAGCAGACTTCTGGGGTAAGACACATTCCTTTCTTTTTACTTCTCTACTATTCTTCGGTTGGGTCGGTTGATGAGAGACAGATGCTTTGTCATCCAGATCATGTTTCAAGTCCTTCATCTCAAGCTTTTTTGTATCCTTTGATGAAATGATGAAGACTGCATCTTTCTTTGGTTTGTTATGTGTTGATGATTCCAGAGTGGCTGAACCTGTTGCCTGTCCCTGTTTAATCTGCTCATTTTCTTCATCAGTTTTCCTGAACTTTAGATCACTGTTTCCATTTGGATGTCCATTGGAAGGTGTTTGACCATGACTCACTAATTTCTCATGTTTATCATATGATACGAGCTTAAATGGGACAGGAATAGCATCAGCCTGTGCTGTAATATGTGCCTCGGCTTGATCGCTAAGATGTGGGGGTTTTGCCTCTTCAGGGCATATTTCACTTTCGGCTGATTTATCCTTTCCGTTCTTTTTATTCTTCCTCTTTTTCTTGCTTTTACTTTGTGTCACTTTGGAGGCTGAGGTCGATGACTGGTCTACCGGCTCTGTGTCACTACCAGATCTGATCTCAGGCTTAAGAGATTTCTCTTTCTTCACTCGTTCCCGCCCCTCATCTACACCATCATCCCTCTCAACTGCTTCTTCACTCTTTGCATAAATGTTGTCGCTTAGTTTTGGCATTTCAATGTCAACTTTGCTTTCTCCATCTCCCCTCTTTTCTCCTGCAACAAAACCTGTCCGGTCTCTATTTTCAGAATCATGAGAAACTAGTAATGTGCCGTCATCACTTTGTATACACTTCTGTTTCTCGTCCTCCACTTGTTCCCCATATGATTTTAAAATAGTAGGCCCAGTATCTAAGACATGTGCATGAATGGATTCTGCAACAAGTTCCAAGAAAGGATCCCTTTTATGTTTATCATCAGTCTCACTAAGACCCAGTTTCAGCTCCCTGTCAAGCTCCTGCATGGGAGGATGATCGGATTTTCTAGCTGGCTGTGGTTTAATCTCTTCAATGGCTTGCTGAATTCTTCTCTCAGCATGTGTAGCATATTTACACAAGAGGTTTATGGATTGGTCTGGCTCAACTGAAGCCATTGCTTCCACTGACACTGGGGCTTCTTGGTCCTCCGTAATGTCATGAAGCAGTAACTGATTTGATTCCATAGATGTCGATGTTCTTTTACCGTCCTGTGTCGTTTGAATACCTTTCCTTGAAACTGGAGAGCTTGAAGGAGTATCAGTGTTTAGATATGAACAACTCGCTGGACTGTCTGGGCTTGAAACTGATACTATAATAGATGGGCTGTATGTCTCATTTGATGAGGAGGCAACGGGGGTAGAGCTACCTTCATCCTCCTCTACCTCAACAGAAGCCAGTTTCTCTTCAACCTCTAAAGCTATCTCACTGGAAATCAGTCCTTCTGCAACAGCATCATCCAGACAGGAGACGCGTCGTCTGGTGGCAGGCTCGACTAAGCCTCCTTTTAAAAACTGGTTGGTGGCTATCACCGTGACCATACCATCTCCAACTAAACCTCTATGACAGGCGTCAGATAGGGGAAGCCTTTCTCCAGTACTGATATCTATGATTCCGCCACTGTCTGCCTGGCTTTGGAGCAGTCTGAGGGCTGGAATTGGGTCAATTATTTTTTTTGCAACAGCCTCAGGAATGGTCAAGTAGGCTTTTGTTTGTTCATCCTGAATACCTCTGAATGGTTTGACCTCGAAGAAACGTTTGCCTGTTTCTATATCTATCTTACCCTGGTTCACAAGCTCTGAATAAGGCACGATGCATGCAGTTTTGGGGTCAAGCACACCTTGTCTCAAAGTGGCAGAATTCATGACTTCGTTTGCAACATCTGCATCCAGTAGACCTTTAGAGACGGCCTCTGTCAACGTAACTTTACAGCCAGAGTCAGGGTCTAAAATGGCTCCTGTTAATGCCTGGAGAAGGACGGCTTCCGGTTGAGAAGGAGGGCTGTCCTTTCCTTTGTAAAACAACTCTAGTTCCTCCAGCCCAGGAGCAATGGATCGATCAAGTAGTCCTCTAACTACCGCATCAGAAACAGACAGCCTCATCCCTGAAGCATGATGTATTATACCACCCTCTGCCACCTGTCTTGCCAACACCTGATAAGCCTCCTCAGACCTTATTAACCCTCTCTGAATTGCTTGCACCAGAGGCACAGGACATTTGGACTCTGGGTCGATAACTCCTTTCATCTGTAGTTGCAAACTGGCTTTAGTGAGGGATGTCGCTGAATCGGTATCCTTTCCTTTATATGCCTTTTCTAGGGCCACCAACTCATCTCTTTGACTCTCCTCTATCAATCCTAGGCTTGCTGCTAGAGTAACAGAGACTTTCTTATCCCTATTCAGGTCATATATTCCCCCAGATGCCACCTGGGCTTCTAGAAGGCGAGCAGCGGAGTTGGGGTCAATCAACCCTGCTTCAGCAGCTTCTCTTACCCCACAGATCTGACTTTTCTCCACGTCCACAATCCCAGCAAGGGTTTTATCTGACCCCAAAACACTCCACATAACATCTTCATCGAGTAAACCAGTCTGCCTAACGTCGTCCATGCTAAGTGACTCACCACTGTTGGCATCTAGGAAACCACCAAACAGACCCGCCTGAGCCATTGATTTAACTGCCATGTGACCAGACAGGACATCCTGGAGTACTGCTTCATCTGGGAGCAGCTTTTCCCCTTCTTCTGTCACCAGCCCTCCCTGTTTGAGCTCTTGGACTAACCTTGCTAATTCAGCATCCTCACTTTCCTTTTCTGCTGCTGTTTCAAGGGCATCAACCTGAGGCCTACCCTGCTTTGACTCAGACTGCTTTGTTTGTTCCTGTTGTTTGATCTTTTTTAATTCAGTCTGGGGATTTTTGATGTCTTTCCCTTTATCAGAATGCTTTGTATTAACATCTCCATTTGATTTTGCTGTCTGGGGGACTGTTTCTTGCAATGATCTAATATCTTCTTTTGATGATGCAGGGATTATTTCTCTATCCACAGTTGAAGTTATGCTTCTAGTCTCTTGAATACAAGTGTCCATTTGTTTGGATTTAGTTAATGCTATGTGCAGCAATTTGTCATTTTCTCCAGCGTGCCTTTCATCTAGATTTTCTGTGCCGTTCATCTCAAATCGTTTCCTTGGTGCGATTTTAAATGCTGGTTCCTCTTGAAAATCAGTTTGTTTGTCACTCTCCTCTTCGTCTTTCAATGTACACTGTCTGCCCATGTGCATTTGTCCCTGTTCCACAGTGGCTAAACTTCTTTGAGGCTCAGGTTGACTTCCATATTCAGATTTTTCAGCAGCTTTTGTCAACTCCACTAACTCTGGGTCGAGCAGCACCAATCGTGTTCCTGAATGAGCATCAACATAGCTGTGAGTCTTGAGGTAAAACAGCAGCCTCTGTTTTGCTTGCTCTTTTGGATGACTTTCACATTCCAGTGTAGAATCCCAGACACTGTATTCAAGAGATGACCCAGGTGGAGGTGGACCCAAACTGGTAGAACACCAGCTGTTTTGAGATGTGGAAGCTGACTCTTTGATGCTGGACAGAACATCCGGGATGTGAGTGTCTTTGAGAAAGCGGATTAAACTGGGCTCCAGCACCTCTTCAGCAGCTTCATTTAAGGGCAGCACTTTGAGGGTTTCTGCATTGTACAGAGCCCAAATGGCATGCCGCTGACTCAGGATGTTTTTTAGAACCTCTCCTGAAATCACTCCTTGTTGAAAAGCCTCAACAATGGGCAGGACTTCGCCAGATTCAGGCCAGAGTATTCCCATGAATGACGAAAGAGACTCAAGGACCAAGACTGCCAATCGAGACGAGAGAAGATTTCTGTGAATACTCTCATCCAGACCCAGACGTTGACCATTAACAGGGTCAATAATCCCTCCATTTTGTAGCTGTCGTGCTAACATAGCACAGGCTAGATCCTGGTCCATGAGCGCATGGCGAACAGCTTCATCAATGGTCAGTCGGTGGCCGGTCCGTGGGTCAGAAATACCACCTGCAAAGAGTTGAGTTTCGAGAAGCAGTACGGTTACTTTTCGATCAATCAGGCCTTCTTGGACGGCGCGGAATATGCCAACTTTTCTTCCGGATCGAAGGCAGACGATCCCTCCATGTTGCTGTTTAACAGGGAGGAGAAGGAGGCCTGACTCCTTGTCAATGACACATCGCTGCTGTAGCTCAAGTAGGTTTAGTTTTTCAGCTGAGTTTGGATCAATCAGCTCTCTCATTTCTAGACTTGACTGGAGTTTGGTGACAGTCTTTGGGGTCAAAAGTCTTTCGTCTCGTGCTTGGTCCAAACTCATAACTTCTCCTGTTGAGGTTCTCAGGCCCCCAGTGTTTATTTGGAGTTCCAAAATACGAAGCCCTACCTCTTCCCTGATAATCCCAAACTCCATGGCTTTAGCCACTGGCAACACATTTTGTTGTTGGTCATCAGGAGATCTAGAATCTTCCACCAAAAGCAAGGCAGACTCTAGCACAGAAAGGGAACGTCTGGTATGAGGGTCAATTACACCTTGAGCTAGACCTTCCTCCAGAGAGAGACTGAGGGAGGAATCAGGTCGGAGTAGCCCACCCACAATGAGCTGGGTTTCCAGTAGTACATGGCAGGTGTCCTGGTCAATGAGACCACGCTGTGCTGCTTGGAACATTGAGAAAGTTTCCACTGTTCCGAGGTCAATCACTCCAGCGATGGCAGCTTGGCTCTACGAAAACAGAGAAAAACAAATTAACTGAAGAATAATTCTGGTAAAACCACAGATTCACATGGTAACACTATGTTACTTTACTGTACACAAGATAATTTTTTAACCATAGATTAATTAATTAGATTCTTAGAGAGTTATTTAATAATTACCACATTTACTCTAAACACCAAGCATGCAAGCTAGTCACAATAATTGCAGAAAAGCTTTAGATAAATGTTAAAAGAAAACACAGAAGTATTCTGAACAGGAGGAGGATAACATAGTCCATAAGAAATACAATTTAAGTTAGGATAGAAAGCGAGCGTGACTTACCATACGGGCTTGTCCCACGGCACACACACTAACGGGCCAGCTTATGGCTCAGCAGAGCAAAACGCAGCAGGTGAGAAGCTGGTTGTTAGCATTCTGCATGCCACTCTTCATTCTGACTCCCAACTCTGGACACTGAATGAACCCACTGACGTTGCTCTAAGTTGTAAGGTGTGTCTCTCTTTCATATACACAGATTTTACAATAAATTGCAGATTATTTTGTAATATACTCTATCACTTTGTTACCATAAACAAGACACTTTAAATAAAAATCTGTATTGGAAAACCTCCATTGTGTAGCCCAGCTACATTAACTGAGCACTAAAACAATCCTCCCTACTGATTTTAAGATTTTTTTTTTTTAAATTATTTTAAACTTAAACTTTTTTTTCCCTTCTCTCATTCTGATCCGGAGCTTGAGTGAGTTTGGAGGTCCACATTTCTCCTTTGGCAGCTGTTAGTGGTTTTCAAGCAAAATGCTGGTTTAATTTTCACACAATTATAGAATATGCATTAGAACAAGCACAGAAAATCTCATTCACACGCACACTCTTTTGATCTGGACACATCATGCTAAAATGGTGAAGTGAATTGTTTTGCATAGCTGGCCTTTGGTGCACATAAACCAAACTCTCATCTTTAATGAAAACGAAAGTCTCCTGTAAATACACATACCACTCATATAGCGGAAGTGTAAAGGAATTCATAAAGAGATTATTTAAACCTGAAACAATCACACACAACCAGTAACACACTACAGATGCAAGGAACACATCTATGGCCTTTGATCAGCCGACTGTGAATGTTTGACTCTCATTGGGCAATTGTATAGAAATGGTATCAAAAAATAGTGAAATGAATACCACTTTACAATAAGGCTACCTTTATAAAGGATTTATAAATGATTCATAATTAAGTCATAAAGTAGGTTGTAAACACTTAAATCATTAGTTAACTTTTATAAACAGCTTATAACATAGCTGTCAAGCTACCAATGTGGGTCACTATTTGGCAATAACAAGTTAGCAGTACAGATAAGTGTGCTCACTATTAGGCACTCACTGTGTCTGATATCCTATATATATCTAATGAGTTATAGCAGTTTATTAGTGATTTGTAAAGTGTTTACAACCTAATAAGTAAACTGAGTACAAGTCATTTATTAATTCTGAATAAGGGGAGTCTTATTCTAAAGTGGTACCGTGAAATGTTATGTTTTGACTTTATGCTGTGGCACAATTTTCTACCACATAAAGTAACACTATAATATTCAGTGATCATTGAGATGACAGTAACATTGATTATCTCCAACTAAGGGTCTACGAGAAGCAGCTTCTACCGGATTACTAACATGACTTGCTGCTGCTCTAGCGCCATTCTAGTGCTACACCAATTAATGCCATGTAAGAACCATGTTAGCAGCTCAGCTCATTTAAGATGTTGACATTTAAGGTTTAGATGATGACAATGATGTAAGGATGTGAAAAGTTAATGACATGATTGCAGGCTTTTAGGAGACCAATGTGAGGGTGGAAAACTCCATGCTGAGGCCCAGTTCAGACGGTGTCATTCATCGATTTCTTCCTGAATTTCTGTTCCCACATACATCCTGTAATTTCACATTCACCACAAAGTGGGTTGTGGGAATGTTCTAAGACATAAATTACAGTGTTTTTTTTTCGATTGGAAAATTACACTACTGAAACTAGAATTTCAGCTTGAAAGATTTTAAAGACAACTTAATTTTCAGATGATCTGAATACACGTCTGAAAAGGGTCCGTGATGTTTGCCAAACCAAGTTGGTGTGAGTCACCAATAGTGATGTTTGTCGAAAATGCACAATCTGTGAACACACAACATGCTGTACAACACTCTACCTCTTGCTGGCTGGCGTATGAATTCACACTCAAAGCAACATTTTATGAAGATACCGTCACAATTACTTTTTGGAAGACATCTAAAAACTGAAATAACACTTTTGTCCGCTGCAAGTACCGCCTCTGACTCTCCCCACAGCCCTGCAATGAATCTACCTTTCTCTCTTCTTCTTTAGCCAGTTGTTGCTCCAGCTGCTGCAGCTGCTGGGTGG
Source organism: Lophius americanus (assembly GCA_037951165.1). Taxonomy (NCBI): domain Eukaryota; kingdom Metazoa; phylum Chordata; class Actinopteri; order Lophiiformes; family Lophiidae; genus Lophius; species Lophius americanus. The sequence continues at coordinate 1,782,523 of JBBDHG010000170.1, forward strand.
AGCTATCGCACAGCTGGTTGTAGGTGGCCGTCAGCTCATCCAGCTGAGCCTCCACATGAGCTCGCTCCTCGGGGCACAGCCTGCAGAGGACACGAGGGAGGAAGTTAAGGCTTATACGTTGAAATGAAAAATGGGAAAAATTCCCTGCATAACATAAGATCCCCCGATATCCCGTTTGTTTGCTACACAGGTAAAAAATGCGGATATATACATGTGCATCCAAATCCCCACAGAATTCTAAAAATATTTGAACTAATTTACAATTTTGAGGAAACATGCAAAGTCTCTCTCTCTCTCTCTCTAAGCTTACTTGCTGGCTTGTTTTGATAGCAGGAAGACCTGTGCGCTCCTTATAGCTTCAGCCACGTCGTCCTTCTTGGCTGCTAGCTGTTCAGTGATGGCCTTTAAAAAACATTATCAGACGACACACCATCAACCATCTTTTCAAAGTTCCAACTAAACAGGAAATGATATAACTGTGTTTGAACAAGGTGCAGGACCGAGAGACTGCTGCAAATGGTTTTCTTCAAATAACTGAGTTTTTATGTAATTTATTTTGCTTTATTTGTGTTTTATTGGTGCTTATTGTTCATTCTTGTTCTTTTGTACTGTTAGCTGTGCAACATTTAGATATTCTTGGTCCTAGACAGTGGGAGGGACTGGGAGAATGAGGGTCTGATATATATATATATATGTATTTTTTTAATTAAATATCACTGGGAGATTCCAACGTCTCCGAGGAATAGAGATGGTTTTGATATTAGTTTGAGGATTCCGTGCAGGCACCTTGAGAATTTGCAGCTGCAGTATTTCTCGTTCAGAAAGAAAGTCCATTTGGATCTGCTGGACACTCCATTGTTTCTCCAGGATCATTTAAATCAATGCGGTACGTTTCTCAGATTTATGTTTTCAGCGTTAACAATATAGTTTAGTCGTTAATTTGACAAAACCAAACAATTGTTTTTCCTCAGTTGAATTAAAACCTCTTCCATTATTAATATATGTGCAGATGCTGAATAAAATTTAATCTAAAAGATATTCACCGGACAAACCAGTTAATTCATAAGCAACAAGAAATGAATTACTAAAAGCTGTTTGTACCTGAGAGCAGCATAAATATCCTTTATTATACCAGGTAAAGTGAGATTCTCATTGAGTCTCATTGAGATTAAAAATCTATTTTCCAAGAGTGACATGGTCAAGAGAGCAGCACAAAAACTGCAAGAACAATTAAATAGACATAATACAATATAAATACCTACACGCATATATATGAACAATTTTCATACACTAAAGTGAGAGAGTAATCTGAGAAGATAGATTTAAACTCCCTCAAGTAACAAGTTCAGACAGTTTCAAATCCTTCTGTAAAGTGCTCCTGGAAGAGGGAGCAGCAAAACTAAAAGTTTTGTTGTCAGGCTCAGTTCTGTTCTCTTTGAGAGTGTAACCCATATTGCTTTTGGTTTTTACAGATGCTTGTACAAAGATAAACAGGAAGCAGCCCAAGGAGAGATTTGTAAACAAACACCAACCAATGCGAGAGTCTGCGGATGTACAGAGATGGTTGCTTAGCCACAGCGTACAGTTGTGTGTGCAACATCCATAGCCAGTAACAAAATGGAAAGCGCAATTGTATACAGTGTCCAACTTCTTTAGGCTCTGTTCAGGTGCATTCATAAATAGCAGATCACCATAGGCAGAAAAGTTGCAGTGATCCGATGTTTCCTCGTAGGGAGGAAGAAGAGGGATTTATCCCGGAAAAAGAAACCTAATTTGAGTTTCAATGCATTGAGTTTCAATGCATGCTATGCATACAAAGCCTTTAATGTGTGGTTTGAAATATAAGCTATGATCAATAACAAAGCCTACGTATTTGTACGTTGTGACCATTTGAATGTGAACTACTTCAGCCGTTGAGATCTAAGGAAGAGTGGATGTTTGATCTCTGCAATTAGAGAACAGCATGACTCTTGATTTGTCTGCATTCAACACCAGTTTAAGTCGCGTTACATTAGACTGAACAACATCAAAGGCCGAGTGAAGAACTTTAAGGGATCTTGTTTCAGGTGAGAGCAGGACACTGGCTGGAAGCCTGGAGGTGAAGGACGGTTATTTTTTAATTTCCGCTGTCAGTAGTAGAGAGTTGGGTAGTTTATGGTCAAAACACTCATTGATTAGTGCATCAATCTCATAACCTTTTTCTTGAGACCAGGCCTATATCTATTGATACATGGTTGGAAAAACATCTCTAATGATCTATGCCTTTGTGAGCTTTGCAGGAAAAACAGAGAAACGAAAACTGGTCTCCGTACACATGTTCAACAAATACATTTGGTTTCTGTTGTACCTGTTGAGCAACTAGTGAGGACTCAGCGCCGGGACCCCCAGCTCGTCCCTGGAGTCCTCTGACCCAGCCCAGAAGGTCTGAAACCGGGCCTACTCTGGCCTGCTTCTCCTCCTCCACCTCTTTCTGCACAGATTGAAAAAAGATATTAGACGATACACAACAATTACCAGCAAAACAATGACATACATAGCCGTAAAGTCCTACCTCTTCTTCCTCTAGTCTTCTCAGTGCATCACTGATGTACTTCACATGCTGGGTTGTCAGGGTGACCAAGGCTGTGTAGCGTGTGCGTAAGTCCATGAACTGTAGTGTTACACCCACAGAGAATGTAAGTAGTTATACAAATTAACATTCACAGCAAAAAACAGACTCTGCAACTTTACCTCCTGAGTGATGGCGTCTGAGGAAGAGTGCATCCTCCTCCTCTTGACAGGCGACTTGTGAGTCGATTCCACAAAGGCTCTATACGTCATCAGCTGTAGCTCATAATCCTACAGAATGCACCACGGTCGGACAAAAAACTTTCAGTCACAATATCAGAGAAGGATCATAGTTACATTAAGCTGATGTAGTAATAATATGCCTCAACACTCATTCAGATTCAAAGATATTAAACAACAAATGTTTATATTTGGCGTACCTTCACAGTGGCGCAGTACTGTTTGGAGTACGTCTGGCATTCGTCTAGATTGGTCTGGTTCTGTTCAATCTCAGCTACTAACGCCTGAGGAAAGGAAGAACGCGTATGACTTGTTGAAGCATTTTGGTTCTACTCAATATTAATATTTGATGTATTTGATGATTCCAACATTCCTCAGAGTCGACCGACCCAGAACATTTTATGATTGTTTTTCCAGACAAAAAGTAATTTAGTTCATCAAGCTGCAGATGGAAGCAGGGGATATTGGTGCTACTAACCGTCTGCTGGGCCAGCTGTTCAGACAGGGCTTTGCTGTCCATCTGACCGGGCTGTGTGCTTTCTTGTCTCTCTGTCGTTACTTCGATCCACGTGATGAGAGCAGAGTGACAGTCTCTGTATTCCTGCAGGGCCGAGCCCAGAGCTTCCAGATCAGTTCGTCTACAAAAATAAAAAGTTAAATGTTGTGTGTTAAATATTCGTTATGCTTGTTTAAACATAACTGTATCTCATCTGAAGGCCTCTAATAAGGACTTTTAGTGTACACAATGCCAGATTTGAATAAAACACTAGGATTTATCTCCCAGCTTAATGTTGTGGTTTGTCCATGTAATGTCCCATAGTGGACGTAGGTGGTATTTTGCAGCGAAAATCAATCTCTGGAGTAAAATCCAATTTTTGACACACTTTGGGTCCCTTCTAAATCTAAAATAAAATTATTTTACGTTTTGCCTGTTCATTCTGCGTGATGCAAATTCACCTGATAGTTGTGAAGCTTTTTGAAGTTTATTCTGGGGATATAATTCAGATGAGGCTTAATTTAAAATTCAACTTTTAAAATTATAAAAACTTCGCCGACGACTCCTGCTGTCTTTCATCTTCTTCACTCTGTCATGCTCACCTCGTCTCCATCTGTCTCTTGATTGCGCTCCATCTCTCTGCCATCTGATCAGCTCTCTCTTGGTAGTGCTCCAGCTCGGGGCTGCGGTCTGGGTGGAGCCTGCTGAGTCGCGAGCCCGCCTCTTTGGCTCGCCTTACTTTTGACTGCAAAGTCTGAAAGATATCCTCCTGCTCATCCAGCTCAGCTTGCCACCCCTGAATTTAAAAGATGAAGAGGAACTCAAAATCAAAATTAAGAGGCAAAGTTAAAGTCAGGTAACCTCATGACATTTCTCTTTGGCCGAGGAGGAGAGCACTTCATCGGACGGTGTGCTTCTTACCCCTAGTTGATCTCTGAGGTTCTGGATGGCTGCGGTGTCTGAAGGAACAATGTTTTCTTCACTGAGTCGGCACTCATTCCTCTTTACCTGGCTCTCAACTTCATCCAGGCAATGAATAAGGACTTCTACTGTTTTCAACCTGATGAGATAAAAATAATAATGCAGGAAATTCATCAAAATTTTGTTAAGTTAATAAAACACATCTGTGAATTCTGGGGGGTGAATAGCTCACTGACTTTGTGAGGTAGACAGAGGAGAGGTTGTGTAGTTTGTCTATCTTCTCCACGGCCTGATTCAGCTCAGAGCGGAGGACGGGAACACTCGAGGATGTCGGTTTCTCCTCAAAGAAGCTAACGCAGCGACGAGACAAATCACCAAGACTCGAGCGCAGGGCGTCAATCTGTGACTGCAGCTCCTAGACGAAGAATCAAGGTATAAGGAAGCCATAGATAAGAATGGAGGGCAACGGATGGGTTAAGTAACAACCTACTGATGAATTTATGTTTCAACTTATAAAAAATAAAAAAAATCAAATTTATTCCTTTACTTTGATTGTAAACACCACGGTCTGCCACCCGTGCAGCGTCAGCACTTTATAGAGTTTCCTTTCTGACATGATGAGCCAAACAAGTTTAAATATTTGCAATTACTGATATACATATTGATCTAGAAGTGTTTAATAATAACATAAGGATCGATTTCAGTGGATTCTTCCTTGGGTTTTAGCTGCTCGTTTTAACATATACATAACTGCAACTTTTCCGTGTGTAAAATAAATTAAAAAAAAACTATTAGTGAAAACAATATAAGCTTCAAAATTTTTTGTCTTTGCCAAAGCGACCATCAGCGTGTGGAAAGACCAACCAACTGACCTTTTGCTCTGCAATCTGGGCAGTGTTTTCAGCACTGTCAATTGAAATCCGGCTGGGGGGCGGAGTCTCGATAGTCCTCATCAGTCGCTGCTCGGCCACACTGAGACGGAGGGTGATGTTCTGCAGCTCGGACAGGTACGAACGTGAAACCGACTCATCCTTCTCCTCTGTAGAGAGAAATAAGAGATATAACAGGAAACATGAGTGATTTTGGACGTCAACACTAACACCGAGGTTGGGCTTACTGAGAAAACCACTCGATGAAGCAGAATCTGTATTGTTTCATCAGTATGCGGATAATTAAAATAGGATTTAAGTGCTTCTCTCCTCATGATAAGCTTCTGAATGAGCATGAAATTATGTGACAAAATCATGGATTATTTATTCACCCAGCCAAACATCACAGCACTACTGTTGGCAAAGTTTGACTTTTGGCCAAATGATAATGGAGACCCAAAAAACCATAAAGAAGTAAAAAATTAAAATCTTCATTTAATATTTTGCTCAGCCCATTGTTGCCACAATATTCAGAACATAATTCTGATAACCTGTACTACTACTAATACTCAACCTCTACTAGTAGCCCAGTATTCCAATGCTGTCAATATTTCACCCTGTCAACTCACCGGACTCCATATTCAGCAGCAGATCACGGCAGTGCTGCTGGGCTTCCTGAACGTCCTTCTCAAGCTCTCTTCTCTCACCTGGTGTGAACAGAGAGCTGTCCTTGCTGTCAGACAGGAAGTCAGCCAGCTGAGAGTCCAGGTGATCCAGGACCTGCTGCCGCTCTGCAGGAGGCAGAGGCCGAACCTGAGGGGCAATACGGGAGGGTGAAGGTGAGTACAGCGGAGAAGAAGAGTAGCAGAGGAGCTAGCAGGAGGATTAGAGTCTGACCGTATCGAGGTTCCACCCAGAGACAGTCCTGATGTCTTTGAGCAGATAGTGCCACGTCACCACGCTTTTCATGTTTATGTGCAGCTCATGCCACAGAGACATGACCTTCTGGTACATCTGCTCTGCCCTGTAGAGAGAGGGACACACACACACAAATACAAAAAGTTACATACACAAACCACAAAGTTATTACCCATTTTGTAAAACCTCTTGAAAATTTGATTCAGAAATATATTCTAATTGATAAAAAGATGTTAATGCGAAAGTGGAAAGTTCTAGAAGGCCCATTATTCCAGGATTGGAGAGGTGACGGTTTCCAAAGGATATCCTATATCCTAATAAAGCAGATAGAAAGAATCCAATAATTCACGGCGAGGGATTTTGCTGTTTCACTACAGGGGGCCAGTGAACACTTGTCTCTGATATAGGTATGTGGAGCAGTTTGGTTGCCGTAGTTTTGAAATAGACAACGCATGATTAATCTGATATCTGAGGTATGGTTGAAACCTGACTTGTGAATGTTGGGTTTGGATGTACGTTACTGTGGAATTCTTTTTTTTCCCCCCTTTCTATTCTAAATCTCAAAGATTTAAGTTGAAAAAACAGGGCATTCAGTAAATGTTAAGAAATGTTTTAATATCATCAACTAAATTATCGAAAAATCTGTCGAAAAAGTGAATTTTTATTATTTTTCATTTTCTGAAAATATTACAAACTCATGTTTGTGTTAATCGTGTTTGAAAGAAGGAAAACTCAATTCTCTACTGAAACCAACTTCTCAAACATCTACGGGCAAACACCCGCTTCACAAAGGATAAACAAACATCTTAAACTCTACATGAAAGAACTGGACGCGTTTCACGTCGTCTTTCCTGTATCTGACCTGCTGGCAGTATTGATGACCTCCTGGTTGGGAGGTGGGACGGTGAAACAAACAGAGGGGACCATTGCTTCGTTCCCTGTTGGACTGATCACCTTCCACTTGGTCCTCTGTGAGTTCTCCTCCAGCACGCACTCCTCTCCTCGGTTTATTGTGATCTGAGACGCAGCAAGGGGACGGGATGGAGGCAATGGCAGAGAAAAAAGTGGAGGAGAGATGGAGCATAGACAGTGAGGGATGTGGGGGGGATCGAGGTTTATGTAAAGACAGATGGTTGGAGTGAGGAAAAGACAAAAATATGGAGAGAACATGATAAACAGGATAGAAACAGAAGAATGGTCAAAAGTGAGAGAATAACGGTGACGGGATGGATAAAGAACAAAAAGGAAAAATGGAAGGAATGGGACATCGGGAGGGGGGCGGGGGAAGAGAAAATATGTGAACCAAAAAAAACAAACTCATAATGCAACACAAAATGCAAACATTCCTGGCAAAAGCAGGATCCCTAAGATGATGCGGCTTTAAGCTTCTTCACAGAGAAGAAGTGCTGAGCACTTCTATGACTAAAAGCAGGAAATGCAATCCAAATTCAAAGTCACGTTCTCCATGCCTGGTTGGGGTTTTCAAATTCACCGATTCACTTTTGAAACAATAGTGATATTTAAAAAATCCCGGCTTAGGACTAAGAGTTTTGGGTTACAACCTGCTAAATAGGACTCCGAATGAAATACAAGGCAAAGGCGCAACGGAGAAGAAGGGTTTGTAGTCTACTGCTGCATCGCCTCCCCCACCCAAAGCCCTCTCTCGCCCCTCATCTGTACACACACATCAATATAGCCGCCACAGTCGTGAGCTTTCACAATTAAGGATGAATTGTCATGCAACTGTTTTTGATTCATGATTAAATTGTCCTTAAATTTTGCCTATTTCATACGTCCGTATCGTATCAGTCCGATCGAAGGCAAATCTGCAAATCTGACAAATCCCTCCGAGATATCTAGCTACTATGCATCATGAGATAATAATACAAAAAGTCATTCCAGCTCTCCAAATTTTGGTCAACTCAAAATAATTTTGGTTCAAATTTTTGTCTGCTAGTTCTGACAAGTCTACGAACTGCTAAGTCAGTAATGCGTTAGAAAAGAAAAAACGCATATCCAAGCTTAAAGCTGTGATGGTTTGTTTGACCACTGGTAGCCATGCGCCATTATCAACACTCAAGTCTATTTAACCCTCACCTTTCGGCTGAAGGTAATCAAACATACAAAAAGTATTCAAACTTTTCACATGTTATTGTGTTGAAGCCTTTTGCTTAAATTCTTTAAATCTATGGTTTCATCATCAGTCTACCCCCCATATCCCATAAAAACAAAGGCAAAACAGACGTTAAACATTTTTTGCAAATCTATTAAAAAGAAAAACTGAAATATCATACAGACAAAAGTATTTGGACGCTTTACTGAGGAAATACTTGAAGCACTGTTGACATTTTTAAATGCCTCTAGTCGTCTTGGAGAAGACCTGACAAGCTTAACAGACATGTTGGTGTCTTTAGCTCAGTAGGTAGACCGGTCTTCCAACAATTGGAAGAGCGGGGATTTGATCCCGAGCACTTTGTATGGGCAAGGACGGTCGCCGCCCACCGCTCCTAAGGGATGGGTCGAATGCTGAGTATAAATGATGCTGTGTTGTAAGACAAACTGATGAATAAATATTCATTACTACATATAGTATAACATTTATTTGGAGATGTTCTGCCATTCCTCTCTGTCAGGTTGAACGTAGGCTGTTGGGGGACAGCCTGTTTCAGGTGTCTCCAGGTTCATAAAGTCGTCCCAAAGTCACCGCTGTGTTGTTTTTGGCTTAGACACATACATCCACCTGTGTGAAGGTGAACCTTCAGTCCAATCTGGGGTCCTGAGCACTCCGGTTCTCAGTCTTTCATCAAGGATTTCTTTATATTTGCTCCGTTCAGTTTTCCCTCAACCCTTACCAGTCTCCCAGTTCCTGTAACATGAGGGGAGAAAACCCCAGAGCCTGATGCTGCCACCACCAGGCTTCACTTCTGGGATGGTCGGGCAGGTAATGAACCATGTCTTTGATTCTTCCAGACATGATGCTTAAAATCGAGGCCAACCTGTTCAGTCCTGGTCTCATCGGTCCGGAAAATCTTGTTTTGTCACCGTCAGAGCTCTTAGGGGCTTTCCTGTCTTTCACGGAGGAGAGGCTTACATCTGGCCACTGGTTGACCAACTGGTAGTTTTTCCCATGACCACACTGGATCTCTGGAACTCAGCCAGAGTCACCATCAGGTTCTTGGTCGCGTTTCTTACTAAAGCCCTCATCCCCTGATCGCTCAATTTGTCTGTGAGGTAAGCTCTGAGAAGAAGCTTGGTTGTTCCAAACCGGTTGTTCCAAACTTCTTCCTTTTAAGATTTATGAAAGCTACTGAGCTATGAGGAACCTTCAATGCAGGAGACATTTTTCAGAGCCTTGTCAAGATCTGTGCCTCGACACAATCCTGCCTCTGAGCTCTGCAGGCCGTTCCTTCAACTTCATGGCTTAGTTTTTTTACTTTCAGCTGTGTGACCAAACCATGTCCAATCTGGTGAATCAATTCACCAAAGGTGGACTCCAATCAAGGTGAAGAAACATCTCAAAGATGATCAAGGAAAATGTGTGATAAAGAGTCATAGTAGAGGGTCTGAACACTCAATGAGATATTTCAGTTCTGTATTTTTAGATTTGCAAACATTTTTTTCAATTTCTGTTTTTGCTTCGTTATTATGGATGGTGGAATGTAGTTTGATGAGGGGAAACAGGATTTTTAATTATTTTTAACATAATGACAACATAGTAAAATGGGGAACAATGTGAAGGGTTCTGAATATTTTCTGGATGCAGTATAGAACAGGAGTGTTCGACAGAAAAAGTAGGCAATAAATTCACAGTTACCATTAATGACAGGAAAGCTTGGATTCAGCGGCCATAAAAGGAGCAACCAGGGCAATGCATAAATATGAGGTGAGAGAATATAGGCAGCTATACCTGAACGTTAGTCTTGCCAGCCCAGCCGACAGACGAGAGGAAGGGAGGAGGAGGGGGAGGGAGTGAGGATGGAGAGGCAAAAAAGGTATATGAGGATGTGAGGAGAGTGAAGGAAACACAGGAAAGTGAAGGAGAGAAAGATTATTTTTGGTCATGTGAACATTAATGCAAAGTTTTTGGTAAGTATCGAAACACATTGAGTTTCTTTAGGATTTCTTTTTTTCTGAGGCATCTAGTATCTTTGCTGACTTTTTTTTCCATTAATGCTGCAGCAAAGGATCAGACCAACTTCACTTTTCACATGCAGTATACTTCCAAGAACACACTGACCCCTTGGCTTCTAACGCATCAGACTATAAATATCAGCATCAGGGGACATCAGCAGCATGTTCACCCTGCTGGAGAGCAAGGCGCTGGTTGTCAAGAGTTTCTTGACAACAAGCACCCAGATGATGTAAAGAAAGACTTGTTTCGTTATCCGTCTGCTCATTCAGCTTCCCAACTAATAGTTAATGAGAAAGGAGTTAAAAAACAACAGAGTTTGTCTAGACGTCCTCAAAGAAAAAAAAAGACAAAAATGTCCAGATGGTAGGGCTGGAAATTTCAGAGTTTTCAATCTCGATCACGGTTTTGGCTTTAAAAAACTTAATTAACATAAAGCTGAAGATCAAGCCTGCCTGAGTTAGTTCATGGATCCGGTTCGGACGAGTAACATTAACCTCAGGAGAGTATCACTGCTGATACACCAACTGATAGCAGACGGTTGAAATTAAAATCTTTGGAGGAGCCGGAGGTGGAGAGCTCATTCCTCCGAAACCGCTCATCAGCTGTTGATGCAAGTATTTCACATTTAGGACAACTGATGTTAACCAAGAAAGAATTCATGGGCATAGATGGCTGTAGAGTCCTTGCACTGCAAATAAACACAATTAACGTGTTCAACCAGTTGAAAACACGTTACTAACTGCTGTATGATGAACACATAAAGGCCAAGACAAAAACTGGCCTGAACCATCCGTCATCATCTGAGATGTCCGTGATGGCGTTTCACGTCGGTGATGGCGCAGAAGTCCAGTTTCTTCGGATTCAACCCGCAAGGATTACTATGACCTGGATGAATGAGATTCTAAACAGACTCAAACGCGACGGTCCCTCATATCAACCAATAATCTTGACAAATAATGGTGATTTCCTATTGATCAAGATGATGGGAATTACATTTGGTGCGCTCCTACCAGGGAGTGGCTCAAATAGAGGGGCTTGAAGAGGAAATGCAGGGAGGGGAGGAGGAAGTTGGTGGTGAGGGTTAAAACGATAGTGGTGTGGTTGGTGGTGAGCTGATACTAACCCAATGTTAACACAAGTGTCACAGAAAAAAGCAACAAGCCGGATTTCGGTTTCCCGTATTATTCAGTACTCAGTATGTTAATGGCGTAAAGCATGTGATGGGTGCTATACCTCTATCTGTCTGTAGTCACAGATGGCTTTGATGGGTGTCGTTGTTCCTAGGGTGCTCTCTGCATTGCGGGGGCGGAGCTGTACCACTGTCTTGGCTCGGCCCACCAGACTTGCCACTGTGCTCCGGTATTCAATCAATTGTTCTTTCTCCTCCTGCAGGACAGAGATCATCATTAGTCATATACACCACTAGTCAGGGTGTGGGAAGTCACATGTTTGATTTCTATTGAACCGTCTCATCGTACTTGTCACATAACTGCAGGGCTACCCCTAACCAAGTTGGTGTCCTAAGAACCGATTTGGCTATTCATCTGCTTATTTCAGAAGAACTGCTTCCAAGGTTTTTCCTAATAAATCGATAAATCTGGAATGAGGCTTAAGAAAATGCTGAGTGGGGTAAAAAGTTCATGGCTTCATGCTTATCATGTACAAATTACAAGGATGCATTTCATCTACCTTTATTCACGTCAACGTCAATTCGACTGGTCAAAACTGTAATTGTAGATATCTATAAAGTCATTTAAACTTGTATTTCCAGTTGCAGATATTTACATTTGAATTCTAACTAGTCATAATTCAAAACCTAGATATCGCTACTCTGCCTCGATTCTTTTCTTAAACTGGATTTCGACTAGTCAGAATGAACTTATAGATAACTTTGATAGATATTGTAGATATCTACATATTTGACGAGGCGAATAAAAGCTTGTAATAGTCACAAAACTTATGTAAATGCATGTCATTATCCAACGCATGTATTAATTGTTGTAGCAAGCATTCAACACGTGTAGGTGTGCTCTGTGGACAGAAGGTGGCAGCATGATGTCTGAACCTAGAGGCAGGAGAGGTATAAAACTGGTATAAAAACGAGAATACCTCGGTCAATCACTGGCTTGCTCAAGGGCACTGACACCTTGGAGCATTTATTTGTCAGGCTGGTCAAGGATTTCTGTGCCTTTATTACCGACATGATGTTAGCGTATAAAACGATTTTGTTATTCCCAGGAGAGTGTTCCCGTAAACTTTCCCTAGGTGGGGATAGAATCGGAGGCAGATACCATTGAGTCCTGCAGCAGGTCTTCCAGTTTGCTCAGTCTGCTGTTCTTGTCACAGGTGTACTGTCTCTTAATGGTCTCCAGGAGCTGGCGCAGGTACGACTCACAGTCCCGAGCGTCACTCATGAACTGAAGAAAAATAAAAAACAGAAATGAAAACCTGGTTATTTTTTTTGTTTTAAGTGGAATTTGTTGTGATGACTATTCTGTTCAACACCCAATGGACTGAATCGTACGATGGCCAACGGGGGCAAACATCGATCTGACATCATGCGCATGCAGCACATTAAATTAAAAAGGAGGTACTGTTTATAAGTACCTCTCTTTGATTTCATTTATATTTCAGCTGGTTGTTCTTTTTGTGCTTTTTTGCAATAAGAGTGATAGAATTTAATTTCTATCAATGACAAATTAAGTGTGTTATGTAAGTCTTCGGGGTGGATTATTATGGAACAGGAGAAGCAAAAAAGACATATATAATATAATATTTTGGGAGGTATATAGATGAAGACAGGTGTTGGTGATGGTTGCTTATTTGTATTTCTTATTACCACTGGGTGAATATTTTGGGTTATAAAATAAACTTGTCATAGTCGTTTCTACAATTAACTTGTGATGTGAATAGTTATTAATGATTTAAAATTAGCTGTACATTACATTTGGAAGTTGGTAAATGATACACGAATTAAGAGAGGAGGATAGAAAAGTTTTCCTTCTGCCAAACTCCTTTTCGGACACTGTTGGTCTTATTTATATTTACGAAAACAAAGTATGTCCAGTCAGTTCTGGTGGTAAAGTGTTTTATGTTCAATTTCCATCTCTTGTACCGATCTGTGTCAGTTAGTTTGCCTCACCTGGAAGTAAGCCGTGTTGTCTTTGAGATGCTGCTCCACGCACACACACAGCTGGTTAACCCACTGCCATTGAGTCTGCAGGGCTGCAGTGTACGCCTGGTGATGAGCAGAGAGATGGAGGAAGAGGGAGGAGAGCATGGAGACATTCGTGTTACACTGAAGAGGAAAGTTAAGTGAAACAAAATAATGTCCTTCCATCTTGAGAGGTGATTCAGTCTCAGTGAATTAACTTCTTCTTCCCTTTGGTTATTTTAAGTCATGCCTCCTCTGAATAACACACCCAAAATAACCTTAAAGTAGCTCCACAACTATCAGGTGTATTTGCATAACATTTGTGTCAATGGAGAGGAAAGAGGGAAAATAATATATTTACATTATAAAAGGCTCTGACACCATTATATTAAAATAAATTAAACAATCCATGTTTTTTGCTGAGAAAGTCTTTGATAACTACTTAATCAGAATTCCAGGGAAATACCACAAAGTTCATGTTATTCTACACTGTGTAGGTCCAGGAGGACTCTCCATTTGGCACAGTTGGATAAACAACTGAGGAAATGTGCTTAAAATGAGATTTTGGCTGTAAAATCCGACCTATGTGCTCTAGAGGGAGAATTATGCACATACTGCAACCTTTGGCCTGGATATAAATCAATGTTTTATATTAAACTCTAAAATGATGCACTTTAAAAGTACTGCAGAAACTATGTAGATGCCCAGTTATGGGCCTGTTGGGATGAACAGGTGTTGAGATTTACCTCAACTGTCTGTTTGGCTGGATGGTTCTCCTGACACAAACGGTTGGCTGTTTCCTGGAGGGACCGCATCACTTCCTGTTTTTCGTCCAACTCTGACCTCAACTCCTGTCAACACAACAGGTAAACAAGGACGTGAGATAACGGCATTATGACACAACTAATACTGCTATCACAATTCTGTTTATTTAGTAAATTCTTTGAGTTTTCATAAGTGTGTCAAACATTGCTGGAGTAATGTGCTCCCTGTAGCAACTTGAGGTTGCTTTTCTCCACTCACACTGTATAACTCTCTTTTGGCGTTCATGTTGAGGTTGTTTTCGCTCCAGTCGAAGGCGATCTCCTCCTCCTCCCTCTCATTGAGCCAGATTAGCTCTTCAGTGCAGTGCGAAACAAATGCGTGCAGGTTATCCAGGCTCCGTAGGCGCCCTGAGGAATGTTCCTATGGCAAACAGACAAACACATGTCATCATCATACTGAGTTTGAAAAAAAAAAAAAGGTTCCTCTATTCTCCTGTTTTATCTATCATTCTGAGGATCCTACAGTCATTTTGGGGTGTTAAAGGATAGTCTAGAATAAAGCACTGTGAACAGAACATTACGCAGAGATCATCAGTGAAAAAGAATGACAGCAGGCTGTGAAAACATTAAGTATCACTATATAATATATTACTATATACTGAACTATCGAAGTCTCCAGGACTTTCAACAGACCCTTTTATGAACCACTGCAAATGTGTTGCATAGCCAGAAAAAGAGACTGGAATGGATGCAAGGCAGGACAAAGACATGAGATCGGAGAATGGGGTAATGTGTGTGTGCAAATGTATAAAAGTGCATTCTTCAGCCTTAGAGTCCTGCTATAGACCAAATGGATCAAACAGAGCAACAAAGAAATGTTTTCCACTGAGAACACATGTTCAAACACCAGAGTGTTTATCAGAGATATACTGACCAGTAGTTTGCAGTATTGGTGCTCCAGCTTGGCCAGGGTTTCCGAGTAACTACTTTGGAAGTTTGGAGAGACTCTCGCCTGATTTAAAGGAGAGTTAAGCTTAATTTAGAACACTCACAGAGCGAGGAGGACATATGTTGGAGTTATGTGTGTGGGTGTGTGTATGCGTACCCCATAGCTGCGTGCCTCCTGAATGCTGCTCATCAGCTCCTCCACTGCAGTGTGTATAATGTTGTGTTCTTGGAGGTTTTTTTCTACAGTGGGGAGATCTGCGCCCCACTCTGCACGCTCAAGAAGTTCCTTAAACACACACAGAAACAAACATCAACACAACTCTAAGCAAAAACCTTTTTTTGATGTCATCATTTAATCTTCTGGCTGTTCCCATTATGTCGTTAGCGACTCCAACCTCTGTTTTCATGCTTATATTGTCATTTCAATGAATATTTTACTTTTCTACAGTAATGTTTCAACAAATATTTTTTGTATCCATTTCCCCTCTAGATGACACATAATTCATAAAAACTGTGACTGAATGATTCAAACAGGTAGTTTCTTTAATATGCATATGTTTCTTCACTGGTTTTTCAGATTATTTACATCGTTAGTATTTTTTTGCAGTACATTTTAAAGAGGTTAAGATCCAATTCAAGACAAATATTTTTGAGGAACATGCCTCAACCACAACAAGCTCTATGCAAGAAAACTTGCAACCATGGATAATGCATAACCATGTTATCCATTATCGCTTGATTTTTCAAAGACCAAATTAAAGAAAATAATCGGTAGATGAAACTGATGATGGAATCTATAATTAGTCCTCTTTCTTTATTTCTTTGTGACAGATACTGACCTGTGTCTCTTCCACCCATCCCAGCAGCTCGTAGATGAACCTCAGGCTTCCTTCGTCCTCTGACGAGGACATGGCCACCAGCTGGGCGCGATCCATGGGTCTCCTCAGGAGTGAGGCGCCCACGGCTCCCACAACACCAACGGCTCCCAGCAAAGTCTGGCCCAGCGTCAGGCCGCCGTCGGTAGTGTGCTCTGCCCCAGTGCTGCCCAGCGACTGGGAGAAGTGGCCTTTCCTGTAGACGCTGGAGCACTGCAACCTGAGGGAGACCAGCTCCTCCTGCAGGCAGGACACCCTGAAGAGGAGAGACAAAACATTTAGTAAGAGGAAGAGAAAAAAAAAGGTAAAAAATCCAGGTCCTTTTTTTTTTTTTTATAGTTTTGAAAGTTCTCTTGAACTGAAGTTCAAGAGAACTTTGACTTCAGACTCACCTGAAGGCCAGCTGCTCCACCTGGTAATATTTCTCCTCTCGGAGGACTTTAAGCTCCTGGTTGAGTTGTTTAATGAGGGACTCACAATCCTGAAGGTAGCAGGCCAGTTCCCCCTCACACTGCATTACGTCCTCGCTCTCCACCCGAGACATGTCCTTGAAAAAAAGGGCACGTGTGATAAGATTCACCTTTTTTGGTTTGTCAAATCAGTAAACACAAAAGATAAAACAGTGTGGGGCTATATTTACACTGCCATTAAAAAAAAAGAGCAAAATGAGATGCAAACATGTCTTTATTGTCCATACCAATGCTCTCTAAATCAGATTATTCACAAAAATGTGACCTCTAATTCACATAACGTGACTAAAAACAACTCATTAACATAAAGCAATATTTTTGGATGGAGTCGAAGGAAACATGTCTTCTAACAAAATGTTCAGGATCTTTTGGTACAAAGAAAAAAAAAAAGCATCAGAGATCCACCACCAGACTTCACAGTGGGTATGAGGGGCTTTTCTCTATGGCTTTCTAGCTTGCTACACCACAGGCATCTTAGATGTCTGGCCAAAAAGCTCAATTTTGGTCTCATCTGAGCTCTGACCTTGTTCCATTGAAAGTCCCAGTGGTTTTTTTCAAACTGTAGCAGCTTTACCTTGTTTGTGGATGACAGCAGAGGCTTTTGTGCTGTAGGTACTGTATGATGGTGGAGAGGGGATTTGCGGACTCCAAGATTCAACTGACGTCAATTCTCTAACTGTAATCCTTGGAGAGTCTTTTGCCAGTGGAACCATCCTCCACTCAGCGTGTGGGGTCTGATTTTAACATCCCCAGTCTCGCTGAACTTCTGAATAATTGATTTAACTACTGAAATTTGACATTTGCAAAGACATTTTCTTGTGTCCATTGTCAGATTTGTGCAGCTCTGCCACATTTCTTTGCACATCATTGCTGTGTTCTCTGGTCTTTCCCATTGTGAATAATGTCAACGAGAATTGGGCCTGTGTCACCTCATATTTATACCCCGGTACAACAGGACGTCACAATTCACCGCTACAAACAGGTGAACCTAAAATATATAGTTGGGCTGGAGGCGTGCTTCAGTTATCTTTTACTCACAGGACATCTTAGCCTTAATTGTGGCACAAATGTTTTAAAGAACAATATTTATTTTATGTTAAGAAGGAAATGTTTCTTTTAATTATGTTATGGGTATAAAAAATTAAGACATTGTATGCATCTCATTTGACTAACTTCTTTTAAAAAGGTGCAGATAATTCTAGAGGAAATTGTAAGTAATTATTAGGACGTACAAAACGATGGTAGTTTTTGTGTTGCTCTGCTTCTTTGAGGACACGGGAAGTAGGTAAAAGAGGCAAATCGGACACCTCTAGAAATGAGCGGCCGCTAAAAACTTTTAGCTGCTAACTCAAACTTAAACAAGAAACAAGAAAAAAATAAAATCATCTTCGTATTGGGGAGACAGGGCGAAGTCCGGGAGCTTCTGACACTCTGAGCAGAGGATGATGTAACAGGATAGGCAAATGACTGTTTTTTTCAATGTTAATCTATTGATTACAAAGTGCTGCGCCATGTACGACGTGTCGAAAGACACACGTGCTGCTGTGTTTCACCTCATACTTCACTTTTGCTTATGGAACAATGTTCAAAATAACACGCAGGAATTTTATTTAATATAAACAGTATATACAATGTATTTGTATGCCCAATTTCTGTGCAAAAAAGCACAGTAAATCTTGCAGTAAGCACAGAAGGAGAAGAAAAAACATTCATCATCCTGAAAGGACAACAGATTTTACTAGATAAACACATTGTAAACAACCTCATCAAATTATCCACCATAACTTGCATGACTGAGCGTATATGTGTGGATGGAACATAAAAGGAAGTAAGATCTGAGAGGTTCAGTACTCACAGCCTGGAGTGTGTTCCTCGCGAGGGTGAGCTTCTCCTCACAGTCTAGCGCCATGTTCTGGAACTTATTGGCCCTCTGGAGCAACAGCTCCAGCCTGAAAACACAAAAACACACAGAGGTCAAAGGGCGTGTAAAACAGGAAACTTGAAGACAGGACACGATAAGGAAGTGACCTCAGTAACATCAGCAATTGATTGAAGGCAATGCATTTAGCTGAGAGTAAATGGTTAATGAGGGTGTGTTTATGTATATGTGTGTGTGTTCTGTGTGTGTGTGCGTGCGTGTACCTCTCCACGGCTGGTCGCAGAGCCTTCTCTCTCTCCAGCATCTCCAGGATGAGTTTGCCCCACTCCTCCTCAAGATCATTGGGATGGAGACCCTGAGGAAGCTTTATACGACCAAACTCGATCCACACCTAGACATGGGTGGACATATTTAACCTCCCATCATGCTTCAGTACAACTCTACAGAATGCTGAGTCGAAAAACAGTTCATTAAAAGCCTTCGTTACATCAGAGTTATATTTGTGAGTGACCAGAAGTCTCGCAATCTTCTGACACATTGGTGCAATCAGCTGAGAGAGGCTACAGGAGGAACAATCATGTGTTTTATTAAACAATCTCCCACATTGATATGTTCATGACTGAGGAAACGACTTGCTTATGGAGTTATGACTAAACTCAAACAAGTACACCCATAACAAAACTCTCAGTGACATTCTCCTCAAGCCTCTGAGCAGAACCCCATGATGCGCACGGGGCTCTGCACATGGTGCCAAGCGTCAGCCGCCAAATCTTCAGTCTGAAGACTGTTCTTTGCCAGCTTTCAAAGTTTTTTGGGCCCTTCAGTGATTCTCACCTCCAGCAGTTTGTAGATGTGCTCAATGTGACCTTTCTCCGTCTCCTTAGCAGGGATCTCCGTCTCTTTGAAATGGACGTACTCGTTGTAAAGTGCCTGATGGAGGAGACGGACAGAAGTTACTGCTGAGTTCTTTGGGGTCCAGATTAACGCAGGGTTTAGTTTGAGCTCAAACACAAAAGTAAATATGTGTTATTAGAGGTAAATGCTTTGTAATCACCTTTAACCTCTCACTGTAATCACAGTCTCCCTCCCGGGGTAGTCATCATTCTCAACTGTCATCTCAAGCTACGGGCGTGTCTCCTTTACTTCTCCTTCCCTCCTTCTTTTCTCATGGTCTTCAGACACCCTCTCAGTCAATATTTCACTCATAAAGTGGTACGACCTCTCACATTTCTGTTTTTATCAGTTGAGATTGTCATCCTAGGTCTGGAAAACTTGCTTTTATCACAAAGCATCTGCACTGTAATGACCTGTATATTGATGTGAGACAAATATCTGCTCTCATGTCTGTTGCTTGAGAATGCTGTTGCTCAGCTTTAACTGGCACTTTCCCCTCCATCCTGTACGTTAAAGGAGTAATTTTAAGATTTATTTGTTTGTTTTTTCTGACCTCTTCCAAACGTATGCCTCTTTTGAGCTCACTTTTGTGGACCACAGTGACCGCACCAATCAACTATGTGTTATGGTCCCTAAGACAACGATGAAAACAAGGGAAGGCAGAGCTTTTTCTGATGCAGGTACCTTTTATACTCGCCTCTACTTCCTGTTAGTGCGAATACTAGCTCGTAAAGTGCCTTGAGTGGTGGGATAGACTAAAAAGGAGCTATACAAGTACAGATTTATACCTGTAAATACACATTCACGCAGCTTTGAAATAATTAAAATTACTTCTTTTTCTTTTTAGTCTTTTTCCTCCCTGTGCTTCTTGTGAAAACTATCTGATTCCAATTTCACAGAGAAGCAACAACACTTTAGAAGCATCAGCATTTTTTACGACAGAAGGACATTTCCCATCGCTTTGCTCCAGTCAGAGCCATGAATCAAAGAGCCGATGTGATTTTACAATGCATTTACTGACATAAAGGAACCAGGCAGCAATACTTCTATGGATGCCTTTGCAAATATTTTTGTGTGTATTTATATACACATTTCTCTACTTTTCTTTCCGGTCTAATACGATGATCCAGTCTGTTTATTAGGTCTGTCTCTTTTTCTTGTTTTCATTGAAAACCAAAAGGAACTAGAGGTGCTCACCTTCAGTTCCACAGGATTTTTTGGGAAGTTCTTGTTGGCCATCAGGGCCGTATGCTGGCGGCTCCATTGGAGCAGGGTGGAGAACCTGGACTGGTAATCTGACCACCGCTGATCCACTTCCTGAGAATTGGAGGAAAGGAGAGACGGACAGAGAAGGAGAGGAAAGCAGTGACACATTAGATCTTCTGCAGTCTCTAGATCTGTAATCGACAAACAGCCTAATTCTTAAATAAAGTCATTTATAAACAGCACTAATGTATTGCCTCATTATTTCAAAACACCAGGACATTACTCAAGAAGTTTAACATTGGTAGGACATGACACGATAGGATGAAAAAACCTCTGCAGCAAGTGTAAAATGAAGTAAAGGCATTAAAAAGTATTGAAACAACAATGATGAATATAAAGAAATTAGGTTTTGAGCAATGTCAGAAGCAAATTACTGTGAACAAGAGTTATTAAAGATGCATGTGAAATGAAGGAATGCCGTTTCGAAGCAAGATAAAACATCAAACAATAATAAGCTCAAACTTAAAAAAAAATAGATGAGGTGAGTGGGTACATACATTTGCAGAGATGCCTTCTCCTCCCTCAGGGATTTTAGGAAAGGCATCATATATGGAGGAGACGTAGGTGATAACTGACTTCTCATCTGGAGATGGAACATCAACGTCTGAAAAGAGATAACGTTTCGTTTAGAGAAAGAATACTGGAAAGTGACAGGAGTACTAGGTTTTGGTCACAATATCTCCTTATTCTTGGGAGCCACCTTGTGAGCTACAAAAAACAAATGCCTGTGTACAACCACCAAGTAAAACACAGAACAAGGAACTGAATTCACATCTGCCCTGTTTTGGCTGAATATATATAATAATTATGGTGTTAATTCAGGAAAGTAGAGTAGGAATCTATATTCTCAACAATTTCCATACAGCCAGTGCTGTACTTATAACAAACCTGTATTTTATCACAAATATTTCTTCCCTTGTAGAAGATGTAATCCTTTATTGATCGCATACAGCTATACACATTACAACATAGTGAAATGATTTCTCTGCATTTGACCCATCCCTGAGGAAGCACTGGGCAGCCCCTTTGAAGCGCCCGGGGAGTTAGGGTTTCAGGGTCTTGCTCAAGGACCCTACCACAAGTAGACCCAGGCAGGACTTGAACCGGCTACCTTCCGATCTTCTGATTGGGAGACGGCCGTTCTACGCACTGAGCTATGATGTGAGAATAAATGTTTTGAGCGAAGATCAAAATTAAACTGGATTAAATCAAATGTGTATTGACTCCTATCCAAAATCAAAGCTATGTTTGACCGAATTAAAAACAAACAAACATATTTAACTTCCTCAATCGGGAGACGGGGCAATCTTTCTTTTTTTTTATCTCAAAGAGAAAGCGCTACACTTCTGTAGAATTAGGCCATAACTTTCAGTTAGACAGTCGCTCGTATTTTAATTATACAAGCAAAACAACAACATTCAATCCACTAGAAACCGATCCAACCCAGTATTGCGCAGTATTGTTTCCGATGGTCGTTGGATCTAGAATCACTGACTTCAAAACGACTGAGGGAACGTGATATCAGGCATAATCAAGATGCATTTATTTTTCTGGGTATTGTACCGTTTACACTAATTAGAAATAATCCATTGACAAGACCTGATTGGGAGAATGCAAGTATTGTAAACTGATGAGTCTGTTTATTTATCCTGAGCAAAAGTCTCACCCTCAGCGTCCAGGAGTCTGGTAACCCCTAGCGACTCGGCGATCTCGAAGGCCTGCTCAAGGTTCTCCTGATTACTCTGTCGCGACACCGCCTCCATGTCGATCAGGTCTGGCCTGGAAATCATCAGAGGGATGGATGTGTTAGTGCGCTCTATGTGTGTCAGTCCTCAGAAAGCATCAACAAAAAGCCGTTTACAAGATGTAAACAGGTTTTTACACCAGTATTTATGCACAAATGTGGAGAAAATTGAAGCCTGAAATATGCTTCAGTGTTAAGGACTAATGAACCAGCTTTCTCTTGATGCATAGTGACAAGATGTATCCTTGTTTGATTCTGAAGACATATAAATGTTCTCCATCTTGAACAAGTTGACTCAGTCAGAACCGTCATTAAACGGGTAATGGTGCTACTGGAAAACCCTCTGGTACAACTAGATGAATTGAGACTTTACTTTGAGTTTGTCCTCTCACCTGTATCTGTGCAGCAGAGCATTGAACATGCGTCCATCGCTCCAGGACGAGCTGAAGTTGACACAGCGCTGGTTGGTGTAGCCCTCTATGGCCTGCTGGCTCCATAACAGCAGCTTTTCTTTGGCTGTGAGGTCCCCTGACTCACCGCTCACATAAATCTCAGAGATCTGGGGGAAACACAGAGAAAGTTAGAAAACAGAGGTTACTTTATGGGAACCATTAAGTTCTGGAATGATAATGTTCTGTGTGCTGTTGCATAAATGTGCTGCAACAAAGGAAACTGAAGGCTCCGTCTCTCTTGTAAAACTGTTTTTTTTAACCTCATTGAGACTTCTTGATTTAATAAATACAATAAATAAATAATGAATAAATCAATATCATAAACCAGTTAGTGAAAGTTAGTCACTTTGATTTGAACTGAAACTATAATTATTCCACGATGGCAGAAGGGTCTACCTCTGCTCGTATGTGCGTGATTGAACGACTGATATTTGTCTTGTTTGGCGATAACATCAGTTCGATCACCTACTGAATTATCTGGGAGTGCTTCGCTTAATTGATTATTTCATGTTTTGTAGTATGTTTGGCTGCTGATTGTCTGTCTGTCTGTATCTTTAACTGTGCTGCTGCCTATCTTGGCCAGGACACTCTTGGAAAAGAGATTTTTAATCTCAATGAAGTTTTCCTGGTTAAATAAAGGTTAAATAAAAAAATAATTATAATAATTTCCACTGTTGTCTCTCTTCAACCCCTCACTCATCTTCATTATAGTCATCAGCTCAGTGTGTGAGAAAGAGAATCTGGAGCTGAAAGAATTTTAATGTAGCAATTTTTTTTTCTCCAATTCCCTCACTCCATCATCAATGGTCTCGCCACCTCACATTTCCCCTCCTCCCTGTCTCTGCCGTTCCATCCCCTCCCCAATATCGACCTGTCTCCTCAAATTTTTCATGTTCTTTCATCTTTTCAACCACAGACGCTGATCAATCTGCTCAGCCAACTCAACCTCTGCTGCTCATTCAGTCCTCGAATTATTCCTCATCGGGATTTCAATGAAGCTGTATTGAAACCAAGGGGATGGACTCGGATATACAGCAGCCAAATTAAATACAGTAGATTACTTTCTCAGCCAGGGCCTTTGAACCGCTTCTAGACCACTAGTTTTGCATCATAAACCCAGCTTTAGGACCAGGAGCTGATTTTAGGAGGGTGCTGTTATTCTGAGCTACTAAGAGCATTTTTAGGACACATAGTACTTGTTTACTTAAAACCGCAGAGTAGAAGCTACCATGGAGAGATCACATCGCTCATTTACCCTTAACGTCCCTCTTCCTCTCGATTTTCTTTCTGGTTAGGTCAAACTGTCCACAGTGACAAAGACTGAGGGATGTATATGCCGTAACTGTCAGTGCTTGGCTTCTTTTATTGTCATCAGTATTCTTCTGTCATCCCTTCATTGCTTTCTCATTGTCCTACACTCCTCCCTCTGTCAATGACTGTCTCTCTCTGTCCCTGATGTTATTACAGAGCCATATGAAAGTCCAGAGTGTGCCAGGATACTGCAGCAAATGCCAAAAAAAAATGCACAAAAGGGGGAGGGAGAAGAGAGAGAGAGTGGTAGTGAGATGAATAGATACAAAAAAATAGAAATGGCCAGCAGTGGAGAAGGATCACTTAAATAGCTGCTTTTCATTCAAATACTTATAAAAAAAAAAAGGCATATGCATTTACTTGTAGAAAGAAACACACATAAAGAAGTCAGACATCTCAGTACTATATCAAACTCTTAGCGTGCTAAAAATAACCCCAAGGACAAGAAATCTTTTATACAATAACATACAGCCTTTACAATTTCATCCGTTAACCACCAACCATCTGTATCTCAATGAACAACTGTTGATTCTGCTCTGTCTCTGCATGAATCTGAAGCCTCCTCTGCAGAGGAACACCCAGGAAACCTGCTTCTGAATATAAATACAGCGGACGGACAATCCACATCCACCAGAACAGGATCTCATCCATCTCTCATTGTTGCATGTCTGCCATTCATGTTTTCATAATACATGTAATCCCTAATGACAGGGCCGACACAAACAGTGTCTCTACAATTACAGAGTCAACAATTCTCCTGTATTGCAGGTTTGTTGCAATAAAGACAAACCACCACCAGAGGGTATTTACACAGATGCAGGGGAACATACAAACACGAAACAGAAAAGACCCCAGATCGAGATTTGAACCGAGAGAAATTCTGGCCTCTATTTTCCCTTCTAGGAAAGAAGCCTCAAAGTTGCCGAACGCAGGCCATGAAGCTTCAAAATGTGTAAATATGTCCTCGATTTCACCATAACAGAACGTTGTTAAAACACAATAATGGTATTGAGTTTTTACATTGCTAATAAAATAGAATACCACTCACATCAAATGTCGTTCTAATACATATAAATATGTATATTATACATATGCGCGCACACACACACACACACACACACACACACACACACACACACACACACACACACACACACTCTAGCCAACCCAGTATAAATAAAAAAAAAACTGTTGTACATGAAAAAAAAACAGCCACTGTGATATTGTTATGATGTTAATACTGTAAGCTATAAAATAACGGGAGCTTAATTAACAGCCATAATAGCAAAATTGTGCAGACTATAATATATGTTGTGCAACTAGTCTACCAATGAAATGGCTGGGGACGGTGGGGCTATAGCGGCTGTCTCCCAATCGGAAGGTGGCCGGTTCAAGTCCCGCCAGGGTTTATATGTCAGGGGGTCCTTGAGCAAGACCCTGAAACCCTAGCTGCCCGGATGAGTCTAAGGGGCTACCCACCGCTCCCTCAGGGATGGGTCAAACGCAGTGAAAGAATTTCACTATGTTGTAATGGCTGTATGTGACGAATGAAGGATTTATTTTTATTATTTAAACAATTTATGAGGTCCAATTTGTAACCACGGAAACAGAAAGCACCAATCCATGTGATGACTGATGTGTGCACAGTAATTTCTGAGAAAATACGAAACACTTAACAAAAACGCTAAAGAAAAATCAGTGACAGACAGGATAGATGTTCTCCCTAGTCCATTACAGGGGGGTAGTTACAGGACTGGTCACATGACTCACTGGAGATATGTTGGTCTACTTAATAATAATAATACATTTAATTTATAACACACTTACATTTGGATCAAATCTCAAAGGGCTACCAGGTAAAGCAGATAAAAGCATCAATAAAAAATATGACTAAAAAGGAGCAATGATAACTAAAAAATGTTTATGTTCTGCTAAAAAAGGAAGTTTTAAGTCCTTTTTTAAATGTCTCAGTCGTCAGTGGAGCCCTCAGATGGTCAGGGACGATATTCCACAGACGAGGGGCAGCAGAACAGAAGGCCCAATCACCCATGGTGCTGAGCTTAGTCCGGAGAAGGAGGAGGTGGTATGAGTGGGTAAAACGGAGGCATCGCGTTGAGGTTAGTTTGGTGAGTAGTTTTTTTAAGGTAGGGGGTTGCGTTGCCATGGATACACTGGTGAGTGAGGAGAGAGATCTTATAATCAATCCTTTTGGAGATGGGAAGCCAATGAAGGGAATGAAGAACTGGGGTGAAGGGTTCGTGATCTGCACTCTCATCAGGATCATGCAGCACTGTTTTAAACATCCTGAAGTAGTTGAAGACTTTTATCAGGTATCTCGATGAGAAGTGCGTTATAGTAATCCAGTCTGGAGGAGACAAACGCGTGCACCAGCTTTTGAGAATCACTCAAAGTGAGTGAAGCTGAAAATTATTATCTCTGAATCTCTGAATATTTCTGAGATGGTGAATGGAGATCTTGCAGATGTGTTTGATATGGGATTCAAAATTGAGTTAAGGGTCGAATCTACCACCGAGGTTAGTGACTGATGAAGAGAGGGGAATGTCGTGACCAGAGAAAGTAATGCTGGTTATGGAGGAAGACTTATGTGGGGTGCCGATTAAAATTGCTTCGGTTTTGGAGCTGTTCAACTGGAGAAAGTTGTTTTTCATCCACACCTTTATCTCCTCCAGACAAGCGCGGAGAGTTGACAGGGGAGATGATGATGACGATGAAGATGGAGAAGCTGCGGAGGACCATGTGTCAGTTTTCATGTAGATTTGCGTGTCATCATCCATTGCATTGCAATTGAATGAGAGTCCATATCGACTGATGAAATTGCCAAGGCGGAGCATGTACAGTATGAAGAGAATAGGGCCAGGGACTGATCCCTGGGGAACCCTACATGTGACAGTATGTATCTGGGACCTTGCACTTCCAAGGGAAATGTATTCTGTTCTTCCGGTGAAGGAGGATTGAAACTAGTTTAGGGCGGTAGCAGTGAGTCCACTGGTGTGATGTAGGCGGTGTAGGAGTATTTCATGGTCAATATTGTAGAAGACAGCAGACAAATCAAGGAGAATCAGGAGGGAAGGTGAACCAGCATCTGTTGTAATCAGTAGGTCATTTGTGACTCTAAGCAGAGATGTTTCTGAGCTGTGGGCGCAGCAGAAACCAGACTGAAAGGATTCAAAGAGGTTGTGGTATTTGAGGTGGCCCTGGAGGTGGGCAGCAACTACTTTTTCCAGTACTTTTGAGAGGTATACGAGTTTGGAAATGGGCCTGTAATTTGCAAAAAATTCTGGATCGAGAGTAGGTTTTTGAGGATTGTTCCGATTATTGCGGCTTTTAAGACTGATGGGACAAAGACAGCCTGGAGGGATTGTATTATTACAGCGGTGATCAGGGGACTAATGGAAGAGATGTTGGTTTTCACTAAGGCTGTAGGAAAGGGGTCGAGGGCACAAGTGGAGTTTGTGTTTTTAGAGGATGACTGATAGTGGAAAACAGCGCCTTAGAATTTCCAGGACTAGTTTTGATGATGTTGGAGTAGAACAGTGACCGAGCCTCTCTAAGGGACTTTGAGTAGGCCTTTTGGTGTTCCCGAAAGGCTAGCTTGTGGACAGTAAGACCTGAAGCCTTGCAACGCCTCTCAAGGACACGCCCAGCTGCCTTCATTTTCCGTAGCTCGCTGATGAACCAGGGGGCTGAGCGGGAGAAGGTGACTGTTCTAGTTTTTACAGGGGTGTGATGATCCAGGATGCTACTCAGGGAGTTATTGTAGAAATCCACTGAGTCATTGGCTGATAAAAAGTTTGCAGGAAGAAGATGCTGAAGGTCGACTGTCATGGTTTCTGGATTGATGTATTTTCAAATTCCCAAAGTAGATTTGAGGTTTGGGCTTGGTGAGGGGGGAAACAAGTGACAATTCCATGGAGACGGCTTGTGGTCGGACACACCCAGATCGTACACAAGAATATTGCTCAGAGGAGCAGAATAAGTGATGACAAGATCCAGAGTGTGCCCCATAGCGTGGGAAGGGACATTGACAAGTTGCCTGAGATTAAAATAATCCAGTAGTTGGAGAAATTTGGATGCAAAACAACTGGCAGGGGAGTGGACATGAATGTTAATACCTCAAAGTACTATAATATTGGCAAATGCCAAAAAAAAGTTGTAAATGTCAGAGATGAAGGCTGGGTTTGGTTTGGGTGGTTGGTAGATTAGAAGTCATGGAAGGGGCTTACAATTAAATGCCAGGTATTCAAAAGAAGAGGTCTCTGGCAATGGCTGTGGAGACAAGTCCAAATCACTGCGGTAGATGACAGACAGACCACCACCACGACCAGTGCTGCGGGCTTTATAGACGTAACAGTAGCCAGTGGGAAAGGTCTCATTCAGGACAGAAAACACATCTGGTTGCTGCCAGGTTTCTGTAAGGCACATCACGTCCAGACACTTGTCCAGAATGTGGTCATGTATGAGGCACGATTTGTTTGTGAGGGATTGTGTATTAAAGAGTTTAATTTTAGTACTAGATGGAGCAGTTCTTTACTTCATCAACATGTGCTTTGACAGCTGTATGTGTCTGGTTCCAATTAACATAGCATACAGATCACAGTGTGGGCAGCTGTTTGCATGGTCCTGATGTATTTTAAATGCCTCAATGCGACTGGGCATTGATCTATATGCACCGTCTGTATCCACATGTAATGTGTATTCATAGCTGTGCATGTGCATGTCAGACTCTGTCAGAGCAAATATTTCTAGAGATCATATATAATACTGGCAAACAAACGTAGAAACATTGAGATGCGAGCAGGAAGCAGCGCTTTTCAGGGAAACACACATCAATAACACACCATCAGTGGTGTGTTATTCCTCACCACTGATGGTGAGGAGGGATGGATAGAAGGAGACGAAGGATGGACTGAAGGAGAGGAGGGATGGACAGATGAGATAAGGACTATGAAGGGATGGAGGGTGGACAGGAAGAGAAGATTAAAGATGGTTTCATTGTTGCTTTGGTAAAACCCCAGTGGTGGATGGATGAAGGACAGGAATATAAATGATGGAAGGATAGCTGGATGGCTCAATAGTGTCCGACAGAGTTTGGACAGCAGTAAGGATAAACCTGAGTGGCGAGTGACTTTAATATAAGAAATCGCCTCAAGGCACGTCGAAGCAGTCCTCACTGGTGATAAGGGATTTACAAATCCTGTTTATGCAGAAAAGAACTTCACACAAACCCACACAGCTGCACTTTAGACTCAACAGAGAGGCATCCACACGTGCACACATGCCACACACACGCACACACACACACACACACACACACACAAGAGCGCACTCATATACATACTCACAAGACAGGAGGATTGATTATCTCTGACCATTTAAACAGGAAACTCTGGGGGATGTACAGCATCTGTACTTGCCATGACTCAGCAACTAAGCATCAAGTGAAACATGCAGCACTCGGAACAAAGTGACATGACATCGGATTATGTACTGCCTTGTATAAAAACTGAACGGACTGAAGCGGACATGAAAACAGTCGTCCCTTAAATCTGCTGTGTCACTGCAGTGGCTGCAGCGGCTTTTCCATGTTCAAGAAGAGGAGGGGCTGAACAGATGCAAGCTACACCGAATCTCTCCTGCAACATTCTATAACCCAAATCTAAAGACAGACTGTACAAAAATACACTTGGCGGGAGCAAAAGCTGAGGTCTATTCTTTTTTCTTCTTTTTTTTTAACCTGTCCTGTCCAGCTGTCTCGGCATGCAGAATGACAATCTGGCTGCTTGCAGCACCAGAAAGATTTTAGTCTGCAGAAGAGGAGTCTGTCATACTCCTCTACTTGCGTGAACTGCATTTCATTAGATTATTTTAATGTGTGATTAGCCGATGAGGCAACAAGACCGGAATTGGAGTACGGGGGGATGGGAGAAAGTAAGTAAGAAAGGGAGAAACACAAAGGGGTCGGGGGAACAAGGAACAATACAGTGGAGCAAAACTCTACAAGAAAAGCAACACGAACAGAAGCTATTTATACATAAAGATGTATACTTATGCATACATTTCAGCCCCTACACACATATACATACACAAACCCCTGTCAACATTAAATTCATAACTATATAATTTTGTGTTCACCTTATTCGTGCATGTGTATGAGTCTGCGCATATTTGTGAATACGTGCGTGGGTGTGTGAGTGAAAAAGATTGCCACTGGACGAGGATTCAAGTGGGGGTCATCAAAATGTTGTGCTGACCCCCAGAGATAAGCAGATAAGAACCCAAGCCACCACGGCGCCCCACAGAGCATGACGGACCCAAGACCACTTTCCCTCACGGCGAATCGCACGCCAACCCCAAGGGAAAGCCAGCCAGTGGCCCAGAGAAAGCAAAGCCGGCGAAGCGCAAGCCCCCAAAAGACAGGAGAAAGGGGACCCCCGGCTCGGCCACAGACCAGCACCCACCCTGGTGTGAGGCTGTCCACGCAACGGTCCGGTGATGAACTTGTGACTTTACCTCGGTTCTTAATATGAAAGCATTTAATGTGTAATAATTGAATGTTCTCACAGGTAGGATTAGTAACTTTGATGCTACTAAATCCTGTTTGTAGCACTGTGTTTCAGATCTTAAAATCTGGCATTAAATGTGTAGTGAACCCAGAATCTTGTTCTATCAATATTTGATTTGTAATTTCCTGATTGAAAACCTTTTCATAGAAAAAGTCTTATGTCGCAAAAAAAATGTGAAAAGTTGGATTATTTTGTGATAGAAAGTTTGTACCAATTTACATGACAGCTTAGAAATGAAAAGTAGAGTTGGGCGTAAAAGTTTTGGGGAAATATGAATTTTCCCCTCTTAAATGAAAAAATATGTCCTGGAATCTTTTTTTAACAATTTAATTTTGATGAAATTTCTTTTATTGCCATTCAGCCTCTCCTGCCTGAGCAGAAAGTCTCTGTTTTTTTTCCTTATGAGCTATGTTAGGTTTTCCATTTATTTTAAGACTCATGCTGGTAAAGCCTCACTTCAGTAATGCTCAAATAGCCTTCGTCATTGTTAAACTATCTCCTTAGCCTCGCTGGTTTATCCAGTATCAGGCCAGTTGGTACTTCACTGTTGATATTATGCTGTTAAGGCAACATCAATGTTGTGAGGATGATAGATGAGCATTTTGCATACCTGATTGCTAGTTAATACATGCAAACCATCGAGTATACTAAGTAACAAGATTAAACATACAATAAAATACAATTAAATGTAGAGTATCGATAATATTACCTTGAAACAAAAGGTATGTTATCAATATAATGTTAATATAATCAATAATGCCAATATTTTTTAATTTTTAGCATTTTTCAAATTCAACTTCATTATGACCGGACCCATTTCACAATAAGATACAATAAAATGTAGCGTATCTATTCTATTACCTTGAAACATAAATATATCTTAATATTTGGATGTTAATACAAAAAACAAACAAAAAAAAACGAATATTTGTTTATATTTTTACCATTTTTTAATTTCACTTTAAACTGGCCTGATTCAACTAATATCAAGCTAATATTTTACAAAGGTAGTAATTGTTAATAACAAGCTATCAATCAGTCATTACAACGGATAAAGTAATTATTACACATTATCACCATGTAAAAGCATTTTGTAATGCACTACAAAAGTGTACTTTTAGTGTTATGCTCTTTTTCTCAAGGATGGTAAAAAAAAATACTTAAAAAAACAAAGAAACGCCTGTATCGTATCAGACTCAAGTTTAAAACTGTAAAACATGTCTAACCCTTCCAGCAGGAAGCAAGCTGTGTATCATATGCTGATGAATAAAAAGCCAAATTTGACGTAACAGGATTATTACATTCCCATCGATGAAATGAATCATTGTCAAACAAAACCACGGGAGGTAGATACACACAGACCCAGCTTGTCTGTTTCTCCCTGTCATAACAGACGGCAGAAGACGGAAGTATGGGTGATGTGAGAGAAATGAAAGTGTAATAGAAATAGATGAAGGAGAAGGCAAGGAAGAAGAATACTGAGAAAAACGGAGGAAGGGACCATCCGCGCTGTGTTGATTAGACTCTGGGGACAGAGACAGATAGAATTGAGAGAGTCATTGTTCCTTCCACGAGCTGATAACACACACAAACACACAACCAAACCTTACAACCAACTGCATACTGTGAACGTGCCTCTGTAGCATTATCTACCAGTTCTTCAATGTTTATGTTGCACAATGCCGCCACCATATTCACCCTATTATATTCAACAAACTTAACACACATGGGTCTGGCTGGAGCCCTCAAAATGACTAGGTAAACAAGGACCACTTTACTACAGATACTAATATATATATATATATACATATATATTAACACATATATATATATATATATATATATATATATATATATATATATATATATATATATATATATATGTAACCTCTGGATTTATCAACGGAATACAGTAAAAGACAGAGCTATAAGAAAAGTCCAAGAAACTTAGTTAATGACCTTGAGGTGTAGATGGTGGGACAGAGGTAGAGATGGGGAGCGACAAACCTGAGGCTGGTATTTTACAGTGGCCTGCGGTGAACCCTCTATCATGGAATCCAGTATCTCTGAAGAACTACAGGTCAGCCTTCCCCAGTCTGTTTGACTGGGAGTGTTACCCGTTGTCTCCGGAGAGGTCAGGGGTAGGTCGCTGGCGTAGCCCGACTCCAGCTGAGGAGACTGATCCTGTGCAAGAACCGGGGTCTCCCAGCTAAATTCCTCGACAAGCAAATTCCGGCTCCGCATTTGGTTGGGCAACATAAGATGCCCTTCTGGCATTTTGGCTTTACTTGTGTCCTCCTCATAGAATTGAACTTTGACAATATCTCCTGTGGCTGGAGGCGGTGCAGGGGGATGTGTGCACACACTGATCTCGGTGTCACTTTCACCCTTCCACATTGGAGACCCAAAATCACTAGGGTAAACTGTCCTTACCACGCAGAGTTTACCGTCCACCTCACGGATATGGATCACACCCTTATGCTCCTGGCCCAAAGGTGTCTTCAACTCTTCTGACGTCCCTTCTGGTCTTCCTTTGACCATCCCACTACAGTTTTCCTGTCTTCCTACCTTCCCTTTATCCTCCTTATTTTGCCTGAGTACCCAAGGTTTTTCCAGGACCCCTTGAACTTTTTCTCTAACTTGGCAGACCTTCCCTCCACCTGGAGTCGTACAGCCCAGCACTGGGGCTGCGTTGACTGGAGTGATGGTTGTGGTTTGGCTTGGGATGCTGGAGAAATCTATGATGGAAGTAAAAGTGTCTTCCTCCCCTGGAAGACAGAAAACCCCTCTCCAGGCTGGGCTGGGTTTGGGAGACACGTCAAGCATTATGGTGCCTGAGAGGCCCTCTACATTGGCACTATCGGAGTTCGGGTAAAGAGTATTACCATGCAGATAAGTTTTGGAATGAATCCTATTGGGCACCTTTTTTAAAGTCCTAGCTCTGTCACTTAGATTTGAGTCTGCTGTGTCAATGAATGAGGCTTGTTCCTCATCATCTTCATCCTCTTCGTCTTTTTCCGCCATTTTACGGCTTCTCTGTCGCTCAAAGTCCAGGTCCAACTCTCCTTTCCTGTTCTTCTTGCCCTTGTGCTTACGCCTGAACCATTGACGCTTCTTTGGTGAAAGTGTAGGGTTTCCAGGGAGCTCCCCCTTATGAGGAGGCCTGACACAACCCATTGAGTTCCCCATGTTTGTGTTCCTGGCAGGCTGTGATGTTTAGAAAGGATATCAAAGCGAATATGAAATAACTGTCAAAGACAGAGGCGACAAACTAAGGACAAACATCTGAGAGGAGAAGATCCGACAGGCTAGCATGAGATTGACAGCTTCCTCATGAAACTGACATCTTGGATTGATGTGAGGTAAATCAGGGCTCCATTTTCCATGGTACCAGTGAATATGAAGAGGTGTCACCACATGAGTGACAGGATAGTCTCTTCAGACAGTTAGTGCTTCCATCATTGGGCATGCAGCTGCAGGATGACGCGTCACAGCTCGCCCCCCATCCCACTCTTACCTTCACGTCACCTGACTTCTATTCGGGCTGTGCGCTGCAGTGAATGTATATGCGCCGGCAGACGGCTCCTTTACTTAGTCCATTTTCCTGAACCCAGACGACTTGCTGTCGCGGTCAAAAACACAACGACACAATTGTGTCAGCACAGCCACACAAGGGAGGAAAATAAATGAATTCGTTGTCAGGTGTGAGATTTATCACATGGGTTTTCACAGGTAAAACATTAACTGGTGTAAGCTATTGCGTCAGGCAGGATGATGAGTCAGGTGGGGAGAAAGAAGTAGTGTAGCCTGATATTGAGCCCATTAGTGAAGGTCCGGCTGCCCCACACACAGCGCACGTGTCTGTGTGTGATGCGAGAATGAAGTGTTAGATTCTTGCTCTTTGTTTACTGCAGGGTTTCATGGTAACGGAATCAGCAGCAGGCTTTTCTCACTTCTTTATTCAATATGATAATTCCTTAAGAAAAGAGATGCCGTCCATACTCCAATTCCTCGTTCCGTTCCAGATAAACCAGTTGCCAGTATAAGTCCAAGAGCTCTATCTGCACTCTGTCATGAAAATGAATGATGTCTCTGTCCGTCTGTGGTGATGTTATTGCAGTCCATGAAGAGAAAAGTCGGATCCAAAGGGCAAGGCAGCCAAACAATCCTATCCCATGTGTCACGGCGCTGGTTTATATTAATAGTGATGCCTTCGATGTCTCCTGTAGTCCGGGGGAGCTCGGTGTCTCATTCTGCCGAGGCAGCACAGTCTCCAGATTGGTTTTGAGTCAGAGATAAGAGTGCATGCAGCAAATGCCGCCACAGATTGCTGAAAGATTTGGCCAACACTACGATGGCGTATTGGCTCCCACCTTCCACCGGCTTCCAGTCATCCTCCTACGGTTTACTCTGCTCATTGAGCTGGTGTCTCCTTTGATGTGTCAATTACTCCAGTTCCTGAGTGTTTCTCCTCTCAAGGGGAGGCAGCCAGAGACCTGTAGAATCAACTCCTCATGATCCACAAAGCCCACAAATGCTAGTTTACAACTGTGGGCAGCTGAACAGACAGTCTCCACCGTGAGCTCCACAGACAACTTAGCATTGCATAACCCTCCCCTGGATACCAGACTGAAGATTCCCCCCAACCTTGACGCAGATTCTCTGAGGACCAGAGTTGGCCAGGAATTATGTTCCAGTGCTGTCGAAAAATACACCTCCAGTATCTTGCTGTCAGTCTTCCAGTTACTCAGACAACCTTCCCTTTCATCAGGTGGTGCAGTGCGACGAAGAAACAGGCAGACAAAGTCTACAGATTGTAGGAAGATTCTATTTTATTCTGAGAGAAAACAAACAGCAGACTGCAGGTCCTCTTCTCTTGTGCCTTTATGTCTCTTGATAGCAATTCATGTCTGTTACATCGAATTAAAAGGGGGCATCTGGGATTAGAAGCTGGAACAGGACTTAGATTCTGAAGATGAGGAAGGGAAGAACAGACTGGCCCTCCATGAGGTTAGACCCAGTCCTAGTAGCAGACCCACCTCAGATTCGGAAATGTGTCTGGAACAGAGCCAACGGGAGTCATTGTCTAGTAAACGTTAGTCCCCAACTCCATGCTGCACAGTGGCACAGGTTAGGGCAGGAGGGTCCATGTCCCCTTAAACAACAAAGACATGCAGGGTGCGGGTTGCAAAAAGGGAACGCAGGGTGTTGCTCGGTCAGAGAAGCATGACTGAATCAATCCGATTGATACGGCGGAGGCCTGAAAAACCGGAGGTCTGCAGCCGTCCGGGAGGAGGTGTGTTTGTGCCTGTGAGGTTGGGCGGTCCCCTGGTCAGCTGTGTGAGCCCCTCTGCGTACGTGTCCACGAGTGTCTTGTCCCAATGTGTATTTGTGGTTTGTGGCCTGCTGATCAGGAGAAGCCGGGAGTTCCACTTAATGCACGCAGCCCAGACTCATTGCTCTCCTGGATGGCTTCGCTCCCCTGCTTTATCCGTCTCTGGAAGATGCCGGCAGGAGCAGAGAAAAGCTTCCTATCTGCTGCAGCTTCACGCTCTCTTCTGCTCGATCCCTCAGCCTCCCAACCCTCCCTCCCTCCTCGGCTCTCCTCCTATCCGCGTCCTCGTTACTCCTGCCTCTCTCGCTCTCTTGGCTGTGAGCGAGCAGCTCCCTCTGCCACCAACACACACACACCCACACACACACACACTTGACCCAAAAGCTTCCATGAGTGACAGGCTGCAACAGGAACCGAGGGAAAAAAGCCAGCGGGTGGAACTGGAATCTAAATAGACTGTGGAGTCCGTGCAGCATTAATAAGAAGAGGGTTATCTCTTCAATCTGTTTCTCTCTTCTCACACAACCCCGTTAATGTTTAATTTGCCCATAAGGCTACAGGTTAAGTATAACTTTGGGGTCAAAAGAGAGGAGCTGAGAGAAGGAGGAGACGAGAAAGAATGTTTGAAAGATATAAGACAAAGTTGAAAAGGTTTCCGTGCCGATCTTGGGTTATTGAGGGTCGATCCCAAAGCATTCTGGAGAAGTAATAAATATGTATATATGTCATTTGGATTATACTACAATAATCCTTTCCCAAATATATTTTTTTCGTTCAATAAATACTGAGTTATTTGCTGAAATCATTGTACATTGATGGATCAATGGTTTGAAATCATTTATGTACAAAAGAATATCAAACATTTTCTGTTTTCAGTTCATAAGAAGTGACGCTACTCAGAATGATATGCTTATATTCATCATATTAGTTAAAGATCAAAATTCGATTTATATTTCTCACTCAAATGGTAAGACAGCAGTCCGACTCCCGAACCATACATATTTAACTCCCATCCAAAAACAATGAAAACAAAGACGAAGTATAGGCCTCAGTCAACCATCACAGTGCATGATTTCTATCACAGCTCATACAAAAGAATGTCATCTTTTACAACACAGCGTGTAAGTAACACTGTAGCAGGCAGGGCACAAGCGCTGCAGATGTATGACCTCATTAACAATAATAATTTGCATATACAGTCTAATATGCAGCGGATGTTTTCAGAGACAGATTCGGAGGAAAACCATGAACCTACAAACCAATCAGCAGAGCCACACACACCAACAGGCATGGAAAAGGAATGAACCAATAGGAGAAAAGCACTAATCATGTCCCCAGGGCTTTCTTCCACTCCACTGTCGTTCCGTGGAATCATGGGCTTCTGTAATCAGGCTGCAACCTTCGTCCGAACCCAGCTTCAGCTTTTCACAAGAAACAAGTGCCATAATTTGGATTTTCAGCTCTTTAGATCATATATTTACTGGTATCTTCATTGATAATGTGCTGAAGCTAAGTAATTGATCTTGAAATTTTAATGATCATATTTAGACTCTATCTGTCTTTGTATGTAGTCTTTCTCACATACAAAAGAGACAAAGAGACAAAAATCTGACATTTACAATCCTGAGTGAAAGTAATCAACAGCAGACAAGATGATATATAACAATCATCCAAAATCTGATTCTCTTAATCCATTCTGCTCATTGGTTTTCCTGAATGACATCCACAAAATAAACATAAAACTGCTCCACAACTATAGGGTGCATGTGCATAACCTTGGCGTCTATGGACAGGTAAGACCAAAAGTTTTTTTAATTTTCAATGCCAGTAATCGGTGATTAAACACAAAAAAACGGCCATTATTACTATCCTCAACCGATTATTTTGAGATAAAAGAAGCTCTAAAATCATTATATCACAGCAACAGCGTCAAACAAAACAATCAAAGCATTTGCTAGTAAAACTATTTGTTAATTAATGCTTTATATCTGGTAGAAATACCACAAAGTTCATGGATCGGACCAGACAACGGACCCAACTTTCGATTTTTACCACAGAGAGAGATTTTGGCTTTTGGATTTTATTGAACAAAGTTAAAAAATGTAGCAAAAAACAAATTAGCAGTCCAATTATGAGCCTGTCGAGAAGAACGAATTAACTGCATGGCAGAGGATAAAGAAACAAGTTAATGAACTCAACTACAGATTTACTTCCTAAGCCAAGCTAGAAAAACCGCTGAACATCGTTATTTCTGTTCCTCTCTCTGCGCTGCTTTCGCCGCCATCTGGTGCCGACAACAATCCACAGAGATCTCGCTATTTTGTCTGGGATGTTATGTGACCGTTTATAGTCCCTTGTGAGTGCGACGTTGAACTGTAGTGCAATGTTTAAAAGTTCCTGATGACAATAGACTTTGTGTCCGTAACAAAAGACGACAAACACGAGTAGTAACACACAAATTGTACACTGATATTATACTTAATATTTTAACACTACATCCGTCTTCTTTTCTTTATATAATTTAAGTGTCTTTATTTATGTTGCTCAGCTTATATTTGTGGTTTTTTATACCTTTCAAGTGCACTGATTGGTTGCAGCACCCATATTTTTGTTTGTACAATAAAGGCTATTATATTCTAGCCTTCTTGACACAATCAATGACAAATCGCTGAATATGAAGACATTATATCTTGTGTTTGGTGGCAAAAAACTGAAACTTTTAATATGCTGAAAAATGTATAACTACTAAGAAGACAAATCTTCATAGTCTGCTTTCATTGACGGGGACGATGACGATGATTAATGGGATGTGGGTCTAAATTACCACCACATACTTACACCAATAATGCTGATTCTGCCTTGAAGTAGGTCAGACATACAGTGACAAGCTCCTTCTACGACCCAGATCTTTACTCTGGAGGACTCTGAAGTGACATACAGCTGGCTTACCCACTCACAGGTAGCAACCCTGCTGCAGGAGCACCCACTGACATAATAATTGGCTGATCGGGCCCACCCAGTGGTCCTACTTTGTTACTGCAGCCACACTGAGAAAGGGAGGGGGGGTTGTGAATTGAGATGTTTAATTTGTGAGGGATTTCTGCTTTAACGGTTTCACTACCTGCTATAACAGTGTGGTGGTTCACAGATCGAACAGGATGATCACTGACTGCTAGGGCTGTCACCACAAATTAAATGTATTATTATTATTATTATTATTTATTTCTATGAAGTTGGCAAAATGCTTTGAGATAATAGGTGCTCATTAATGAAGACAATTAAAGTTAAATGATTTTTTCTGAGCCCAGTAATGAAACAGGACAGATGTCCTTGTGTTAGTTCAAATGACTCTGATCTGGACATAATCGGAAATATGGTAAAGGAACAGTCGAAAAAACAAAACAGCTTTTTTAGTTATGCGACAGGCTCACTGGTAGTTATCAAAAAAAATATACTTCATATTTAAGACACCTTTGAATGATAGAGTCATTTAAACAAAAGCTATTAGAGAGGAGATTATTGCTTTCACTTATTAACTTTAAATGATGAGCTGGGTATTCAACACGGGACAAGAAGCTATGGAGAAGATCTACGTCTCAGGCTGTTTGACCTCAGCAGGACTGCTGAGGGAGCAGGTTGACTCAGTGGGCTCACAGTGTCGTGAGAGAGAGATCTAGCCTGCGACTGGAAAAATTACTCACCACTGTTGGCACCCACCCAAATGAGAAAAATATAAAAATAAAAATAAAAATAAAACACTTATTTGCACAAAGACAACCTGCTTGTTTCCAGAAAGGTCATCATCATGATTATCAGACCAAAGCAGCCTGTTGGACAAAAGTGTAAATGATTGATTTATCTACTGATGAGTAACTTACTGTATAGTACCTTGCAGATAAATTGTTTCAAAAAGACATTGTTTGAGTGATTTAATTGAATATGTGTCTGTCTGGGATAGGAGGCTATTAGCATGACTCTGAGGTGGATATTTCCCAGCTTAGATTTGAAATGAAGTGAAAGAAATACAGCTCAGATCCTAAAAAATTACTCTCCAAATGATACTAAATTGTTGCAGGCTAATTATAAACTGGACACTGAACATATAAACCATATGTTGCTGATCCAACACCATAACTTAACAGTATATATCCTCTAACCACAGCCCACTGCAAGGACAGAGCTTTGTGTGTGTGTGTATGTTGGTTTATGCGTGTGTGACACTGCAGCTTTAATGTAAATCTGTCGTCATCTCCTAAACTCACTGAACTCTGCAAACACTCCAACTATTTTAAGCTTTCCTCTCATTTTTTTCCCACTCCTCCTTAAGTCCATTCCAGCAGAACTCTTGCCGTTTGTTTCAGCCTCTTTCCTGTCATGTCTAGGTCCGTCCACTATGATTGCTAATTCCTTCCTCCCTAACAGAACTGTTCTGCTGAGTCATGACGATGAATAATGAAGTAGCTAACAGGGGGTGCACTAGTATCTCCGTAGCAACCAGCTGGCACACTCACCTTGCTGAGGGTCACCTCAGAGCACAGCCTAGTGGTCAACAATAGCAACCACAACTCCTACATGACAATTTTAGGTATTGTGATTTTTTTTAGGTGTTATGATCTTGCTGTAAATTCAGAATCCACACCCACAACTTACATTAAGTCTTTAAATACACTAATGTAATTGGATATTTATGGTTTTGTCAAGAAGTTGGCAATATCACTCAGTTCATCCATATTTTCAAACAACGGCTTGCTGACTGTGCCAAACAGAATTCTTCACGTAAAATCTCTCAGCTCTCTCATATGCAACGTTATACATTTAATTAAGTCACTGTTAGATGGTGATTAGTATTAAATGTACAGATGAAGGCATATAGAAGGATGTGTTGCCTTTGAGATTGCACATCTATTGATCTACCTCTATTACATGATCTGAGGTATAAATATGTGAATATTACTAATTTGTGTAACGTTTGTAACGGTGGTGACTGAGAAGATGAGATACACTTGCGCTTGTTATATAATTATAGTAAAAATTATAGTCAAATATTTACTTATTTTATTGTGTGAAACATGTTAAAGAGGCTATTTACATTTGATATTCTACTCTGTGTACGTGTATGTTCCCCGTATTATTTCATATAATATTTGTTGATACGCAGACATATCCTTACTTTCTTTTTTACATGGGCATAGATACCCAAATAAACTCTACCTCGGCCTGATGTTTTTTTCCAGGTACAGTAATTCATAATACAGTATCTGTTGTCAGGTAATAAAAGTCTACACCTTCCAGAGTAGTTACTGGACTGACTGAGGTTGCAAAAATCTTGTGTTGACTGAGATTTGTTCTCCACACGACTGGAATGCAACAAAATTAATGAGAAAGATAATTATGTCAAGAATGTAATTTTTTTATTTAAATAGTCCCTTGAGTTAAATTTAGATGTTTTTGAAAAATTTGAATGAAAGATCATGGTATGCAAGTAGATTGATCTCAGTTTCAATAATATGTTGGGGCCTTCATTCCAACACCCCCTAATGTTTCGGGTATGGTGCTTTCATCAGGGCAGTGGGGAGCTATGGTAGAGATTCAAACTACTCATAACAGGTACTATATAATAGGCCTCTGATGTCAAAATATGAGGATCCTCAGTGCCACAGTTTTACTTTCTTTCTATGCTTATTCCATGTTTTGGTTGAGCAAAACAAACCAAAAACACAAGGGAAGGTTCGTCCACTGCCATCATCCGACTGAGGCAAAAGAGTGTCCTCACTTTAGAGGACAACTTCATAGGAGTGGCTGCTCTGCTGACACAGCTTCGGGACATCAACACAATTAAGTCACAAATATCCCCTCACTCTTGATAACATTAGCTTGCTCCAAATACTTTCAACATTTTCAAGCACAAAGTGTCTGAAAAATGTCTGAAAAACACCATCTGGTTTGAAACGAGGCAGAAGACTTCTCCTTTCTCTATAAGAGCAGCTCTCTGTCAATTATAAAATAAATCTCCGTGAACATGGAAATACAGACGCACACTTTCTCATTTCCAGCTATTGTGAACAATCAACCTCTTTGATTGCACAAGTTAATGCAGGCCGGCAAACTTTTTATTCAGAAATAACTCAAATCAAAGTACAACAAGACAAAACAGAAATG
The DNA here is from genome assembly GCA_037951165.1 of Lophius americanus. NCBI lineage: Eukaryota > Metazoa > Chordata > Actinopteri > Lophiiformes > Lophiidae > Lophius > Lophius americanus. The sequence goes on from JBBDHG010000170.1 coordinate 1,824,481, forward strand.
AGGTAGACATGTAGAACAATCTGCGTTTCATTTCAGTATGTAATTAAGTGGGCCAACTATTACATGCCAGCATTATGGAAGTGAGCGTGTCTGACACGGAGCCAGGAGAAACGGATCAGTATGTGAGCGAATGAAGGACACAGACCTGGAAGTGAAGGATGATGGTCCAGATAAGACCTAGAGTCAGTTTGGGGTTCCCGTCAGTGATGTCATCATTCCTGATGTTCACAAGTTTGACCTGAAAATGGAAGGACGGAACATTTTTATTTTGGTTTCTTATATCAGACAGTTTCACCATCATAATTTTCTCAAGAAGAGAAACGTTGAGAATGAAAAAATATTGTGCTATAATTATCGTGCCCATTACGTATTTACCCCCTCTGACAACCGCCACCTAATGGTGGTGGAGGGGTGTGAGTACCCTAGTGATCCTAGGACCTATGTTGTTGGGTCCTGACTGTTGTCTGTGTAAGCTTATGCGCCAAACAGCCGTTCAGAGTACCCACACTTTGTGGAGTCCTTGGAACAGGTGCTGGAAACAGCCCAAACTGGGGACTCCATTGTCCTACTGGGAGACTTCAATGCACACGTGGGAAATGACAGCGAGATCTGGAGTGACGTGATTGGGAGGGACGGCCTGTCTGATCTGAACCCTAGTGGTGTTCACTTATGTGTGCTAGTCACAGTTTGTCTATAACGAACACCATGTTCAAACATAAGGGTGTCCACCAGCGCACTTGACACCAGGACACCTTAGGTCGTAGATCAATGATCGACTTTGTAGTCGTATCAGCTGATCTGCGGCCGCATGTTTTGGACCCTAGGGGGAAGAGAGGAGCTGAGCTGTCAACTGATCATTACCTGGTGGTGAGCTGGATAAGATGGCGCACAAACCTGGTAGGCCCAAACGAATGGTGAGGGTCTGCTGGGAAGGTCTGGCCGAGGACCCTGTCTGGGTGGTCTTCAACTCCCACCTCCGGGAGAGCTTCAATCGCGTTCCGGGGAAGCAGGGGACATGGAAAGTGAGTGGTGCATGTGCTGTGCTGCCATTGCCGAGGGGGCTGCTGGGAGCAACTGTTGCAAGGCTGCCGGTGATAGTAGCGGCGCTAATACCCAAGGAGTCCTACAGAGCATGGCTGGCTTCTGGGACTCCTGAAGTAGCTGACCGCTATCGTCAGGCCTAGCGACACGCGGCTGTGGCAAAGCCCCGGTTGTGTGAGAAGTTCGGGGAAACCATGTAAGAATCCTTTCGGTCTACCCCGAAGAAATTCTGGCAAAGTTTCTTGTGTCTCAGGGGGGGAAAGCGGTCATTCGTCCACTCCGTCTACGGGGTGGATGGGGATCTGCTGATCTCCACTGAGGAAATTATCGGGCGGTGGAAGGAATACTTTGGGGATCTCCTCAATCCCACCAACACGTATTCCCAGGAGGAACCAGAGCTGGATGACCTGGATGTGGGTCCGCTTATCACTGGGGCTGAGGTTGCTGAGGCTGTTAAACAACTCTGCAGTGGGCGCTCTGGGGGTGGATGAGATCTGCCCTAAGTGGCTTTGGATGTTGTAGGGCTGTCATGGCTGACAAGCCTCTGAAACATTGCCTGGACATCAAGGGCAGTACCTCTGGAGTGGCAGACTGGGGTGGTGGGTCCCCTTTTCAAGAAGTGGACCAGTGGATGTGTCCCATCTATCGGGGGATCACACTCCTCAGCTTAACAATAGCCGTTTGGCTCACTTCATACAATTTTTTTTTTTAAAGTCAGAAAAAACGCTGGACGATTCTTCCTCTGTTTGTAGTAACGTTGACCCAACAACCCTCTGTAAATCCTGCTCTGAGGACGACTCATTGTGGGTCCGAACCGGACAGCTTTTCTGCTGTTTGCGAGATTTTTTAGATAATTTTTTTCAACCTAAACATAACCGACATATAACGACATTTTATTCTGTCCTTGACTCTTTGCTAGTGTACCTGAAGTAAGACAAGCTGCTTTTTTTTGTTTAGTACTCTATTCCATGTTCTGCATAGTAAGCTTTACATTTAGAGTTGGAATGCAGGTCTACTGCATGAAAAAACTGTTTGCAATCGCAACAACAACGACAAAAAAACAACAACATCATGTTCTGCTAAATTCCAGGTTTACGAAACCAAACATGCAACAAGAGCTCTCAAATCTCCCTTTTTGGGCTAATGGATTATAGAAGCAGAAGTTGAAGAAACTGTGGAAACTGAAAAAGTTTGATTCCCTTGAAATATACAACAAAACAATATGAAAAAACTTTGCTTTTCATCTAGTTTGGAGCCTCTTATAGACACAACGTGTAGATATTTGGATCTTATAACTCACACGATTTGTTCTACAGTAAAAACTGCAACATGAAACTCATTGTTAGGAATTAGACATTGTTTGTGAACGTACCTGTCTCTGTTTGAGAAAGTCCAGTGCTATTTGGACATTCTGTAGTCGATGGAATCTCATCCGGCCCTTTTCTCTGGGCTGAAATGAAAAGAGACAAGAAACAGTGATGAGGACAGTAGTCAATAAAAAAATTCAAACTTTTTTTTTAGTGGCACACGCACACAAGGCAGCAGTGAGTGGTGATTAATCTGAAATCAATTCAGTCCAGTGGATTAAAAACTCAGCACGATTGTGTTTGGCACACAATAGTCCTCTGGAGGGCGCCGTCTTCAAAATAAGCTGTGAAGGGCATGCTGAAACTCAGAGGCAAACCAGAACCAGAACATGATGCTGCTTCTCCTTACTCTAGTTATGAGTTCATGGTTTACAGGTAGAGAGAAAACAGTGAAAGAGAGATAAACGCTGAGATGACATACGTGAGATGAGGTATAAGAGAGGGGTTTAGATTGATAAGGTAAATAATAGAGATAATTAGGTAAAAGTAAGAAACGCCAGATTGAGATGGTTTGAACATGTGTATAGAGGGATAGTGGATAAACTGGCAAGAGAGAAAGGAGTAGACCAAAGAGGATGTTTCTGGATGTGGTGAGAGAGGACGCAACGAGAGGAAGATGCAGAGGACGACCCATTAAGGAAACAGCCCGAACAAGATGAGATGAGAGATATTGGAAATGAGTCTAGACAGATTAGGTATGTGAAATGAGATCGGACAAGTTAGTCAAATGTCAAATATGATATTAAATAAGATATGGAAGATGAGATATGTAAAAGATGTGAGTAATGAGATATGAAAAGGAGAAAATCAAAAATCGCCATCCTAATTCAAACAGCTGTCAATGTCCACTTGTTGGATGACTTTAAAAGCTGCAGCCCTTTAAAATTCCACATTTATAAAAAAATAGGCTTTATTGTCACCATCATCAGAAAGTGATTAAGTCATCTGTGTTTATCATTCAAGGTTGTTAGGATGCGGCTGTATTAGATCCAATTCTACTGAAACGTTTTTATCAGCGGCGCACCGAATGCAGATTTCTTGGCCAATCACCGATCACATATTTTTATAAAGTCTGACCAGTTGATACCTATTTTTTTCAATAAAAATTTAAAAATCATTTTGAGTAATGTATTTCAAGTGCTCTTATTTTGAAGGACTACAGTGGAAGTGACGAAGCGGTTTGGCCTTGTGTAATGTGGATGTATTCTGACCTATTGAAATTTTGGTAGGTTAAAGGAACCCCTGTGTTTCTTTAACCAATTGAATTACATTTCGAAGTGCATATAAAACTTTGTATGCCACATCCAGTCCATTATATGTTATATTTTGGCTTTGTTCAGGGGTTTTCGGGGTTGAACATGTGCCTTTTTTTTGTCCTTATTGGTGTTACAAATTGCGAGCTTAGCCTTTTACTAATTTACTTGTGAGATGTTTGGAGCCGTGGTAACTCACGCATGTTGTGCGTGTAAGGCGCATGCGTGCAAGGGAGGCTGATCGGCTGATGAACCTCTTGTTTTTATAATATTCTTCCCATCTCAGACTTGCAGACTCTCCATAATGCTGTCTCATCAAAATCTGGTATGAACTACGTCCTCAATGATATAGATTTAATTATTCAACATATGACTGCAGCTCTGAAAATCATATCACAAGCATTTTCTTGTGAAAATGTTTTCTGAACACATCCTGACTCTATCAGCCTGAATTGGAAGGACAACAGTCAAAGTTCATTTGCTTTGACCGCGTTGCTTCTCGTATGTCCTGCTCAGAGATCTTTAGCACAGCACACGCATGCGGCCCCACAGCTCCACCTGTGAGCTATAGAGTGAAGCTGAGGGGTCAGAGGTCAAAAGCGAAAAAAAACAGCAGAACAGTAGGCGTTGAACATACTCCCTGATCCTCTTCCTCTTCCTCATCCTCCCCTCTAAGCAAGATAAGAGGGGGGGCACGTGAAGCATATGCCCTGTTCAATGAAGGGCCACTCTGCTGTTGCTATGGTAACAGAAGAGTTGGAAATGGAAGAAAGAGAAAAAGAAGAGATGCAAAATTTGAAAGAGGACAAAAACATAAGAGGGGGGATGAAATCAAACTAAAATATGCGACATCTAAACACCGTGGGTGTCTTTGTCTCATCTCTGTCGTTATTCAGAAAGGACAAGTGTGTCTGTTCCTAAACCCGCCTGCGTCACACAGTGGCCCGTCTGTCTGGCACTATTAGGGTCAGACAGAGCCTCGGCTTGATGAAGCCATTACATCATCAAGCTGAGTAAAGTCAGGTCACTGGGAGTCAAACTACTGATGAGATAACCCTGATGCTCAACTTTGGCATCAACAGTGTCAGTCTGGAGCATATTGTTTTTTCACATTAGTACGGCGGCACACAGGGAAAATGTGCTGCAACTTAAGGAAACAAAGCAAATAGACTTTGAAGGAAAACACCTTCATCAGTTTGGCAACACAGTCGCAACACTAAACATTAAGAAAAATGAAAGTAGTTCAAATGCTGTGCATGTGTTGTCAAAATAAAGTAGACATTTTCTTAATTTGCTCGTGTTTTGTCTATTTGAAAGTGTTTTCTTAAGATGAAGCATGTTTGTGACCGTACTTCAGCGTCTATTGATGTTTTTAAATATGTTTACAACATATTGTACAAGTTGACCTTGTTAAATCCGTAGCAAAAACAAAAAAGTACACACAATTATCTATTCACATACAGAGATGCACACAGATGCATCACCATGACATGAAGAAAAATATAAGAAAAAATGTTGTTTGGGTGTTACCTTTTTAGCAGTTTGTTTATTATCTCAGTTTCATGAAGCCATTGTTTTATCGAAAAGGCACTTTTTTGAGTCCTGATTGATACTCATTACTTCAGATTTGTATTTCATCTGTTCTTCATGCAGTCTTAAACGATTCCAGATCTCCTCTTTGTAATTTATAGGCTGAACCCTGTCTCCCATTTCTGTTTCGTATACTTTATGTAGTTGAACATATATTTCTTATCAGTTTCCCGATCTAATTTTAATTTGAGCCGAGAGCATCTTTTAACCGGTGTAGTATTCTCAGGGCTATATTGCTTTGACCTGAGTATGAGATGGCAGGGCAGCGGGAGTGTGTGATAAAGAGAATTTGAGGATTTACTTGTGGTGGTGGGCTGTGCAGCATAGCGTGTGATTAGTGTTCACTAATAAACTAGTCAAACGAAGGTTTTCCATAACTCCCTTTAGTGCAAATGAATAACCATATCCTTTCTTAGGGCAATTTACAAATTAATATTAATTACCATTTACAAACAAATAATCATTCTAAATATCTTATTTCAACACGAATAAATAAAAACAAATAAATGACTGTTAATATAACTACTAGTTGCTCTGGTATCAGGGCATATGGAAAAACAGAAATGTATCTGGAGCACAAGATAATAAAAGTTGTTCCCGCCTCTCTTTAGCATTAAAAAATATATTCAGAGTGCTGTCTCATTAACAAACACTCTCTCAAGTTTAACTGATAAATCTATGTTAAAATGAAAAGATTTATTTGGTACATCCTTGATTATGTTTGACAATGGCTGCGACGTCCGTGCTAATTCTGTTAGCATGTACATGGCAATTCACATTAAATATTAGCATTAAGCTAACGGACCAAGTGCTAATTATTGTGATGGACTTTGAACTTTGAATAACGGTGGTTCTTGTGGAGGTGTGTGTGTGTGTGTGTGTGTGTGTGTGTGTGTGTGCGTGTGCGTGTGATAGAGATAAACATCCATACCAAAGTGACGCCAGAGAGGACCTCTAGCAGCGAAATCAGGTTGTGTCCATCCCGGAGGTCCTCGTACAGGTCTGCGATGTGCTTCCTCACCTGAGAAGGGAAGGACAAGAATGGAAATAGAGGAGGAAGGAGTGAAGGAATGAGAGGTAAAGAGAGAGAGAAAAAGGGAGAAAGTTAGTTGCGTTATGCAAATGTATAATAAGTTCTGCTGGAGTCCTGGACCGAAAACATAACCTATGCTACCACATCCTAACAAAAAGGAGGGCAAGACAGTCACGAGAGTAAAACCAAACAGTACACAATAAAATTGTCAGATTTCCAAATAAGTTAGAAATTCAAAAAAATATATAAGCCGAAATTAAACCGCCATCCTCACAACGCTAAAATAACCAGTTTTTCCTCTGTTGCTTGTGAAGGCAGGACAGGGGACGTCTGTTGAGGCTCATAGCACACTAAAACAGCTTGAGTAAAAAAAAAACCTCTTGCCCCCTCCCACATCTTCAATAACCCCGCTCTCACTTTCCAACTATACTTTTAACTTTCTTACTCATCTTTGTGTCACTCTCACCCCTCTATTGCCGACTCTTTTCGTCACCACAGAGGGCTGACATCAGTGGTCTCGGACTGGATCTGATGGTGTGGTGGTTTCAAATCCACCGCAGGAAATAAACCCGCTGTTCAACACTGACTGGAAATGAGGTGCTGTTCTTTTCTACTTGCACCTTCATGTGTCAAGGAGCGCTGGCAGCGCTCAGTCAGTAAGAATGAGAGGATTGTACCTGGACTAAATGATGTATCAATCAAACCAAATAAAATGCAATCCCATTTGCTCTGCACGTGATTAACAGACGGAGAAGAGAATTAAGTAATATGAAGTAGTTGAAACTACAGGTGCACCAATTTCAATTATCTTGGCAGATTACTGATCACCAATTTCTATAAAGTCTGACCAACCGATTTTTATTTTTCCCTTTAGAGTTAAAAAATCATAATTTTGAGTTTGAGCATTTTAAGTGCTCTTATTTTGAACGATTACAGTAGAAGTGAAGAGGCCGGCCCGGCCTTGTTTAATGTGCATTTATTCTGACCTGTTTAAATTAATATACCCTCCGTCCTACCCGCTGTGTGTCTCTTAAATCAATGGTATGACGCGAAAATAAAACTTTTTCAGCCTTGTTCAGTCCATAATATGTTATATGTTGGCTTTGCTCAGTGACTTCAGGGCTCGTCGATGGCTCTGAGCTCCTACTAGCTTTAGCCGCTCTGCTAATGTTAACTTCTCAACTTGCTAATCATCAGGGGGATTAAATTATCTGGAAGTATGTGATTTAGTTCCTTGTGCTGAACGTTTTGGGTAGTAGTCTAAGAGATGCCTTATTTTGTCCCTACTGGTATTACTTATTGCGATATTTGTATGTTCTTCTGAAGAAAGAAGTGAGTTTTTAGTCTTTGTTTCAAAGTCTCTCCATTTTCGGTTCCTCTGGAAGTTTGGTCCACTGAGTCAGAGCACAGTGGCCGAAAGCAGCAACACCAAAAGATTCTGTTCTGGTTTCATCATGCCTCCAATACAGTCTTCTGCAACTCCATCTAGTTCCTGATAAAGTAATAAAAGTATTCAAAAATCAGTAGGAAAACTAACAGATAGCTAGTGTCAGGACTTAAAAATAGCTGTAATGTGTTTCTCTCCTTCTGGTTCTCCTTCTTGTTCCTGGAGAACGTTACATTAATCTAAACTACTAGCTGAATTATTTATGCGGGATATAATATTAAACTTACATGCTCAGTTTAATAGTTTGAACTCAGATACAGCCAGTCTGAATTGAGGGGGATCGTTTTTATATATATTTTTTTTTTAAATGAAGTAAGTAAAGACAAATATAAAATAAAGCTTTGTTAAAAAAAGTTATATGAGTCAACCGGTGGAATGGATTTAACGAAGAGATATGGCTGCCCTGTACTTTTAAAAGAAAATGTTATTAAAAAAAAAAAAAGTTAAAATTCTGTTTGATGAAGTAAATTTATAAATAAATAAATGAATAAGTATATATATATATATATATATATATATATATATATAATACTTTGTCATCGTCTTTTGATTTGATAAAAAATTAAATATGAAGATAAAATAAGTTGGTGCAACAAAAATTATATAGAATAAGAAATGGAGATTTTAGTGTTTAATGTTTGTTTTTTCATTGATTTTGCTTCTGTTAAGTTTGGAATCTGGTAATATGGAATAAGACATTGAGAAAGGGCCTAATAAGCTGTAAAAATGATCAACACAGATACATACATCATATCTATTATCATATATTTCAATGTGTGTGTATTAACATTTAAAGTGTGTTGGGAAAGTATTCAGACAATTTCTCTTTTTTCACATTTTGTAATTCTCTAGCCCGGTGCTAAAATCGTTAACTTACCTTTTCTCCGCATCAATCTACAATCCATACCCCATAATAACAAAGCATAAACAGAAGCTTAGTAATTCTTGCAAAGTCAATTAGAAACAAAAAAATTGACAAGAAATATAAAATACATCAATCCGCTAGACTATAATATTGATCCAACTTGGGGCATTTATTAAAGCAATTTGTTTTCATTGTTTCTAATAAGAAAAATAAGCTGGAAAGGAAATACAATTATTCTTGGTTTGGCCGCTGCTGTGTGTGTGACACAGCTGTTAAAAAATACAACATCCAGTTAAGCAAAGGTCAGTCTGGGGACTTGTCACTGAATTTAAAAATGTTATATAACATCCTTCTGGAGTGTGTGTGTGCGTCTGAAGGGTTGGCGTCCGTATGTGATGAGCACAGACATGCCGACAGCATCTGAGCAGCAGCGGTGCTCTTCCTCACCTCTATGTCCACTCACACTTCTGGGCTAGACTTTATGTCGTGCTGGTAGAACAAATGACGGCATTTTTATTCTGGGAGGCCAGTCCTGAAAGACCTGGACCCCCTTGATTTGTATGTCAAACCCACTGTAAACAGCCTTGTGGTGAAAATTGACTGGGAGTTAATAAGGGCTCAGCAGATAAACTCTGTGGTCAGGTCTATCTTCTGCCGACGGAAGCAGTTCTATAAGGTCAGGCCTTTTCTGTCTTTTAGGGCCTTTGAAAGAAGGATGCATGTGTTTGTGTCAACCTGCCTTGATTACTGTCACGACACATACGTGACAGGATCCATTTTGAGATTATCTTTGTTTTCTAATAAAGACTTGATCTGGTCTGGCTCCATATTACCTCGGCGACACCTTAAAGTCCGCTGCGGTCTTTCAGGTCGGCTGATCAGTCTCTCCTGGTCGTCCCCAAATCTAAGCTAGGATCAAGGATCCTGCAGGGATCCTGATGAGAGTTTGTAAACACGAACACATCCCCCCCGTTCTTCATTCCCTTCATTGGCTTCCCATCTCCACCAGGATTGATTATAAGATCTCTCTCCTCACTCACCAGTGCATCCATGGCAACGCAACCCCCTACTTAAAAGAACTACTCACCCCACTGACCTCAACACGATCCCTCCGTTTTACCCACTCATACTGCCTCCTCCTTCCCCGGACTAAACTCAGCACCATGGGTGATCGGGCCTTCTGTTCTGCTGTCCCTGAGGGCAGCAGAACAGAAGGGCTCTGTGGAATGCCCTCCCTGACCATCTGAGGGCTCCACAGATGACTGACACATTTAAAAAAGGACTTAAAACTTTCCTTTTTAGCAGAACCTATAACTTTAATTAACATTGCCACTTTTTCGTCAGGTTTTTATGTAGTTATTTTATTTTTCATTGATGCTTTTATCTGCTTTTACTTTGAAGCACTTTGAGATTTGATCAAAATGTAAAGTGCATTATAAATTAAATGTATTATTATTATTATTATTAAGCTAAAGCACAGTGGGGCACCGAGCTTTCAACATCCCCCCATAACTCTGGAACTCTGTTTTTATTGTCTTGTCTTGCAACTGTATGTTACTGGGTTTTATTGTTCTAATTAATGTGTTAATTGAATGAAAACACTTTGGTCAACTATGTTCTTTGCAACTAAATGTGCATTATAAATAAAGTTGAATCGAATTGGATGAAATGCTTCAAGTACAGCAACAGTTACCGCAGGCGTGACAGCAAGGTTGATGCTTCATAAAAGCACTTGTAACTTTTATAAAACAGGCAATCTGGGTTTTTTTTTGTCACATTAAACTAGTGGCAGGATCTTTCCTTCATGAGCTCATGACACTCATCCGCCAGGTTCACACATTGTCCGTCTTCCATGTGACAGTTTTTCAAGATTCCCCCTGTCACATCAACTGATCACAGCATCCTAAATTGATGTTATATCTGGTTCTGAAGGATAGCAACACTGCAGGTTTGGCACTGACCATTTCTTCACAGCACGCCATGATACGCCGATGAGGAGGCGGGTCAATCGACGTTACAGAAGAGCTGTGTTCCCAACAACAAAACTATTTTTTGCTCAGTCCAGGTATTTCTTCATGATACGCGACAGGCATGTTGTTGCCACATTACAACCAGTCTGTCAGCTTTATCGTGTTTCCACCTCCCACCGGATACATTCCATTCTATTTGCCGCCATGTTTGCGTTCATTCTGTCCTATCATTGGTCAACGGGTCAGAAGCAATGTGAAAAAACCCGAACAACTCAACATACGGGCTGGATGGAAGGAATGAGTTGAACTTGTAAAGATTGTTAACTCCCTTGTGTTATCAAGAGCTCTGAACAGCACTTGTTCCTCCTTGCTGCTCAGTTGCTGTCAGCAAAAATGGAACTTTCTTCTTCATGGCTACTTATTAATTACTATCCACAAAAAGCATGGGGTCGCATGACCAAATCAGCCGCTCAGTAGCCACTTCTCAAGGGGCCGTGAGAAAAGAAGGCGCTTAAGTCAGCCGATCGAATTGAAACATTGCCAAGATTTCAGACACGCCAAAAACCCTTCCGATTATCTCATGGTTGTCCTGTTAATTGGCCGTCGAGACCCCGCCCCCATACACTGCATGACGAAGAACAAATATCTGACACCGTCAGACGGCCCAGCAGTCCTGAGGTTCCTTTGCAGGTGGGAATCGGACTCAAATCATACCATGTGCGCCAGGCTTATCAGTTCTTCATCTCTGAAAGAACCTCCTTTAAACTTCCTAATCCACATGTACCGGATATATGCTCTCCGTGTCAAGACCCTGCAGGGTCACGAGTTTGTCACTGCATGCTAGCAGGTTGCATGGGGGTCAGCGTTTGTACTGGTTCCTGTTTGTACAGCACAAAGGCATTCTTTCACAAACACACACATGCACATGTTCGCTCCACACACACAAGTTGATATTAATACCATTCACAAGTAAGCCATCGAAAACATGCCAGAGCTACTAGAGCAAACAGGAAACAAGGAGTGATGATGTCATCTCAGGGCAAAGGACTCTGGTCTGTCTTTGTCTCCCAATCTCAGTAAGTCTCTATTCTTTGTCTCAGAAGCTTTATCCCTCCTTTCTTAGCTTAAATGTGTGCTCTCTCCAGCTGTGTTAGTGATTAATCTCTGCTGACAGGGCGGATGGAATTTTGTAGAATCCACCATCGTGGCTTTTAAGAGTCAATAGATGACGTACGCCACCTTTTCTATCCACTCTCTATTCCAGAGCTCAGTGATTGGACAGAACCGCTTGAAGTAATATTGGCTCTTTACAGCGGCAGCAGATATTTCACCAGATGAGACAAAAGTCCTTTCTCTTCTTTCATTTGATATGATTTATGTTTTGTCAGCATTTACTTCCCCATCCTTTCATTTCTACTAGGAGAATCAGCAGGGCTCACAACACTGGACCCAATATTCAGTGTTTTTCCACTCTGTAATCTTTTTCCCTCAGCGTCTCTGACTGTAAATTAAATGGATCAATATACTAGAATTGCTGGTGATGGTAGTTTTATTGCAGAGCGACAATATTTGTTGCAAATTTAGTGGCGTGAAGCAGACGTTCTGAGCTTCGAAGATAAACTGGAGTGTTAAGTATGAAGCAGCAGAAAAAGGAAAGTATATACCACAGTAAAAATACCTGTCTAGAAAATATGTGTCTATGGATGGACGATGCCCCATTCCTCATTCCTCTAGCGGTAAATGTATATCTAGATTTTGACAACGGTTAATCTTTTTAATTAATATAATTTCCAAACTGTTACGACATGTTGTTCAATCATTTCTCACTAAGACAGGATAATTTCCTCTTTAACTTTGGAAAAAAAGGGGAGGAAAGTCTTAATTCTTTGCCACCTCTGCTATTCAACTGCAAGGATTTCGTGAATAATGTTCTTAAATGAAACACAGCAAAGTGGGACCAGTTTAATCTCTTTTCCTTCACATTTTGTGCTACATTTGTCTCTCTTTCTGTAGTTATTGATCAAACCCATGCTTCGCTTCATCAGGCTCTACCCACATGCTCTATGACGAGGTAAAATGTCCCCATCTTAAAACTGTTATGAAATCTCATATAATCATATCATTTTATACTTCTTACGGACTTTATGATTCTAGCTGACATCAGCCCTGAACATCTCATCAAAAATGTATTTACTTTCAGGTATTTAACCCTTTAAATAACAGCTTCTTTACATGATAGCCCTTTTAGGATTGAATTATAAAAATGATAAATAATTAGTTATTCTCCAAATACTAAATGGCAAGTGACTCATTTTGATTTATTTAGTACTTTACTCATTGTGGGACCATGTCAATGGTCAGGATTAACATAAACTTCATACATTATTACATTTTGTACAGAAGTTAAAAAAAAAAATTGTCAACAGGTTAGGAAATTGCACTGAAATGTTATATGTTAATGCTTGCTTATAGAATGCTTATAGAATACCGTAATTGTTATTGTATTTTGAGTGTAAAAAATTTGATGTGATAACATAATAAATTGTAATCTAATATAGTATAATATAAAAAATATTAAATGTTATGTCAAAAATAGATTGTCTTTCGGCTTTAGTCGTTTTTTAATTATTTAACAATACTGTATAGAAGAATATGAATTTCAGTCAGTCTCATACAAGAACTACTCGGTGGTCAAAAATGATGACCAATACAGAGAATAATGTACTGAATGTATTTGAGAAATATGGACGCGCTTCCTCAACTGTGAATGGCATCTAATTTAACAGATGATCAGGGAATCATTAGATTACTGTGGACACTACAGTGAGAGAGCTTGTGAAAATCAATCAAGAGGAACACTTTTAGGTTTTGTTTGGTTTGAATTATTATACAGAAAGGTAATGTGATGCCTTGCATTTACGGACGTTAATGCTGGATTTTAAAATTTTAAAACGAATGGAAGTTGTATTTTCAGCACTGAAACATTTTGCCACTTGTCCTGCTTCAGCTGCTCTCCCACTCCATCTCTGACTTACATTCACACTGGCTGGCTGCTCTGGCTGTGGACGCTCGGATAGAGTTACAGCCACAGGCTGCACATGCTGAGGACAGCCGCCACACAGTTATGGGATCAGACAGACACAAATTCCCGACTGTCTGTGTGACACATGCATACCGTACGTTCAAACGTATGCAGATGTGATGGCACATGGAGGCAGCTGTCTGTACCCTAGAGGAGAGACGCTGACTCTGGACAGAACTCTCTCCAACAGAGAGAATAATATCAATATCAATGTTTCAACTGCAGTCCAATCTGGAATGCCCCTCAGTGACTGCATGACTGACATGATCGACGAATGTTTGAGAATTATGTCAAGTATATTTTTAGTGCGTATCATCACTTATCGTAACTGCTATAAGAATATTATAGTAGCTGCAAAGAGGTTTCATTCCTCCGTATGTTTGCAATTCGATCCTGCAGTCAACATGTCGTAGGATCCTTGAACAAGACCTTAAACCCCAGTACATATTTCCTTGTTGCTTCACTGCTCATTCCTATGTTGATGTTTAACGTCCACCAAATTCACACAAAACCAGCATCACAGCACCTTCCAGCAAAAATACAGGTAGGTGTGTACTGTAAAACCCCATTACTGTTAAAACAATCTGAAAATGTATTTTCAAAAAACGTAAGACAATTAAGTAAATGCCACAAACGTATGCATTCTTAAAAGGCCGCTCTCGACAGATGTGTATACGTTTTCTGAAATAAGTAAGAAATAAGTTTTTGAGAATCGTATTTGAGACCATCATCTGAGACCAAATCCACTAACACGGTGAACCAAAGTTCAACATGTTAACATGGCAACAAAAAAACAAAACAAAACAAGTACCTGAATAGTAAAAGGCACCAGTTCACTGCATAGTGTTTGTTTGTATACATTTTTGTGGAACAATAAAGAGTGGTATCGAAGTTCTGCTCCGGAAATAAACCACCAGAATGAGCGATCCATGTAACCATGGAAACAAAGAAAATGCCTCAAAAAGTAACAACATACACAACATATAGATATCATAATACAGTGGAATTACTTCTAAGCCTTTGACCCCTGGCTTGAGGAGCAGTTGGGGAGGGGGGGCTACCGCCGCTTCTGGTGTTCTCACTTCAAGTTATGCACAGGAACAAGTTACACACTTGTGGAACCCATTCTCTTATTCCCATCATCAGTTTGTTTGTGGTGAGGGATAATAAGTTTTTCTGATTCGCTGTTTTTGTTGTCAGTGACACCAATCACTCTCCTCATATGCACTCTGGCTCGCTTGACCACTGCTGCGTTCTAAAGCTAATGGTCAAGGGATTTATTTTTTTGCTATCCCACATCCTGAAAGGCCACGCTACTTCATTTAAATGGCGCTGGGGGCTCAGTGTGCTGAGCAGCGATCTGGAAGTGGAAGAAGCAAGATGTGAGGGGAGACTAATGGTTCCAGAGATACTGAGAGAGTTTGTTGGAGTTCATGTTCAAACCCTCTGAGAGGTGAACATGACATGAAAACCGCCAAGTATGAAAATGTCTAAAAATTTAAAAAATAAACAAACTGAATAAACCAGTTATAGGATGTAGACCTTTGGAGCATCTAAGAAGCACACGTAAAAATTCACTGAATACATCCAGCGGGTTTTTGAGGTGATGTAGGCGGTTATTTTTATGCCTCAATCCTGAATGTGTAGTGGGTCTTTTTCCTGTGCACACAAATACCTTTCTGGAAGCACATGAATGATTTCTTGGAAGTTAAAATATTCATGAGCAAATCATCTATTCTGTGAATTTTCCAGGTGACTTCTTCTCAACTAAAAAATCTTTATTGAGCTCCCTGTGTGTCTCTTGTCCTCTCCACATCTTCTCTCTGTTACCCCTTTTTCACCAAAGATAACCTGGTGCTAGTTCGGTCCTGGTGGCAGTGCTTAGCTTGTTCAACCTGGGCATCTCATAAGAACCTCTATGCTATTACATTGGTAAGGGGTCAAGTCAGGGCCACGCTCTTACCTCACCGTATAACGTACTTGGTTCTTGGCTCTAGACCAGCAAAGAGTCGGTGCTTGTCTGGCACCAGTTTTGAGAGCCAGGAGCTGGTGCTTAGCCTGTCAGGCCGTGGCTCCGAACTAGCCCTGGAACCACCTCGGTGGAAAAGAGGTCCGTGCGTGCTCAACTCAACCAGCCTAATGGTTCAACTCGACACAGAATCACAATGTGCCAAAAAAACAGCAAATCACGGAGAAGATGATTCTGATAGCCAGTTGGGTTTCTACTCAGGTTGCCAGCAGTTTTGTCATCCCCCCTTCCATGACTCTGTTTAAAAGTGGTAACTAATTTAGGCTGTAGTTGTTTTTTGAAACAGTATTACAGCATTCTCCGTTAGAATTACCTTATTATTGAATCATATAATAGAAATACCACTTACATACGTCCGATTTAGTGTTTTAATGTGCTGCTGCTTCATATCTACACTTTTCCCGGCCAATGAATCTCGTTCAGTTAGAACATGGTCATTGTCAAACGTTGAATCGGATATAATTTCATCTTGTCCAGGGTTAACTTTAATCATTTCAAAAAAATTCCAGTAGCTTCTGATTGAACCTTTTAGGATCATCGGCTGATAGGTATATTATATTTTGAGCGGCGATTCTCAGTTCATCTAATAACTTCTGGATTCTTTGTCCAGGTCTGTGATTGGCTGATTTTGAGGTACATTGTGGCAGCATGCAATGTAATGAGGCAAACTTATTCTTATTCTGTCCTAGTAAGTAGAATTTATATGCTCACAAAAAAAATTGCTGTTTAAAAATAAATTGTGTTTTGAAAAAAAAAATGTTGACTTGACAAATAATGCATATAAGTAATATAGAATTTCAACAACATTATTTTAACAAGCTGGAAAGATGAAAAATGATATGTAGCATTAATATAAATAAGCTCTGAGGGACATTTCATCAGAAATATGGTGGTACATACCTTAATAAGATGCTTGTTAACCCATTTTGTGAAGGTCTTCTTCTGCACCCTGTCCCGCTCATCTGTCACAAAAAGAGAGAAAGGAGAGAGGTTAATTAGATTATCCAAATCAGAGGGGCAAACTGGCACTGAGCAGCTTCTGCTGACACATATCCTGATGATGCTGGGTTTTCATCCATCAATAAAATAACAGTAGGAGTGAATTTCTACATGAATGCTGAGGCTCACTGCGCCTCGCCTGTGAGGCTTTGTGTTACCTCACACTTCCCTGTGACACTCACACGACTGCATACTTGTGCACTCGGTCACAGAAACGTCTCTGGAGGACTAAGTCGTATTCAAAGCTGCTACTTCTTCTCTGCTTCAGCAGTGATGTGGAGTACAGCTGTGTGAGACCTGTGAGGGTTCTTTGGGTTCAGGTTTTGTTGATGAGAAACTTAAAAAACTTGACCTCTTGTGGGGCTATCTTAATTATGCCTTACTTATAGATAGATGACATCATCTAGAGTCATTCTGATTAAGCTTGTTTGTTTCTTTTCTCTAAGTGTAACCTTTGTCTCTCTTTCTACTCTCTAACTGAGGCGTGTTGTGCAGCCAGGCGTTCACCACAGGCCACAGGAGTGAGGCAGTCAGGCCAGGAATAGAGCCTGATGGCCAGACACAAGTGTGTTATCTCTCCCACCTCCTCTTCCTCCGCACTAACGGAGCCTCTCTCCCTATCCGGCTCCACTCTGCTCCTATCAGTGTGTCTGGGAGAGAGAACAGGCTTTTCTCTTCCCGCCATTCTTTCAAACATCTCACTTCCCTCTGGAGAAACCGTTAAGCTTTCTCTCAGTGTTCACAAAGCGCCTAGTGAATACAGGCGACACAAAATGAATGTGTGCGTGTTCAACATGCAGGAGTGAAGATTTGTAACATGCAGACATATCCAAACCATGTAGTATATAAAACAGAAATATTTGATGAAGTGATTTGTTGGTCAACATGAAAATGAATAAAGGAACGAGCTATTTATTATTTCAGTTACATTTCAAGGTCAATACCAAATAATTCTGCTTTTTTTCTGCGGATTTTCTTGCTTTTCTAATGAAACAAATTTTTTTGTCACACAGGATATTAAAGATCATTCACTCAAGAATTTTATAATCAACACTTCACACTATTTTTTTTACTTTAGAATATGAAGACTAATGAAGAAACAAAAAAAAAACTCCTACTGAACATCGTATCTATGAAAACTTCAGCACTATATAGTAGTATATCTATATACATACAAACACATAATGAAAGAGGAAGCGTGTGCAGAGAAAGGTTTGAATCATCAGAAATGTCAATATTTCATAAAGAAAACAAAACTATGAATTTAGTCCAGTGTTTCCCACAGTTTGAGAATTAACTTGCTGTTGTGGGCAGTGCAGCTTGTGACAAATGTGTTCACTAATAAACTGATCAAACAACGGTTTATCACTAACTCCATATATTGAAAATGAATAAGCATCGTCCAACTTCCATCCACTAAAAATAAATGTTTATATATCAAAACACATTTCTATTTCTGATTGAATAAACACTCAAAGTAAATATCTTCAGGGGTTATCATTAAAAACATTTTCAGAGCAGTATCTCATTAACAAACACTGTCTCAAGTTCAACTGACTAATGTGTGCAAAAGTGAAATAATTTATTTGTACATCCTTGGTTATTGTTTGATTGCGGCCGCGCTTGTCAATGCTAATGTCATTAGCATGTAAATGACACATCCCATTATATGTTAGCATTAAGCTAATGGACCAAGCGGCAAATAATTTTCCCACATTGTTGTGAGGCAATAAACATTCAGACTACCTGGACTCCTTTGTCTCTCATTTGAACAACTGTTTATCTGTCAAATCAAAGGCTAACGTTCAGAGAGCAGAATAAATGGAAAAAATTAAACTGCAGCTCTTCACATTCAAGTTGGTCCTAGGGTCTTGGAGCCTATGTATGGGAAACCCTGTAGTGCTGTGTATTTCTATATTCCTAATAAATAGCATATGTGCAGAAATATGAATGCAGCTTTGAAGACAAAATAGTATAGTATGATGATATAATTATCATATATGTCTATAAATTTTAGTAATACATAGAGAATCTATAGGTCAAACCTCCTCCTCTGCTGAGGCCCAGATACTACAAATCTGGGCTTTTTTCCCGACCAAATTACTCAGTTTAAATCACATTTTTATTCCACACATTATTCTTAATAGTTTTCCAGTAACATTTGGCAGGATTAAAAAAAATAATAATTTAATGAAATAGTATCTGTTTGTTTGACACATTCTTTTTCCCACGCTACTTTGTTTAAGATTAAAAAAACTATTAATGAGTTCTAATAAACACTAATCATGAAATAAAATAATAAGGTTAATAATAATAATAAACTGCTCCCGATTATGGGTTCGCACCAAACTCCAAAATATAATCTTAAAAACAAAGATTTGAAATTGAATTGTAAAGAAATCACTGTAGTTACTAGTTATTTTTCAAAATGCATTTATCAATATCCTTAGTGTTTGTTGGAAACAAAGTATGTGATGATTTTAAATGTTTGTGTTTTTGTTTCTGCTACTTCTTCAGAAATCTAAATAAATAAAATAAGTGACTAAACTACATAACTGATTAAATGGACTTTTTAAAAAACATCTTCCATTATCTGGAAACTGTCAGGAAGCAGAAAAACAAGCAGATCTTATGAAGAACTTTACTTTTCGAGATACGTGGTTCTCCCAGGACTGTAATGCTATAAACAGGATATGATAATCTTGTTGATTTCACTAAGTAACAGCAGATAAAATAGCTATAATTACCTTAATCTTTACCGGCTACAGCAGCGATATAGACCTACCATTAATGCAGCAGTAACAGTCATCAAAAACACTATTCCACTGTAATAATAATAATAATACATTTAATTTATAACGCACTTTACATTTGGATCAAATCTCAAAGTGCTATAAGAAAAGAGCTTGTAGTTCAGTATTTCTTCAGCGCAGCACTAGTACTTTTATTCAAGTAAATTAACTGAATACATCCACCACTGATGAAGTAGCATGAAAATGAAAATACTCAATTACCTCAATTAATTATTTAACATATTTTTAAAATCTTTGTATTTATTTAAAGTATTTTTAAGATTTTTTCTACTTCTTTTCTACTATTTAATTTTTCTTTACACTATGCCATGTTGTTTCTTTTTGTTATGTTTTTGTGGTTGTTGTTTTTTTTTTACAAATTTGAAAGCAACATTTCAATTAAAAGAAAATTCAATTAAGAGAAAATTCAATTAAAAAATTATTGATTTGATTTCCTTTCTTTTTCCTTCCTTCCTCCATTCTTCTTAGTTCTTTTATTTCCTTCATTTTTCTTTTTTAATTCTTTCTTTCGCTCATTCTCTTTTCCTTCTCAATTCCTTTAATTTTCTCATTTTCTCTTTCTATCCATCTAGTAACGACAGCTTTAAGAAAAATGCAACAGAGAATTAAGGTATTTCACTGAAGTATATTAAAGTATCAATATTGAAAGTAAGTCGCATATATGGAAAAGCTCATGTAAAGTATAAGTAACTCAAACTTGTATTTAAGTGCAGTGATTGAGTAAATGTATTTAGTCACCATCCACCACCGCCACTATGAGAACATTTTCCCTCCAGTTTGTCATAAAGTCAGTTTTGGCCAATCAGAGAAGACTCTGCTGCAGGTTCCCCACTTCCTGCCAGCTGTTTACAAGTTGCCATGGTAACGCCATGAACAAATTCCTGCCTCATAGACCTTCACTATCCTCTTGCTCTCAAACCAACAACCCGACTTAAACCGCCGTGACACAATCAACCGTAAAAGTAGAAAGGATTTCAAAAGAGGATATTCGATTTAGTGTTTAGCAAATCAGATATCTCTGCAAGATAGAAGTCAAGGTTGATCTCCACACACACACACACACACACACACACACTGTGCAGGGTGACACACTGTGGAGTTTACATAAAGGGCAAGCCCCAAGGCAAAGAACAAATATTTCAACACACTCTTGCAAAATAGTTTTAGCACTTCAAATGCTTTGCTTCCCAAACCTGCCCGGGTAGCTGAGCTTGTCAGCTGAGAGAGAAATACACAGTTTGTAATGTATTACTGGGGTCGCAAAGAGATGTTTATAGGTCAAACAAGACACATCGCTAATCAGGGAGCGTCAATTTTACGAAACCTAAACTGGAGGCATGAGAAGAGAGAAGTGACAGCCACGGAATGGCACATATTGGTCTACAGAGGACAGCATTGTTAAGATGTGTATGACCCCCCCACCCCCCAAACACACACACCAACACACACGCGCGCACACACACACACACGCAACCACTGTGATTAATAGCAACCACATTTCAGCCACAGTTGTCTTCACTGAGAAAAACAAACAAAGAGGAAGTGTTCAAAACACGTGCTGACGAGGATGACAACAACGGGAAACGCACTGACCTGCACAGCACATGAGCGAGCACAGGTGAGCATTGAGATGACATTCATTCCTGTAGTCGGACCACATGTTCTCCTCCTGAGAATCTCAGAGCTTCATTTGGTGCCAGCAATGTATAATCCGGGACAGAAGTCAGTCATTCAGGTGCTTACAGCAGAGACACGTCTTCAGAAACAGGGTGCCTCCACACAGTCAAACAGGAGAGCAGATCCGGCAGGTACTACCAGTTCCTCCAGCAGATTCTCTCTGTACTTCACCCGTTCCACCTCTCCAGCCCTCTGGCAGCCGTCATGGCAGCCCCCGTCAGCCGGCAGGCCTTCTCCCTGCGTCCCTCTCACTCTTTACCCGGGAGCAGTTGCTCACACACGTGTGTCAAAGTCAACGTCAGCTAGTCAACCTCGGCCCAGAAAGGACAGCCTCCCTCCCTCCTTCCAAGCACTCAGTTCCACTTCCTCACCAGACAGTGGCACTCACTCTCTCTTGCCACTTCTTCTCTTGCTCCCTCGCTCTCAGCTTCCAAACCACAGCAGCGGATCTGCAGTCAGACTGCAGCTGTCGGTGGCTCTGCAGAAGTGTTTACCTTCTCCTCTTTCCCTCTATGCATACGTAAGAAAACTCTCCTTCCTTTTCTATTTTTTGCTGCCCTCCCGAATCGGACGGACGATGTAGAGGAAATACACATTCATCTACTGATGCATGATTTGGTTATGGAGCAGTACTGGAAGAAGGCAGACCAGGCTGTTCGTTTGCGTCATTCAAAAATTCATGAAAAAAAAGAAAAAAACAATTATGTAATCCACTTTCCAGGACTCGAGCAACAAAACTACAAAAATGTGAAAAAAATGAAATAACCATGACTTGTTCTGACGGAGTCTGCAAACACACACAGTTTGAGCTCATGCTGACTGAAGCCGGATGCAGCAGCAGCTTTCTGATATCTCTATGTTCACCATTCCTTAAGAGGCAAACACAAACATCCCAGTTAACGCTTGCATAGAGTCAACTGCCATCAGCCTTATCTGTTCTAAGTTATGTAAGCTCTCTGAGGAATACAGAATGATGGGTTGTAATTCTGAATATGAGAGGAAAAACCAGGCAGACTTGGAATGATGTCATCATCTGATTAGAGAAAGAACAACCAGACCAAGCAGAGTCATTACATCTCATTAGTGTAAGTCTTATGGGAGATGATGAAAATCAGTATACAGCAGTAAATAAGAGGTCTCCAGTTGCCTGTAGCTGCCTGGTGATGCTGGACACGTCACGCAATCATGGCGAGGAAAGTCACCATCTGCTTCCATTCACAAATCAAAGCCAGAACCAGCAATCTATATTCCGATGAAACCTCTCTGCCCTCTTTGCTCATCGTTTCTTCCCTCAGAATAACTCAGCACCCACAAACAGCACCAGTGAATACACTTCTAAATCCCACGGGGCACGGCAACAGCCTTCAGTGGGTCATGTGACAGGAGCAGGAGTCAGGACCAGCCTTGACGACGGGCTCTTGAAGCAGGCGCACCACCTGCAGCTTCACACAGTCACAAAAGCCTGAGAGGGACAGTGACTCAGACGCTCAGTCACTACAAGCTCGGAGTAAAACAAGCCCCTCCTTCTTTTGTCCATGTCCCTCCAGCGGTGACATCACTCCTTCATCCCCTGCATTCTCTCTTTATGGTCCTCTTCTGCTTTCACCATCAGATTCTTCAGAACGAATTTCTCCTATTAGTATCTCCAAGTGACCAGCCGGACTAAAAATACAGAGCTTACGCCTCTAATACCAAACCCCCTCCCTCTCCTCCCACTATCACCTCTAATCCCCCTCTGTCACTCTGGGCTTCCGCTGTTCAGGCTTCCCCCGCTGGTGATTCAATTAAAATTAAAGCGGGAGGGATGTTTCTTGTGTCCAAGTCCATCGTCCATCTTCCCCTTCTATTGCTTTTCCTCGGTTTTTTGGTTTCACTTTCCAACAGGCTCGCAGGGTCCTGGTTCCTCCTCCCTTTCTCTGCTCATTAGGGTCTTTCTTTCCCTCCATGTCAAATTTGGATAGGGTTTTTTGTCTGAGCAATGAACACTGAACGCTAAATATCTCTATTCAAGGTCAGTGTAGACTTGAAAAGGAGGCAAAGTGTGAAGGAGTTTAGTTAACAAATGTTTAGTGTTTAATCTTAAATATCCAAATGCCTGCTATGCATGCCAGGGGTGAGTATGTCCCAGTTCCACACAAACCAGCAGTCCAGTTAACTCAGGTAGGAGCACACACGCCCCGTTATCAGGTTGGATCCAATCTGCCTCCATGTGGCCACAGCAGAGAGGCAGCTGAGGACGGACATGAAGCGATGTTATAATTTACAAACGACAGCTGATGCCATTCCTCACATAACCCGCAACCGTCGGTCTCATCGCAGACGGGGACGACAAGGAGTACAGAGGACTGACGCAGGACTTCGTGCACTGGTGCCAGTGGAACCACCTCCAGATCAATACTGGTATGACCAAGGAACTGGTGGTGGACTTCCGCAGGCACATCCTTCCCCCCCTCCCTCCCACACTGGTGAACATCCAGGGAATGGACATCGAGATGGTCACATCGTACAAGTACCTTGGTGGTCACCTGAACAATAAACTGGACTGGACTCACAACTCCATGGCACTTTATAAAAAGTGTCAGAGCCGACTCTATCTGCTGAGGAGACTGAGGGCTTTTGGAGTGCAGGGGGCGCTCCTGAAGACCTTCTATGACTCTGTGGTGGCGTCGGCCATCTTTTATGGAGTGGTCTGCTGGGGCAGCAGCATCTCAGCTGCTGATTTCCTCTGGACTCAGTGCAGGAGGTGGGAGACAGGAGAATGATGGCCAAGCTGTAATCTCTCCGGGACAAAATCTCCCTCCCCATGCAGGACACCATCTCTGCACTGGAGAGCTCCTTCAGCGATAGGCTCCTTCACCCCAAGTGTGTGAAGGAGCAATATCGCCGATCTTTCCTTCCTGCAGCAGTCAGACTCTACAACCAGCACTGCTAGTTACACAAACACACACACACACACACACACACACCTCACTTGCACTTTGCACTATGTGACTGTATACAACATTCGACATGTCCACATTTCAACTGCACATTTAATTTAATTGTAAATTATGTTATTCTGTAATATGCTCTTGCTGCTGTAACACTGCAATTTCCCCGTTGTGGGACTAACAAAGGTTTATCTTATCTTATAAATCCAAAGTCCTTATTAACAGTTGAAGGTGATTCACAGTCAGCAAGGTTTTAGTATCTTAATAATGACATAATCCACCATGACCAGCTGTCATGATATCACAACACAACCGTACTTAAATTCTTTCCTTTCAGGACTTCTGTTCCATCAGAAGTTTTAGCTGGAAACCGGAGCCAGCTTCCTCAGATTTTGAATTTACAATGGTGGGGAAAAGAAGGCAAAAAGTTGAAGAATTTTTTTTTTTAATGCACTGGTGAAGATGTTTAAAATAATGGCTTGTAGTCTATTAATTTGTTTGGGCTTGAAAAAATCGCATTCATTGAAATATCTCTAGATATTATAGATATTATCTATAGAGTCTCCCTCTGGAGGAGTTAAGTGGCTAGGTAACGGATTTTACCAAATTATTATTATTTTTTAGATTTTAGATACTTTATTTATCCGAGTGAAATTCAAGTTTTCTATATTTGACCCATTCTTGAGGGAGCAGTGGGCAGCTCCGTTTGAAGCGCACTGGGCAGCATATTGGGTTCAGGGTCTTGCTCAAGGATGACCCTACGACACGTAGACATGCAGTGGCTCCAACCGGCTACCTTCCAGCTCCAGGAGACGGCAGCTCTACCCACTGAGCTACAACCGCCCTTAGTTACCGAAATACTTTAAATGTGTGATTCAGCAAACAGAAATGTATTTAATACTTGTTCTCTTACAGATCTTTTCTGTGTAATGTCTAACACCTACATAGTCACTCGTGCAACTGAATTATAGAACAGAAAACCAGCCGACCGTGGACTGGGAGAGAGAGATCCTGTCTGGCTGTTTTCTCTCTAATTAGTTCACTCATAAGATACTGAATCAGATTCTAGAGGCTAAACCAAACTGAGCTCCAATTCAACTGGATTGCATTTTTATAGAACAGATAAATAGGATACTGCAGGGTATCTCCAGCTTTCAACAAGTCCAATTTAAGACTTTTTAAGACCATTATGGATGGAATTTAAGACACATTTCACGTCTATTTAAGAAAACTATAAACGCAGTTTGAGACCTATTTCACGTCCATACTGGCAAGAAAGTATTAAGAATACCTGCAAACTAAATTAATTTCTTCAGGGAAACACATTATTTCTAGCAGGTTTTCCAAGTGTTTCACAGTTTATCAATGTCCTCACTGCTGGTATACGACTTATGCTTCGTGATGGTGTGTAAAGCACCTCGGTTTTTAGCGTTGGTGTGGCTCCAAGCGCTGTCCGGAGATAGATTGGTGTTCCAGACATGGAACAAAAAACAGATTGCAGGCATTACTTGCTGGTTGTTTAAACCACTTTATGCTTTTCTGATTTGGCTTGCGACTCCAGAGAAGTGATGCCCGATGTTCAAAAGTTTGGATTTTTCTTGCAGAAGTTGCAAGAAAAGGCACCGGCTTATAGCACGCACTAAATTGACTGTTATAAAACCATAGATTTATTGAATTTGCATCTACCCATTTTCCCGGTTTGAATTACTGTGGCTTACAGTATGAGGAAATAAATGTCAGCAACATTATCTTTCCACTCTACGCAATATTTCTCAACTCCACACCAGCACACCACATCCTTTGTTTGCAGGTGAATGCGTAGTTTGACAAAGTCTATCGGGAGAGCACAGCTCTTGCCTATTGGTTCCGTCTGAAACAGAACTAAGCGCTGTAACAAGCAATGACTGATCAACTGATCATTATAGTTTTCTTACGGCAAACTTAAAATCTAATTATTTAAAAGCAAGACAATGAAATTCTTTTATGAAATGAAAGTAACATTCATTCATTTTTAAGAACTGCGAGAGTAGTTTTTAAGACGTTTCATTAAAATGTAAGACTTTTTAAGGCCTTAAATTTAGGTTGTTGGATTTTAGACTTTTGAAGACTTTTGAAGACCCCAAAGCTACCCTGTACTTACAAACAACAAACACTTAAACAAGCATCGATATCCAGAACCAAAGAAACTGCTGCATCTATACATGGCAGCATCACATGTCAATCGAAACCGTTTTAGGCCTTCTGATGGTCTGGCACGATTTAAAACTGGACAAATGGAGCTCCGGTGGAACAACCTCGAAACCGTTCGGCACGACGAACGTAATCTCCCACATATCAAACTGAATCCCATGAATAACATCGCAAGTTAAAAGCTAACATTAGATGAAGGGCTAAAACTAGCGGGAGAACAGAGCCAGCCACCAGCACTGAAGTCCCTGAACAAGGCAAACATATAACATATAATGGATTGAACGAGGCGTACGAAATTCCATCTTCACTTTAAAATTGCATACAATTGGTCTTAAGAAAAGCCCTACGGGGAGGACAGAGGGTACATTAATTTAAACAGGTCAGAATACATACACATAACACAATACCGTCCAGCTTAGTTACTTCCGCTGCAGTCCTTAAAAATAAGAGCACTAAAATACATTACTCAGCATGATTTTTAAACTTCAGAGAAAAATCAGGGACCAGTAATCGGCCAAGAAAAATGAAGGTGGTGCTTCTGTAATTTTGATATTAGGTGATAATATTTGAGAATAATTGTACTCTTTTCTCAAGTGAACAGATATATTGTTCATTAATTTGATATCTTAGGTAATTTTACAAGGAAAATATTCTTTTAACTAAGACCAGATGCTGTGTAGTACACAAATAATGTGTGGTATGTGTACATTTGAATCAGCACTTTGGTCAGAGGGGGTATGACTGAGGGTGACAAGATATTGTCGCCCTCCTGTCACCCAGTTCAGGAAAACCCCTTTATTTATATATTTTTCAAACATTTTGCGAAATGCAGCTATGTACGAAAGTCGATGCTAAAAGTACGTGTCAAAGAATTAGTGATTTCGGACATATTTTATAAATCTTACATGGACAGGCAGAACACATTAACTAATTCATTTTATAATAATTCCTTCTCGTATTTATCATTATTCTCCCTAAAAACTCTTTTTCCCTCTCCACTTTGTGTAATGTATGGACTGCAATAATACTGATATTTCTCCCTTGATGAATCTAAGCCGATCTTTGCTATCGGACAAAACAAGAGCAAGAATTGGGCCCAGTTCTTATAAAAAACCAACATTAAGTCCGGTTGTTAAGAACACTTTCTTAAAATTTTAAAACTGCCGGGCTAGAAATAACCCAATGCTGGGTTTATAAGGAACCGACCAAGCCCCAGGTTTTTTTTAGATTTGACCCAGAATGTTAGGTCATGTTTCCTATCCAAAAAATGGAGAAGATTACTCTGTTGTTGAGTGAAAATATCCAAAAGAGGGTTTTCACAAATCAACTCACTGCAGTAAAATGTCAGAATTGAATCCATAAGAACCAAGAATGATCGCTCCTTAATTGAAACTTATGCAAAGTATAAAAGAGACCATGTGGAACACATTTTTGAAATTATATATGAAAGCCGCCTCTTGTCAGATAACCGATATGTAACGTTAACTTTTTTGGGGTAATTTGTTTTCCTCATATTTTAATAATAAATTATATATATATATATATATATATATATATATATATGATAATAAATCACCTTGACAGAGTTTTTTTAAATTAAGAACTCCCACGTTATGATTTATCATTCCAAAAAAACATATATAAGAATTGGGACTGTAATTATTACGTTTTTAAAATCCAAAAATAGAACAATATCAATAAAACCAATTGGTTCACACCATATTTTTCAAAATATATCATAAGAACTGCTTGAATGTGATACGGGAAATGTTGTTGCAGCATAAAGATTGTGAAATGGACTAAAACTAATATTTGGTGACTAAAAATGAGGTGAAAATGAGCACAATATGCGTTAAAACTTTAAAGATAAAGCTGTTTGAGGAACCCTTCCAAGCATTTAAGAGGTCTGTGACACTTTGTGTCACCATGGTTACTTATGGGTTCAAAGAATGATAAGAATGACTCTAAATCACATCTCAAAACCCTAATTCATCCAGTGTTAGGTCAAACCGACCAAACATATCATTAAGTGTAGCCTCAATACAGCATTGGGCTTATTCAAATAACCCAGCATTTTTGTGTGTTTAGCTAAGGAATAGAGGTTTAATACGTTTCAAAAATGTTTAGGTTACAACAAGCTGCTAGATAATCAGCACAGGATCTAAATGAGAATTATCATATAAACTAAA
The DNA here is from genome assembly GCA_037951165.1 of Lophius americanus. Classification (NCBI taxonomy): domain Eukaryota; kingdom Metazoa; phylum Chordata; class Actinopteri; order Lophiiformes; family Lophiidae; genus Lophius; species Lophius americanus. The sequence goes on from JBBDHG010000170.1 coordinate 1,852,956, forward strand.
CTACAGAAAACAGGATAATTGGAATTCGGTCCCACCATCCAGGGTGTTGCATCCGTATTTACGGATACTTTTGAATAATTAGACGCATGGTTCACTTCAGCAGCTTACTGGCAGTACAGTAGCCCGTTGTTTCATCAAGTGCATTTAGTTGTTACAGCATGACATGGCCACAAACACCTAAACACACACCGATGTTGAAAGACACGGCTGTGACGATGTGATTTGCACAGCCTTTTTCAGAAACGAGCCAAATAAAGAATAAAGTTTCTTCTCCACTGAGTCATCAGAGGCAGATGGAATACAGCAATGAAGCCCAGCAGAGCATCAGAATAAAAACTGATGAGACGAAACAGGAGGGAAAGTCTGGGCTCTTACAGGAAAAGCTGCTTTACATTCTTCTAAAGCTAAAGTAAGCTGGGGAAATTTTTTGCATCATGCTATGTGACTAATAAAAAAGCCTTGCAGATGCTGCGCTAAAGGCCACTGGAAACTGTCTATATGAGGATAGTGACATGCTGACAGTTAAGTCGGAAGGGGCTGGACCTAAACAGGATGCCACATGTGTCTCTCCGTCAAAGAGATAGATTATAGTGACAGAATGAGGAAAACAAATACATTTTCTTCCCCCTTTTAAGCAGTTGGACGGAAACAATAAACACTTTACCTTCTAGAAATCTGGTTGTAAGCTGACAGCGGCGACGGTAGAACCAAAGTCCAGCTGCTGTCAGGAAGTGAAGGGTCACAACCAGGATAGGCGTTATGACCGCAGGGTCTGTTAGGAAGTCCATCATGACTTCAAAGTGTCCACAGAGCGAAAACAAAGATGTTACAGTAATTCCGCTGAATGCTGGCTGTCAGATCTCAAAAATAGAGTTCTCCATGAAGGAGTGAGCCCACCGCAGGTTTCAGAATAGCCAGGTCAGCAAAATTACAAAACTCCTTCCTCTTTAAAACAACCTCCCTTCGGTCTTTCAAGCACCTCTCTACCTTCCAAGACTGGAGCTGCTAACTTCTACCAGTCCTCCGCATTCAGACGCCCTCCCTCTCCTTCCAGATCTCGCTCTCTGACACTCTCACTAACAGTGGATTCCATTCCCCTGAAACAAGCCACCAGACTGTGGCCGTTGCTCAGTGCACCCTTAGCAATCCGATAAATAATGAAATGGGAATAAACCAAAGTGCGTAAAGTATGTGTGTGTCGTTTAACTCACACACTGAAGGAAATCACATGGGAGATACCAACATCTCTCCTCTTCCTGTTTCTGTGATTTAATGTTATGTTTGTGGTGTTCTATTGCTGCTGCGTTTAAGTGTAGGTCTACGTTTCTGCTGTAGATGTTAAAAGCTGAGGTAATAGTAATAATAATAAAGAAAGAAATAAAGCTGCTAGACAAATCCACTGGTGAAGATGTAGAATATTTATTTATAGAAATTAGATTTAAGCGGAAATGATCGGGTTTGACACAAAAACCTCATATCAAGCACCGTACATGAGTAAATGTACTTAGTTATGTCCACCAGTGTTATTTAAGATGTACAGTATAAAATGTATTATTGCTATTACATGGTTTTCACTGAAAGAGGAAGGTAATGTCTTAAGAATCGTTATTAGTAATACAGATACCATAATGTAGAGAAATAGAACTATAAAGCAGCACCGAAAGGAAGTACTCAAATAAAGTACCCCTAAAAAGTGTATTTAAGTACAATACTTGAGTAAATGTATTTAGTTACTGTCCACCAGTGGTCAGTTTCTGTATGGATTATTAAGTTGCATTCGATTTGCACTCGCCCTTCAGAGAGTGAACATGTGGCGGTGGTTTCTATCTCTGTGTGAGGGAAGTATGTAATGCGTGTGCGTGTGAGTGTGCGTGCGAGTGTATGTAGAGTTTGTTTACCTCGGTTGCTATGGGTTGGCAACGCATCCTGGCTGCGATATTTATGAGCAGCTATCTTTGAAAGAATTCTGCTGACTGATTGTGAGTTGAAACACTTCAGATGGAAGAGGCGATCAAACTGTGCGTGGGCTGTGTGTGTCTGTGTTTGTCTGGTTGTGATTAAGTGTTATGAAGCTCTGAAGGGCACAAGACTTTTTAGTCCAAGCAACATCGAGACAAAACAACAGCAAAATGAAAAACACATCAATGCCGTCATTCAGGAGGAACCCGCGCTCCGACTGCCGCAGTTTGAAGCCAAATACATTTATCTAAAGTAACAATTTGGAAACGTGTGGTTTTCCCCACAGAGGAAGAATGATGCAATGTTCTGGTGACATGGTCCTGGTGGATATTTAAAGACAGCAGCAGTCACATTCTTTCCCAGTCTTTTCCTGAGCAACACAATTATATGAGGTAATGGAGACAAGAATCTGATGCCAGCTCTTTTTCCGGTGATTTCCATCACTGAGGCTCAGTTAGTGGTTACTCAATGCAACATACTACATTACCCAGAGTTCTCTCTGTCCTTGATTTACCTATGTGCCTGACTACTATGACTTGATATATTCAGGTTTGTGAAAATGCAATCAATATACTTAATTTTTCGATGAAAGGATTCTGCATGTCCTCTGGGAAGAACAGAGTATTACGGGAGTAAGAGATTACCCAGAGTCCTTTCTGTTCTTGATTTACCTCTGTGGCTGATGAAATACAATACTGGAAATATTTAACGTTTTCCAAATGCAATCTTTGTCGGTTATTTCATAATCTTCGTCATTTGTATTTTTATTGATGACCATGGTCAAATGTTTCCTTAAATAGTTTGGAACCTTATTATTAATATGACTCATCATGTTTCATCCTTAGTATTACGAGATCGTTTTTTATTGATACATAACCTTGGACTTTATTCACCTACATAAGGAATCACAACATTCCCCTTTGGTTGAAAGCTCTTTCTGGGTCTGCGTCTGAGGCAGAACCAGAAAGTGGGTCGAGATGGTTCTGTTTTTTCTCGCTTTTTGATATGTTTATGATATTTAGATTTTTACCAACACATGCCCTGATCAATAAAGACTTTTTATTCCATCCTTGGTTCGATCCTGGTTTGTCAGAAGTAAATCACCTGACATGTCACATGACTGACACCATGTACGTCAGTAAAATGTTTTAGTGATCGTTGAAAATGGGTTTTTTTTTAATTGAAATGAGATGGGTTATATATCCCAGTGTTGTAATTCTATAAAAGCTTTAGCGCAAAAACGACTTCTCAAAATGCTGAGTGGTCCAATTGAGTTAAAAAACGCTCAATTGTATCATTAACCCTGATAAGAAAGTAAGCTAAAAGTATACTTTAGTGCTTTTTAAGGAATTTCCTTAAAACAAGAGTGTGTCATGATTCACGTTATGTGAATCATGACACACTCTTTTTTCATAATTCTTGGAAGGAATCATGAAAAAACGTTGAAACTTTAAAAATCGTTCAACACATTGCAACACATAAAATGAAACATATCGTCCTCTTAGCGTCCATATATTGTTAACATAACTAAAATCAAAGGAGCTTGTGATCGTGGGGTTAAAGTTCCAAAACAAATGAATGATTTTATTTTATTAAAAGACTTTTGAATAAAGAGCAAAATGAGAATAAAATTAATAAAAACAGCTTAAATAAGGGGATAAAATCATTTAAAAATAAGCTGTGATTAATGGATAAAAACAAGGGAGCACATTGAAAGAGAATAATAAACAAAAAGAGGCTAAAGAAGAGGTGTAGCGTACAGTAACTTCCTCACAGTGTGGTAGAGAGCGAGTCGCCGCCACTGAGGGGCAGGAGACACAAAGAAGTGTGCGTTGGACGGCTCAACTCAAAACTGAACCCACTGACAGAGGACCAGTGTGACCTTTAGCACCCTCAATCCGTTTCCAAGTAACTGTGACATCTTATAATAATAATGGGCTTCATAATAATAGGCTGTTTAATAATGCAGCCTATTTATATTAATGATTTTTCAACTTCACTCAACGAATTCCACAAAAATCAAAAACTAGATCTACTTTGTTTCGACACTTATTTCATACTTTAGAACTAAAGTTTTTGTAGAGTGTGTCACATTTTTACCAAGCGTCATATCCCCACCCCCATAAACAATACAACCAAAAATGCCTGATCTGTCATTCAATATCCAATCATCTTCCTCTGTTACAATAACCAACTGCATGTCCTCTCTCACCAGGACATACAGGTATATATCAATAATATCAATATTATCAATATCCAAACGTTTTAAAATTTAGTTAACATATTTGTGTTTGTAAATAGGAGGACTGGAAATAAAATTGGGTTCATAAGATTTGCATTTGATCTTTTAACTTATTATAGCAAAGTTATTAGGGCTACTATTCGAGAAACATTTGTTTAAACAACCAATAAGATATTATTGTAGACAATGCACTTTGCACCTGTGTTAGTGAGGTTTGACAAGAAAGTTTTGATCTACTTTTTCCATTAATGTGTATGAGGTTAGCCCTTGCTGAGATATCTAAAAAGAGTTGATGTCATGAATTAGAGTTTTGCATTAGCAACAATGACACTGCAGATATCAGTAGTGAACATCCAGTCTAGGGCATAAATGTTAGAAAAGCTTGCCATGATCTCATGTATCCCTTCCTTGACAAGAGATATCAGAAATGTATCCGCACACACGTGCACCTACACAAACAAACACAACCTGAGTGTAGCAAAGACAGGGGATGACGTCGGACTACAGTTTGACAGACGACAGAGAGCAAAGGTGATAGACGGAAGAGTGTGGGAAGAAGCAAGTTTGGTGTATTTCGATGAGAGGTAAATGACCTATTCATTCACATATCAGAGAGAGGAATGCTTAAAAATCAAGAGATGGACGTTCAGCCTCACTGCAGAGAGGACAACCTCTGGTGAGACCATATACTGCACAGTTCTTGATGCGTATTTTGCTTCGTTGCATCTCCCTCCCACTCTCTACCTCCCCCAGGACCGCTCAAAATCTCCTAGTCAGCGTCTTTCACAAAGTCAGGAAGGACTCAAGCAAGGTCACCCTAACACTCACACATACACACACACATACATACATACACGCGCACACGCACACTGAGCGTCCTGTCAGATGAGTGCAGAAAGAGCCATCAACCAAATCAGCATATGGAAATACGCTGCGAGTTGAGCACACAACGGAACCTGCACAACATTAGCCTTGTTCCTTCTTCTGATCATTGTCATTGTGTTTCTAAAAACACAATTCTCTTAAAATAAAATATAAAGGAGAGACATGTCTCGTGGCAGGACATCAACCGAAAACTTTATTTAATGTGTTTGTAAAGTTAAAAAACGACCTGAGCAAATAAAAATTTTAATTCTTATCAATTTAGAGACCGATTAATGCTTCCATTCGAGGAAAATTAATCTTTATTTGATGGCGTCAGTTTCTCATATATGAGTGAACATTGTGAAATGATGTGTCTGTGTTTTACCATTACCTTCGGAGCAGTAAGTCCCTGTGAAGAACCAGAATAGAAGATTAGGGTCCAGGGTCTTCCTCAAGGACCCTCCAAAATGTAGACTACAGGAACAGTCTCAGGATTGAACTGTCAATCTTCTGATTCAATCTACCTCTGGAGCTACAGCCGCCCTGTCATGTGTTGCCTTTACAGGCATCTTAAGTTCTATTTAGTTATGAGAAGTTTAAACATTCCTGCTTGGGACTATGACATTTAGATTAATGTTCAAGCCTTTATTCGTCATTTTTTATCATTGCACTTTTTCATGTCACTTTATCATGCTGCTGGGACCTGAATGCTCATTACGTCCTCTTCATCTGAAAGCATGATTGTTTTTGGATGACAATAAATGAACCTTGAAACTTGAGAACTACACTAGGAAGGAGTTAAAAATATGATGTTGCTGTAGGGCAGGAGGCAGGACGGGCAGAGAGAGCAGGATAAGGAAGAGGACTCTCATAACAGACTGATATTTCCTCTGACCTGCACAATGATGCCCACGTTCCTATTAAAACAAAATGACTTCTCATCTCCTTCTTCATTTCCTCTGACAAATCATCATCTTTCAGATGAACGCAGTCACCTCTTCATCAAAAACACCATCATCCACCTGCAATTCATGCCTCACTAGGAATTTTCTGCCATTATCACAGTCTCTGTTTTCTGAACTCTTAAACTCCTGAATGTGGTCATGGAATTCTAAACTGCTGTTATGCTCTAATCGGTGGTTTTGTATGTGGAAAAAAACAGATTCTGACACAAACCTACTGCCTGACAGCCTCCTACACTGTTCCCCAGCGGCTGCGTGACCCCTGACCTCTCCATAGGTGATACACTGCAGAAATGCGTCCTGTCGGAAAAAAAGAGGCTTCACTCTTTTTTTTTTCAAACCCGACCGGTCATGGCATTAGGCCGTCCACCCTGAGTCTTGGATCTGCTCGAGGTTTCTGCCCGTTAAAGGGCAGTTTTTTCTTGCCATTGTCGCCAAGTGCTGCTCAAGGAGGAATTTGTTGGGTCCTGTAGATAATGATATAAAGAGTCTGGTCTAGACCTGCTCTTTCTGGAAAGCACCTTGAGACAACTGTTGTTGTGAATCGGCGCTATATAAATAAAGATATATTGATTGATTGATTGAAGCCCCGCCCTGCTATTCTGATGCAGACACGCTCGGATGGAGAATGAGGAGGCGTCACAAACAGATGAAACCAGGTGGATGTACATGACGAGATAGATATTTGCACATGTTTTGACCAAACATTTATACCTGCTGAACGCCCAGTGCAGAGGACAGCTGGCTGTCTGGTGTTCACAGAACACACAGTCAAATGTTTACTGACACTTTTAAATGCAATAAAAAGATTCAGAAAATGCTGCTGCTCGGCTTACATGCAGTACTACATACTGCAGTTAGAGGGCAGACTGGGTCCAGTTACAAAGAATCAAAAGCAGTCTCTACTGTTGATAGTTGACTTTTAAACTACACTTTTCAGGTTAAAATCTCTCAAGGAAACTTTATTTTCACAGTTGGATGTGGGACTTTTTCTAGTTATATGTTCTCTGATGGTTCCAAACCTGTCAGCCTGTTAACTTTGGTAAAATCTTCAATGATTTCCTGATATCACTGAGTAACTAGTGCTACAGGAAAAAGATAGATATATAGAAACTTTACTAATCTCAAAAGGGGAAATTTAGTCGTTACAGAGGCTCCAACAGACAGCCATTCTAAAGGTAGGATATCTTAGACATGTATATATAAACCTAATATATACACACACACACACATATATATGTATATATATATACATATATATGTGTGTATATATGTACGTATAATATATACAGATATATCTACACACACACACACACACAAATATATATACACACATATAAACATATATAATATATGTATATATACACATATAATATATGTATATAAACATATATATATGTACATGTACATACATGCAAAGGACAGAAAAATTGAGAAATTAAAGAAATAAAAAAACACATGTACATTAAAGTAAAGGAATAAAGTGCATGCAAATATAAAGAAAAAGGGAAAAAGTCTGATCTCCAATGGTATAATTAAATATATTCGATTAATATACGAAGCATGACTTTCTATGGTAACTGAACAAAAATTCAGGATTTCTGGGTCCAACAAACTTCAGCAATCAACCTCAGACAGAGTTAATAAGGCGTGGCTAATCGCAGTCGGAAGTCATGATCACTGGACCTAATGACCTAATTTGACGTAAAACATTTTTTAACACACACTGAAGAACTACTATAAGAAGTGGATATTTACTCCTTTGATTATATGTGATATAAATAAAGGCATTTTGTAAAAGGAGAGCATTTAGTAACTATTTTTAGTAGTTGGGTGAAAAGTGAGTCAGTAGTAAGTTGCTGATTGTCTAGTTGTGTTTGTTTTGTATTTGTTGTGTATCATATCAAAAGCGTCTTTGTTCCCTTGTTTGCTGTCCGTCTCTATGGTAACATCTGCCAAATAAAAACAGCAGACAGCTCGTGGTTAAAAGTACCAGTGAAATGACTGAGACTTCCTCAATATTTTTGTTTCTTCAAATTTTAGATGTAATTCTGTTTTTTTCATAATTATAATGATACATACATGATAACTGACCTGAATACATACAGGTGGAAATCTATAGCCCAACTTTTCTACCGCTGGTTTGCTCGCCTTTGAGAATGGTCTTTACTGTGACGCTTTTTGTGATCTATGTGTAAATAAGGCTTACATCTAACAAAAAGGATGGATGAAGCTGGTGTTTAAAACAATAATTAAAACTACAAGTAAGACAGATTGGCAGGGAAGGGAGGAACCCACACCTACCTCCTTATAAAAAGACAACAACAACAGTCAGCCACTAAAAGTTTAGTCATGGCTTCAGGCTTTGCAGAGGCTTAAGACCATTAGAACTACATTGTCCAATCAGGTATCTTAAATTCTGGCCGGGTCATGGCAGCATTTTCTTTATAAGGAAAGTTGCTATATTATAAGTAGTGACCTTTTTGATGCTTTTATCTGCTTTTGCTTTGTAGCACTTTGAGATTTGATCCAAATGTAAAGTGCATTATAAATTAAATGTATTATTATTATTATTATTATTGGCTAAGATGGGGTCCTGCCATTCAGATACACCATTCCTTTAGCTTTTCCAAACACCAAACCTTCCAGCCCTGATTCTGCTGACAGTAAAGGAAGTGATGTTTTGACAGAAAAGCTTAGTGGCCGACTGCACCCGTTCCAAAGAGGAGACAGGAACAGAGCCAGAGGTCATGAGACTGACAGAAAGACAGTGATACCCTGAGATACCATTAAGAGATTACAGGAGGAGAGGAAGATTGTAACAGGAGAGGATAGTGGAAGAGTAAGGCCACTGAATAAACTAACATTGATGGATTAACAGGACTTGACTTAAGGATACACACAGAAACACAAAAGTGCAGGGGTGTCATCAAATTACTGGGGAAATTTCAGCTCGACTGATGAAAAGCAGCAAGTTGACTCCTCTGAGGTCATTTTAGAGCTCGAGTTTCCCAGCTACTGTCTGAACTGCAGCTCAAAGAGATAACATCTATCTTGTAAAGGACTCCTTATAACAACAGCACTAATCTGTGTTCATTAAACACAAGCCGACCAACTTTAAAAGCCAGAGCCATTTATTTCCTTCTGACCCTGGATACAGTTTTCTGACAACCTAAAAGATGCTGGCCCCCTCTTTAGGGAATTAGAATGAGATTTTCTGAAAAAAGAAAATGAAGTCATGCGGGAAAAATGATCAAAATTCTTAAGGAATGAACATTTAAACTTTCAAAGTGGGTCACGATGTGGGCCCTGCTTCTCAGTCCAAAAAAGGTCAGGAGTACAAAGTGTTTCTCGGAGCTTTGTTGTTTTCAGGAAACAAAGTCCAATTACCCATGTCCTCTCTGTCACCCTGCATCATATAAAAGACAAGAACACAGACTTGGACAGCTAACACCTTTACGCGATACGCTCCGGAAAACTCCGACACGCAACAAAAATACATTACTCTAGCAAAGAACAGTGTGACTACAAACATGTACATCTGCTGCAAAAGCACTGATGAAAAAGAGAAATCATGACTTTGAGGTGAGGATATCAAATTCTGCAAACAATCTTCTGATTGTATGAAAATGCGATGACATACTAAGTCATTAAAAACCCTCGAGTCGAGGAATGGACTGTACTTTAGCTCTTTTAGACTGTTAAGAATCAAGCCTAATAGCCAGTGGAAAGAACAACAAAAACATTCCAACTTTATATATTACTGTACAGGACTAAACTGCAAAGGCACTTTATTGCAAATGTAGTCATATTTTAAGCATGTATACATAAAAACATTCCGGTGAATTTTCTTTACATACATTTAAACACGCTTCTTCTTCTTCTTTTTTTATTATTCTCTGTTCAATTATGTTTTATCTCATGTTTCCACAGCCATTGAGCCGCATCCATTATGTATTTGTTAACTTGCCATGTATGTATGACACTGGAAAATCATAATGTATCCTTGGTATTATTAAAGTGTGATCTAACTTAACCATCTCTATTTTCCTTGTTTTGTACAGTCTGCTGAGTTTATTACAGTTCCTACACCAAACTGTGGAGCCGATGTACCGGTACTGTGATCAGCGGAGAGGATCATGTAGACTTTCGGTGGGCTCTTCTTCGCTGGTGTTGATATTGTGAAGTTACAAACTAGATACTTGCCTGGAATGCATACTACAGTCATTTTTGGAGATCCGTTTGTATGGAGATTCGTTACATACGGCTGTATTAACACGTATCTTTAAAGTACAAAAGAAAAAACCTGGCCCTAATATCATGAATACTGCGTTTCTCCTGTCTATCTATTCATTGCCCTGATAAAAGATAAAAGAAATTATAAACCTCTAAAAAAAACTGTTATGCGTCCATGCAGATACATTTATGATGACCTTATTTCATCCTGCTTTGATTAAATCCTTGGTGTCATGGTTTGGAAGTCCCTCTGCGAAGAACAAGGACTCTATTAATCAAGTGGTGAACTGGTCCAGTCAGCTGATCGGTGAGACCCAGCTGAACCCGATGTCCCTGTGATCTAGACACTTAGAACAGATTCCCGGTACATTCTAAAATGACAACCTGCACCGTTTAAACAGTGAGATTCTACTTCACCCCTGTACGGAGGTTTTTATTCCAAAGGTGGAAAACAAAGCGTATAAAAACAGCTTTATTCCAGCTGCTATCGCACTGGTAAACAAACTGTAAAAAAAATTACAGTTACAATTAATTCCCCTGGAGCTGGTATCTGTATATTTATTCATCATTTTTAGATTGTTTCTATTTCAGGGTTACTGAAATCAAAGTTTTAAGTTTTAGTTTTTTTTAATTAGTATGTATTTAAATAGTATAATTGTTGATGCGTATTGGAGTACTTTTTTTGTTTTTTCGGTGTTTTATTACCTTCGCCGAGGTGTTTTTTCTTGTCTGTTTAGTTGTTTGTATGTTTTAATGTATGTTTTGGAGCAGGATTACAGAAAAGCTAAATGAGGGATTTGCAGGAGATTTTTACCCAGATGTAGATTTAGGCATAACCTACGTGAATAAAATAATAAGCCGTTTGGAGTAGTGACGGCACAATTGCTGCCTTTTATCCTTTGATCTTTCTTTCCGGAGGTCAGTTTCAACAGTCCCTTCGATGTTCCCTTGAGGGTGGAGCCGGGAGCTCAGTGGGCTGAACAAAGACGCTGAAGTGGAAGGCGTAGGACAAGAGCAGCTACAGAGTATTTTAGAGATAATCAAGAGAGAATGTTGGAGTTGTCGGTAGATTTAGAGGCTGGCAATAACCTCAGCCATTACTGAAGAACTCAATTGTTCCTTAACTTAGGTACTGCTGTGCCTTGGTGGATGTTTGGGTTCCCTGAGTGCTTTTTTATAGTTTCTACTGGGTTTATCCAGAAAGAATGACTTTAGTTTTGTTGAAGTTTGGAAACAGAAAACCATCTGACAGTAACATGTAATGACTGTGGCTATGTATGAAATGACAATAAACCACAGTAATATAATGTGTAGGCGTGAGAGGACTAACAACAAAAAAGTTTGATAGTAAAAACATGTTTGACCATCTCTAACGGGAATACCTCGAAGAATAAAGAGCCAAAATCCAGCAAAGATCGGCATTAAGAGTTGTAACAAAAAGTATAAGAATGAATTTTAAGATACTTATTGCAGAAAAAACCTAAAGAATGTTACCACGGCAGTATAAACACACTGACCCTGTCTATAAGCAAAAAACCAACATGACCTTTGGGACCTGTCCCTGTCACTCCCTCCGTCTTTGGGCTCAGGAGCCGCATGAAAACAGTGACAATGACCTCTGAGGGTTTTTTTCAAGTTGGCCAAGACTCTTATCATTTTCATCCATAAAGTCAAGTTGCTAACAAATGGATCTAACTTAAACTTATCGTGTGAAATCCACTGAACATTCTTGCCTGGAATGACCTCTGAAGCTATAAAACCTCCAGGAGGAGGTGAGTTTGTCAAATTCCACAACAAAGAGGAAAAAATCTTTAAGGCTGTGAGAGAGGGATGAAGATGAAGAAGGAGGAAAACACTAAGAGGATAAGGTGCACGCTTTCAGACATGCACAAGACGATCCACATTTCCGTTCAAAAGGTGAGGATAATGCTACGATGAGTTGGGCGCCAACCGCCAACATCCGTCCAGAAGAAGAATATGACAAAAAGGGCGTGCGCAGAAGTGACTTTTCACCCATCTAACCGTCCAAATATGTTTAAGTCTTTCAAAGTTTCTATTGAATGAGTCACTCTCCGATGCAGACCAGTTATGTTTTTAAGTCGCCAAATTTTAGATGCGTTGCGGTGCTGAAAAAACTCAGCGGAGCATTACGTCACGACACTGAGCATCTGCAGATACAACTCAAACAGAAAGCTTTCCGATACAGCGTTTACATGCAGCGACCGGCTATCGAAAAAGCCTTTCAAAAGGATATAGACCATCTCCTTACAAAAGAATTAAATCTAATTCGGAAAGGTTCTTTCCATTCGGAAAGGGGTGTTTACAAGCAGCATTTCTTTTCCTATTAGAAGTCTTTTCCAAATTTAATCGGAATCAGGCTGTTCATGTAAACCCACCTACTGAGTCTGTTAAAGCTTCAATGTGGGAGAGATCCAAGTAAAGACAGGGGTGTGATTCCCTGTGACAAAGAGGCAGAGAGCTGGAGACAACCTGGTCTGATGAAGAAACAAAACAGAGAGACAAGGACGAGTCATGGTGCATCAGAGACTTATAGCCATATGTTGCTTTTCCTCCTTAAAATGACGTTTTTATCGTGGTCACAACCCGTCATCACACAAATATGACTACACACACAAATAAACAAACAAAGGAGCAGCGAGCACATCTTTACCGCCCGCTGGTGGCAGAGATGTGAATAGTGGTTGACAGGAATCATAACATGGAAAGTGATCAATGCCAGAGTTAATTGCTCCGCATTGCACAAGCTCTTCAAAGAGTCAGGTATGTTACGGCTTGTTACATACGGAGACGTTAATCCTTTTTTAACAAGCTCATAGGGAGAGGAGTTCGAGACTGCGATTTGGAAGGAAAGGAGAAAAAAAGAGATTAAGTACGCTACCAAAAATAATCTTATTAAAGAAAAGCAGTTGATTAAAAATTATTCCTATTTTTTATTAAGTCCATAATTTTTGTACTTGGTTTTGATAAAAGAATCAGAAAGGCTAGTATCTAACAAGTTCTTCTTTCAAAACAAAAACTGATTCATTTCAGTGTGTTTCCATTCTTCTACATTAAAGCTACAGTGTGTAAAATGGAGGGCTAGCTCAACAATATTGATGACAATATTGATGATACAATAAGAATTAGAGGAGCACCAATTGCAATTGTCTTGGACGATTCGATCACCGATTTTTCTGTGTCTGACCGGCTGATACGAATTTCGGCCACTTCAGATCTTTCACTTCAGATCTTTCTTTTTTTCCTAAAAGTTTTTAAACCATAACTAACATAATAATAATAATAATACATTTAATTTATAATGCACTTTACATTTGGATCAAATCTCAAAACATCTCAAAACATAACGTAACAATGTTAGCATCTTGAAACTTGCTATGTTCCTCGTGGTTGATTAATTTTGAATGATCAGTTCTTTGACCTGAAAATTTTTTGGGTTGTTCCTCTGCAGCTTATATTGCCCTTACAGGTGTTACAAACTGACAATATTTGGGTTTTCTTTGAAGAAGAAAGAAGAAAGAATTTGACAAATAAAATTCAGTGGTAGGATGCAAACATTTGATGAAATTACTAATTAGGTGGGTTTACGTGGACCCCTTTATGGGGTCCAAGTAAACAGTAGTAAGACCCATTAGTATGACCCATTAATAAAAAGCCTAATAAGAATGAACACCCTCATTCGAATTGGAACACACACATCTGACAGACTGGTATAATAACTCTTTCTTATTGATCGACCAGAAGAAGAACCACAGCATCTTAATGTCGGATCAGAATACTTCCTGGTGTGCACGTGGCCGGCACCAAAATTCCGATGCACAATCTGTCTGTTTTAATACAAGCTCGCGAAGAAGAGGTAGGGAAGTAAGAGATAATGAACAAAACACTTCCAAGAAATACTGTGATGAAGAGATTCTGTGATAGACGGAATCTGCGACCAAATTATAAAACATTGGAAAACTGAGATGTCGAGTATAAGGAAAAAACCCACCAGAACAAAAGTGGATCGGACCCAAATTTCAGTTTTTATGGAACAGTGGATGAAGTACTGGAGGATGACCACAGGTGAAGGTCTCTGGCTATGGAAGAAGACTACTGGTGAGAGTTAATGCGTGATTCTGGGTTTTCAGGATGAATCTCGTGATGGGGAGATCTTGCTTTTAACGTTATGTCAGATGAGGTTGATGTTAAAGTAACATTTCTGCTGATTTTACCACAAATGACTGCATAATGGTCATCTTTGCGCTCAACACACATCTGTTCAGATTAAATGCGTTGGCGCATTTAAACAACCGATTCTAAACGTCTTCAGTCGGAATGATCCATGAAAAGTCCATTAAATCCAACTTCTGATCAGCGTGAAATGACAAAAAGGTGAGATCAATCGTAATGAAGTCCAGATACACAAATCATTTACTTTTATCCATAAAGACAACCACAAACAAACACTAGCTCAGCATCCATACCCCAGCCCTGCACACACAGCCTATGTAAACTCTGCTGAGATTATCGGAGTTAAACAAACACACGGGACAAAGGCGAATCCCAGTGTCTGATTTCCACTGCTGATGCCATCCTTAGAGCATCCCAGCATGTTCTGTCCCAGCAAATACTCCACAATGATTGCAAAACTGATGTATTCACACTCCAGGGATAATGGAAAAGGGTATGTGAAATACATCACCAAAAATAAATAATCCAAAAATAGAATAGCCTAAAAATAAAAGGCTTCAATTCTTCCAGGCAGCAAAAAAAAAAAAAAAAAAAAAGAACATCGCCGGATACATTTCAGTCCATTTACCTGCTATGCTCACACCAACGGTGACAGAAGATAAAATATGGACTCTATGTCACAATGAGATAACACTGCATTTCCCATACTGCCCCTGTCTCCAAGATCCAGTGGAACTCTTCAAGCCAGAGCCTGATGGAGTCAAGGAATATCAGGAATTAAACAGGAAACAGCTTCACTCCATCAATGACAGCAGGAAGAGCAGCGCACAATTAAAAGAGGGAACAGCAAAAGCGATCTGTATCACTGTGATGTTAATAGTTCCGTTTTGACCGTTGGGAAAAACATTTGCGTGCATCGATCTTTTGAATCGTTCAAATTATAAAGGACTACTATATGAATCAAAACTCATATTGACTTCAATCAGATCCCCAAAATAAATAATCACCTACACTGCGTGTGTAAGTCTGTATTTACATATAAACCCTTATGAGTTAAGTCGGAGAACGTTGTTGAAAAGAGGGACGAAATCCCTTTGACAAGGACCAATTATTATTATTAATAATAATAATAACAGTAAATAATAAATAATAATGAATGGCTAGTTCATTTATCTCTTTCGTCATACAAGTAGAACTCATCCGTGTACAGTATTGTGGAATTTATTCTCCGTTTTTTGACCAATCCCTTAAGAGTAGGGATGTCACTAACGACTATTTTGATAGTCAATTAATCGTTTCAATAATTGACCCATTTACCGATTAATTTGATAATTTTTTTCTCCAAGTTAAATAAAGGTTACTAAATGGCTTTTATTTTTCTATCAGCTTTTGAATTTAGCTATAGATTGTTTTAAGCACGTGCAAACTTTCAATAAAAACAATAAAGAGGAATTCCTCTTTCCAAAATGTCTTTTAATGAACTTTACTGCTTTTATAACAGACTGTTAAACCAAAGAGGTTGCTATACCAACATTGTATTTGCCTTACTGGAATTTAGTCCTTTCATGTTGCAAAAATACAAAAAATACAGAAGTTTCTTTGGAATCAAAGAAATATATTTATTTAGGAAATTAAAGTGCTTTGTGCTTTCTGTAAACAACAACTACAATTAGATTAAATTACTTGCAAGTTGGATGCAGCCCACATTGGACAAACGCACACGTACGCATACGTGTGCACTCGGCAGGCAGCAAAAGACTTTCAGCTGTAATGTGAAACGTCTCCTTGAGCGACACAACGTGTATTATTATAATGTAGAGACTCATTTGTACGTCGTTATTTAGTAGTTGAAGTTATTTGGTACTCTTGACATCATTAACAATTCACTACATTTCAAAAGTCCTGTTAAACCCAACAGAAGCGTTAAGTACATACACGCTCTTTAACATTGAGCTAGCTAACTAGCTCACAGAGACAGGTCTTCATCGTCTACAGAGCCAACGTTCCTCCGCTTCAAGTGCTCCAGCATTTCTGGCCTGCTCCACCTTGGATGTTTTGTGTTGCCACGGCGCTACTGTTTACTTCCTTCTTACTACGCGAGGTCAGACTGTCCGATAACGTTACTGACTAATCGAATCTTAAATTCGTCAAAAACTAATTACATAATCGATTTTTTCCGATTATTCGTTGCATCCTCATTGAGGAGAAAATTGTGACCGTAGACGACCAGGTCAGAACCTCCCCAGATCTTCAGGTCTTGTTGGGTATTCCCAGTCTTGTGTTGTTATTACTTCAGTGGTCAGAGATGTGGTTAAGAGATCCAAAGTGGCAGCAGGGTCATGGGTTTCCAAGGCTAATCAATGTGCATGGGGATCGAAGGCCACTGTAGCACTGGTTGCCGAAAATGGTCATGCTGGTTCTGATAGAAAAGTGTCAGAACATAGTGCATCACAGAGTTTTGGTGGCAAAGGGGGGTAGAAATATCAGCCATGTACTTTTAACGTTATCTCTGATGGTATACATAACCGCTCATGCGCATCATGAAAGAATTAAGTACTTATCATGAAAGAATCTTTTAAACTGAGCTCTGTGTCTATGTTCACGTGTAACGTGGCGGGGATGACTTTATAAACCCACGCACTCCTGTAGTGTGCACATGCAAAATCAACGCAAAAAATAAAAGTATTATAAAAGTATTTATAATGGAAATTAATGTCTTCTAAAATGGATACATGAACTGAACTCATATTTGTGTAACAATTTTAGGCATTCAAACCAAAGTAGGTACGTTTTTTTCTCAGGAGGTAGAAAAAAAAGCAGTTGGTGGTCTGTATTGTTGTTGACATTTCTCTTCTCTGGTATTTTTGTTTCCTGCACTGGATTTACTGTCTGATGACAACAGAGACCAGCGCAGGATTATCTTGTCAGTTCACTTAACTCCGACGTTACAGGGGCAGAGAGATGAAAGATTACGAAAAAGAACCTCAGTCTGCCCATGTTTGAGGTGTTTTCTTGCTGGGACATGTGCCTTTATCACAGAAGAAGACGACATCATTATCGTGATTCATTTTCATAGTCACAACAGTTTCTGTCGGCCGTCAACAACCGTCATCGGCACGAGATCTGAGCATCTCTTCCGCCTCTTGTTTATAAACCCTAAGCTATGAATCACGAAGACAACAAACTGCTCAGAAACACAAATGTGAGTCTCATCGGGAGACCTGTGGCACTCTGAAACTCAGGTAAATCCATGTGAATACTGAATACACTGCAAGCCATGATAACAAGACTTATACGCCCAGAGATATGGTCAGTAATGGCCACAAACTATGCCGCAGGGATTGAGGCTAATAAAGACGGCAGAGAACAACATCCAACCCGTTTACACCTACGTAGATTGGCTGCGAAACTGAATTAAGATAACGGATGTTGGTAACATTTCCCTAAAAGATGTAAATCAGAGGAGGAATGAGAATTGAACATCGCTTCCACTAAACAATTTGGACGAACAATTTAACAAGAGGTGCAGCGATTGATCGGCGCCGAAAGGCTTATTTTGATGAAATCGGCCTCACTTGAGGCCGGTTGCAGGCATTCGCCGTATACGCACACCAAACTTGAGCTACCACGGCTTCAAAAATCTCACAAGTGAACCAGAAAACACAAAGCTCCTAATTTTTAACTTGCAGTAAGGACAAAATAAGGCATCGACCCCGAAAACGTTCGGCACGACGAACTTCAAAATACACACACGTCAAAATGAATCAGCTCGAGGACTATAGCAAGTTAAGAAGCTAATGTTAGCAGAGTGGCTAATGTTAGCAGAGTGGCTAAAGCTAGCGGGAGCGCAGAGGGCTTTAATTAATGTCCGATATTAATTCATATAGCAGATTTCAAAACAAATAAAATGTTATTCAATGTGCTTCACGGGCGATTTACAAACAGGAGAAGAGAAACAGTCAGATAATTGAAATTATATTAAAAGTGAATTTGGAGGCCAATGGATTCAGTGAAAAGTTTGTGGAGTCAAGACAATGAAATGGGAAGATAATAACAGTACTGCTGCTACAGCCACAAATAAAGCAGTAATATCAGAATGGTAAGCTACACAAAATAAAGTAGGCTACTCATAAATGTATGGTAAGACATTAATCGAGTAAAGGGAATGAATAATTAGAGATAAATAATAAAATAGAGTGAAGTGAATTAAAAAAAAGAATAAATAAACTTTTTTCAAGATGTGTAATTAAAGATGAGATCTTTGACTATGAATTTTGACGTCTTATCAAAAGACTGGACGACTAACACATAATAGGAAGCAGGAAACAGTTCTCTGAAGTAATAGTACCAGTTATGTTAGTTACTAGTTCATGCTAGTTCATGTTCAAATTAAACTGTCTGATGAGACAATGCTTTTAAAAGCTGCTGAAAAGTTATAAGTAACTAGTCATCTACTTGTGACTTGTGGAAAGTAGTTATTATTATGGTAACATTATTTTCATAACAATCTGAGCTCATGGATGTTGACAGCAGCAGGATATCCTCTCACACTGGTTCTGCCCCCACACTGTAGTAAAAGATCAACTGCTGTTGAGATGATTGAAAAAACAACAAGAAAAACATTGTGAAACTTAAAATTTAAATGAGTCAATAAAATAAAGATGAGATTTGGTTGATTTCCCGTGCTTCCATGTAAAACAGGAGTTTTAGCTTTATAATAAGGCCCAAAATATCAGAAATATCTAATTACAAAAATTGACAGCAATAACAAACTTTATTAATTAGCCCAGTTCACTAGCCATTAATAAACCTGGCATCATCGCAGATTATACAGTTTATTAACTTCTATTATAAGCCAATCATGTTTGTCTTTGCGCAGTATAAAAACTCAAGGGAAATAAAAGAAGACATTACATCAAAAAAAAAGAAAAAAAGAATCAAATTCGGATTATCTACTGATTATAATAAGCTTCCATACTTTGTGCTATATATCAGACATGGGTGGCCCCCACACATAGAAAAGTGCAATCTAGCCTTCAAATGTTTTTAAATCACTCTCTTCATCTTCATCATTCACCCTTTCAAAAGTCAAGCCCTACCCTTTCCCTCCAATCTTCTCCTCCCTCTGCTCCTCCTCTACCTCCCCCGCTGCAGTCAGTGTCACACAGCTCCCATGACTACTGTGCGCACACAGTAATTACATGCAAACCGTACTCCATGCTGTTTAATTACAGCCCTGTCGGCGCGGTGAGAGCGCGGTGAAGTACGATGGCGAGTACGTGTTAACAAATGTTCAACGGATGCAATAAAACACCCAACATCGCCTTTAACAATTAGAAAACTTCCTTTTGTTGTACCGCAGTGCACTTTTATCTTAATAGTTTGACCCCAAAAAGAACATAAATTGTAGGGCTGCAAACACACCAGCAGCATCCAGGGCCTCTGACGAAGACAGAGGTCGCTGCAGGGGTCCCAGAAACGCTATCACAGGTTTCCACGCTCTAACAGTAAACACTTGAGCAGAGAAGTGTTTTAGCAAAGGCAGGGTGGCGCCCAACTGGTATGATAAAGATAAACCCTAATCTACTCGACACATCTGTGACTCTGCTACATATGAACATGAAAACATGTTCATGTAGGAGTGTTTGTGACACTGGGCAGCAGGGTGTCAAGAGATCAAGGACTTTAACTCTAAAGGAAGAAAAACAGAGAATTACCTTACTCAATCTGTCACGAGCTCGGTGATAACTGATATAAAGCATGTGATCTTAAAAAACCCAATAACAGACTTGTTCAAAGGACATTGAAACAATTTGATATGAGCTTATTAGCCCTATTGTCAGTATACAACGGTCTTTGCGGAGAGGATGTGACATAAAACACAAAGTAAAGATGGCTTATGGTTATTTATCATTAGCACATTAAGGGTGTTTTCTATTAAGAGTCCTTAAGGTCTCCAAGTAGTTTCTGTGTAGCAGACCTCATTTTTGCCGACACTGCAAAAAAAAGTCACTATTAGGAACAACCTTATAGTTAAAATTCTTTCAAAGTCTACTTTTACTTTGGAATAAACTGATAAAAAGTATGAAATTTTGTTACAAGCAATATTATAATTTTTTCAAATTGAAACAGTTGATTCTGTACAAACTAGTTATTATCAATTTAACTTTAATCAATCTATTTTCTTCAGTCACCTTTTTCAGTGTGGAAGGTGAGTTCAATATCATTGCCAGGTCAGTGCTTCCATTTACCCACATATCAGGCCTTATAAGCCCCGCCCCCTGATGTCACAGCCCTGAAGATTTTGCCGGGGATCCTGTGTCAAGGTAGGGGTCAGGAAGGGTTAGATGCAACTTGAAAAAGTCTAAAAGTGTTTTCTAACCACCATAAAAAGACACCAGAAGAATAAGAATAGTACAAATCCACATCTGCTGGCCCTTCTGTGTGGAGTTTGCTTGTTCTCCCGGTGTCTGCGTGGGTTTTATCCGGGAACTCCGCCTCCCTCCCCCAGTCCAAAAATAGGCAATATAGGTAAATTGGTGACATCCAAATTGCCCTTAGGAGTGAGTGTAACTGTGAGTGGTTGTATGGTAAGCCCTGTGATGAACTGGCGGCTCGTCCTGGGTTGGGTATACCCCGCCTCTTGCTCAATGTCAGCTAGGATATTCTCCAGCTCCCCGCGACCCTGAACAGGATAAGCGCTTGATAATGAATGAATGATCTTTTTCTAGAGTTACATGCTGCTTAATGGCGGAAATTCAGTCCTCTCGTTCTAAGAATGCCGGCAAACAAGCAAAGGTGTCATCAAGAAGTCCCTTCAAGATCTGTGTAAAAAAAAAAGGCTGATATTGCTTTGAAGCAACTGGTCCTGATTGCGATAATGTGTGCGAAAGTTCTATTAAAAGAAAAAGTTGCACGTGGAAACTTAGTGAAACTAAATGAGACAGAAGGGTGGCTTTCATTATGTTACCTGACCTTGGCACAGGTTTCGGGTAAAACTGGGTTCATGGGAGCGGGCCGGTGTCTAACCTGGTGATTTGAATAATTTGTGTGAAACAAAGATAAACATATTAAACTGTCCAGATAAATCTCAAGTGCTAATATGTTAATGTGAACTGGTCTAACTAATATAAGGTGTGGAGGTTCTGTGCAGCATGTGATGATCCCTTTAGTCTTAACACGTGTGAGAAAGTGGAAAATGTTTTTTACATGCACCTGTTGTCCTCTCAGGTTAAATGCCACTTCTTATTCATTCTGGCACCTGAGCCAGTCTGATGTGGAAGCAAACAGCAGGCAGACGTTTATGTAACCTAATTACCAGGTCCTGAAGTTCAGAGGGGCAACGCGTCTGTTCTTCAAACTTAACACTTAAAAACTAAAAACTAAGATTAGTGGTAGTTTGTTTTTCAACAGCAATCAGGACAAACTACCAATATGTATTTAGTTGAGCGATGTGTTGTATTAGTAGTTGAAGGGTAGAATAATAAAGTTTTCATTTGTTTGGAATGTCATGATTAATCATTTTTGCGTTAACCGCGATTACTAAAGTCACGGTATCATCATTGTATGTATTTTATATAAATGGCGGTATTTTGGGGTCAACGTTTATGTGGCTGGGTGACTGTGTGGTCAAACTGTGTCACGCAGCACGTTAAAGCGTGGAAATAACAAAGGGAACTTAAAGTCCATCCAACCAGAGAAATGCATCAAGTCATCAGTGTGAGACCATTTTAGTAAGTCTACTAAGTGACCCACTGGGTGGTTGTTGTAGATGAATAATATCCAATCTGCAAAGTCTGAAAGTTGCTGCTTTTGGCTACTACGCGTCAACTATGTCCCAACATCTTCGTTGTAGTCAACGATCCCCGTTTGCCCAAGTCAAGGTAAAAAATACTAAACTTGCTAGTTCTCCAGAGGTTACTTTCCCGACAAATTTAAATACATTTTTGTCGAGTTTTTACATTTAGACGAATAGCGTTTGCATCAATCGCCTGCCTCTTCAATGGTCATGATGCTAATGATAATTATTCAGCTTCTGCTCTATAAAAGATTTAGAATTGTCTAAATCATCATTCTAAATCTGAGTTCTCAGCCCTGCATACGACGGGAGCGGAGATGTGACTTTGCCTCCACTGGTAATTAAGGTATTCTTTTAATGAGCCAGAAACCCCGAAAAGCTTTCCCACACATGCATGAACACACTCATGCATGAACACACACTCTTGAACACACACACACGGACACACGCGTGGGCACATTAATCACAAATGCAATACCGGCTCCTTTATATTAGCAATAAAATTCCATGTTAGACTTAAGAAAGATATTTAGCTCTAAGGACACACACCTGTCAGCCATATAATTAAAACCACTGATAACTGACATGAGAAAAACATTGATTATCTGGTCATCATGACACCTCTCAGTGATTGGATATGTTCAGCAGCAGGTAAACATTCTCTCCTGTGAGAGGGAAATCTGAACCATTGAAAGGATCAAGGGGGTCTAAAACTCATTGATGTGTGTGGAACATTTTGCTAGGCGATGTTGTCAGATCCCACAGAAGAACTTCTATAGCAGCAACTGCTGAAAAAGTTCATGCTGGTACTGATAGAATGGTGTCAGAACCCACAGTCACTTTACAGTTTACAGTTTTGGTACCTTCACAAAATCAGGCAGGTGGTTTTAATCTTATGGGAGATTGGTGTGGACGTAACCTGCCTACCTAAACAAATTCCTTGCAGTTAAAGTTGACATTATGCCACAGACAGCATGAAACGCAAGCATCAAACTGCAGCTTTGTGAAGTATTTCCTCACTTAGTGTCGATAATCATGAAACCGTGATCAATTCTCTGACAATTATCCTGATATATTAATTAAAAATTCCATCCCTACGACACACCTGCTTTAACTGAGTGAAATGATTTCACGATTGCAAATCAAGATTATCTTTCATATGCAAGTGTAAGCCAATATCTACTGCAGAATATAAAAAATAAGGCCCACTTCTATTCCTTTTCCTGCTTATTTCACAACAGTCAAATAATTTTAATTTTGTCAGTTTGCGTTTTTCAAAGACCAGTATGAGGTAAAGCACTTTCAGGCATCTAAAAGAGCAGGCAGAAATGAACAAGTGAATGACTACAGTAGATGAACACTGCACTTCTTTTTGAAGCTTTGGCAACTTTCGGACTGGAACCTTGGGGATACGGGCAGGCAACACTGCAGTGGAAGTCCAGTGGATGGGTTCCCGTCTGGTTTATGGACGGGGTTGGCCACTAGGGGTTCGGGATTGGGTTGACGCCTCATCCGGCAAGGAGAAGACTAAGCGGATGGGAGAAACAAGTTGAAGAGATTGTGGGGGGAAGTTCCTTGAACCCCACCCTTCGCCTGCCATGCCCGTTTGTCCTCCTGAACCCCTGGCCTCCTTTCTTTCTGCTGGTCCTTGACATGCCCCTCCTCAACTGCCTGCTGTCCAGCAGGCTCCCGTAAGCAGGGGATGCGGCGGCCCCGGTATCAACTCTCAAACAGATTTACCTAAAGAAATCTTGTTATGACTTTTACTTCCTATAGAGTGTCAAGTTTGATACGTCTATGATAGCTTGAAACAATGTTTAATTTGAATATAATTTACTTTTATGTTAATTGTTCTATCCAAAATTCTACTCTGATAACCCAGTGACTGACGGGATGGCAGTCCTTGCTCTACAGTTTCTTATAGTTAAAAGCTGCATGGATTTTGTATCACTGTATCACGATTAATGGATATAAAGCTAACTTGACCCAATTTTATTACATTAAGCAAACATTAAGTAAAAAGTGTAACCTAACTTCCCAATGAAAGGACAATATGTGAGAGGCAGCTTTAGATTAATGGCCTCCACTCTGACAAAAAATGGAAAATCCCACAAGGATCCAACAAAACTTCAACTAATGGTTTTCAAATACTGAATCCACATGCAAAATTGGTTACATATGGACATTTTAGAATCTTGATCTGGGTGTAGTGGTTTTACCTCCAGTGTCTGGTGAAGCCATTAGCAATCTAGGTCAGTAAAGTCAAGATAATGTTATTCCTGCATATATTACTTCAGTTAAAATAAGGTAAGCAGCCCAGAGAATATCCACAGAAACCACTGACTTCTCTCAGATGGTGAAAGCAGACATATTTAAAGGTTTAGTGACGATTTAGGGGGGGTTGTGGTTTTACATTGGAAGCAGATGCTGGAACAGAGAGAAACTTCAGAAACTGAGGCGGACAGAACAACAATCTATTGTTTTAGCAACCAAAATAGCCCCTCCATTGAGAAATAGATTCCACAGGACCTCTGAAAGTGTGCTTTGGTATCTGGCACCAAGACCTAAGATATTTTGAACTGATGGCTGTGTTCCTCAAACCGTTCATGAACTTTTTCTGCAGCATGTCTGGGAACATTATCCTGCTGGAAGAGACCACTGTCATTGCAGGATACTGTTTCTATACTGAAGTAGGTGCTACGTGTCAACGTAACATCCACATGACTGGTCGGACCCAATGTATTCCTGCAGCACATTTCCCAAAGTGTCACTATTCCTGCCCGAGACTGTTATTTATGTCACAGTGACTCTTTTGTGGGATCGGAAAACACAGGTTAACTTTCGCACATCGACAAGCCTCGGCTGCCAAAGACTCTGACACCAGTTCACCGGTTGTCCTTCCTCAGACCACCTCGATAGTAACAAACCACAAGAGACCGACGGTGATGGTGGCTAAGTTGGTAGAGCGGTCATCCACTTATCTGAAGATTGGTGGTTCTGGATTCTGCAGTCTTAGAGCAAGATACTGAGCTCCAAGCTGCTCCCAAATGGCTGTTCCATTGGTGTGGCGCCTTGCAAGGCAGTCTCTGTCACCACCGTATGAATGTTTGTGTGAATGAGTGACTCCTGTTGTAATAGGGCTTTGAGTTGTCGGGCAGACTAGAAAAGAGCTCTATAAGAACAGTCCATTTACCATTTTTCCCGCAACAAAAAAACCCCAGTTTTTGTGATGCTCTGCCAAGTTGTGAAGTCATCACAGTCACTCAGATCATTAGGTTTGCCCATTATTCCTGCGACCAACATCAACCTCAGGGCAAATTGTTCCCCTGCTGCCAAATAAATCCCATTCACTGACAGATAACCGTGTTAACCATATAATCAATGTTATTCTGACTTTACCAGTCAGTGGTTATAATGTTATAGCTGATCGGTGTAAGTAAGAAGACATCAAATCAGGGGTGATTATTACTTGGGGTTTGCATAAAACCATTATACTGGTTTTAGCAGGAAACATGTGTTACTTTACTTACCAATACAAAAACTTTCAGAAAACTCCGGTAACTTCCGGATTTAACCGGGTGATCCTACCTCCGATACTAATGCTTGCTCTGAAATCATACATTTCTGCATCAAAAAAAATACAATTGATTGCTACCGGACTTTCCTGAGAGTTTACTACCTTCTCTGTTAAAACAGTTCTCCAGGGACAGTGCAGCTTATGAAAACATGGTCGTTAACAAAAGTTTAAAGCCGTCACGTGTCACGACTGCATGAAGTTGCCTGAAAATCGTTGACAGTCTTCGTCAACTGACGGTAAAAACACAGGAAGGATACTTTGGAGGCAAAAACTATGGAACTCTTTACGGAACCTGATTAATGAGATAATAATTTAAAGATAAATGACTGGACGCAAATATGTAACACCTGTCAGGAAACAGTTTACTGGCGTAACAATAAGAACGTATTTACGATGAGACCAAGATGAAAGTTATCGCAATTCTGAAATCTGTAGAACAATAGTTACAAAGTAAAAGAATATCAGACAAGAAAGAAGTTCAATAAACCTCTGTTCTGTGGTATTGTTTAGTAGATTCTAAACTTACTATTCATTTACTTGTAAACTAACTCTTTTAGAATTTTTTGTTTTAAATAAAGTATGAAAATCACCATTGTTGTTATTTAATAATGTTATCAAAAATAACATCGATTATGATTATAACTTATATTTATAATATCAGTTAATCATAAAGCATCATACAAATATTTTAAATAGTAAATACACAACGCATTTCTTACATTTTTTTTGTGCATTTAATGTCAAAATAGGAAAGTTGCTTTATATTCCATTACATCTCACATTATGCCTAAAAGTACTGCAATAGAATGCAATATGAATATTCACTCTAATACCCAACTCTAATCATTACAACTATCACACATCTTATCACCTGAATGATTAACCAGAGGAGTGATTGATGGATTAATCAAAATTAAAAACCTTTACCCTACATCAAACGTGGGTGTGTTTTTCTGCGGTGCCTGGTGCCGTTGTGGAACAGTATGTTTGTTGTGAGGATTGTCACTTAGCAGGAGGTAGCCTTGGGGATTAGAACGTCGGCGGGGGAGCAAGAGAAGTCAAGGTCAAGTGACCCAAATCACCTGTTCAGAGAAACACGCATACTGTCTCACTCTCGAACATTGTCTTCATCTACCAGCTGTGCTCTTCATGGTCATCAGCCAGCTGTCCAACACTGCCTTAGAGGTGTATTGTACTAACCTGATGTCTCAAATAGCCTCACCAACCTCGAGATATATTGTATCGTATAGTGTGACTATAATCCAGACGTTCATCCGCCACTTCAAGGTAATTCCAAAAAAAACTTCGTACCCAAGACTGAAGCTCACAGACAACAATGGAGCTTATGTTCATTTTACGGCAAAGTCAGAAGCCATTCATATGACGGGATTAAAATAATCTGAGCCGCACATGGCAGCTTAGTCTTTCTGATATTTTCGCAGGCTAGAAGCTTGTGGAGTGTGAAGCCCCTCAGATGAGAATTGTTCAGTCCACGGCCACCAGCACACATGACTCTCGACACGGGACGCCATTAACATCTAATTACATCTGAAAAAGTATTTGACCTCCCAAAATGTTTTCTTTTTGAAGCCTTTCAACATCAACTAACAAAGTTATATCACACAGATTGAACAATTTACAAGACTTTAAAACATTAATACATTAACATATGTGTGAGAACAGTAACCAGCAACCTTTTTTAGATTATTTTGTATGAGGGATACTTCAGCATTTTCTTGGCTTCATGTTTTTTGAGAAGAGTTTTTCCAATATGACGAAGTTGATTTTCACTTATTTATCAAACTAAAAAATATTTATAAATATTACTAATATTAACAATATTTTGTCGAAACAAAATCATTTTAATTTGGTTCTGGAAACTCGCCCTTTTGTTTTATGTATGTGGAATTTGCTCATCAGGCGAATCACCCTATTGCCTTGTCCAAATGACCATTATCAGTCCCGGAGTGTTGGAATGGGACCATTTCCTCTTTAATGTCAAGCAAAATATCGAAAGTATACCAAGGTTTCAATTTCAGTACCACAAAAAAGATTTCTGCTGACGCTTCTTTCATGAACCTTTAGAGCAATAAGTTACATTGGTAGAAATTGTAACTTTGTTAAGATTGCAGAATTTAGTGGTCAGTCCAGATAACCCTTATACAGATACGAGGGAAGGATTGTTTCAATATGAATTCGGCTCATGGGGCATGACTGATTTCTGATACTAATATGTTTCTTAGGTGCTTATTGTTGCACGGTCTAGAAGTGCTGCGTACACAGCAAAGAGAGGGAGCTTCTACTTACGTATTGAGCTGAGGATTTATAAAGATGAAGGAATTGGACTGAGATACCTTAACCAATACTTTCAAATTCTGTAGATGCGATATTAACATTTTGTGTTTGAGTGAATGCTTTGTCGTTGAATTGGGCTTTTTCCGACACATTTTACGAAACATGGTCTTGTTCCTACGAAGAATATATGGGTTGTTCCATACGATACATATATGAGGAGAGAAATTATGACGGTGAGTCCATTTCCATGAGTCCAGAGGTTGTTTCTGGAAGTTGGCTAACTAAGTTTGTTAGATTTAAAATCTAACAAAAATCTGCCCCTTGGGGAGTGACGAACCACTTTACTCTCGTCTGAGAGACTAATTTCAGTCAAATAAACCAGACGGCTGTATTCAATTACACTCTTATGAGGAGTAACTTCCTGTGAATTTTTGTTTGAAACAAATCATGCCATGTGCAGACACTGACAAGATTAGCAGCAAGAGAGAAAGGAAAAACTGATGCAGGACAGGGCATTTAGAACGCATCCTCACACTGGTTTATGTCAAGGCATACCAGTTTATGTCCACACGTGAGAAAATAAATCAGCACTGATTCACAGTTGGGTTTGTCACAGTGGCCAAGCAGAAAGGGAAACTTTGAGTCTCACATGAAATACACATCAATAATCAACAAATACACGTCTGACATGGATGAGTCATTGTTACGCACACACACAGACACACGTCTTCCCCAATATAAAGTGAAAGAACTTGACCAATGACTATCATCTCCTATAGATGAATTTATTGGCAGTTTTTTGGGAAATGTTCAACAACTGTGAGAAAACATATTTTGCAATACTAATAATGCATTAATACTCTAGCATACTGTAAAAGTTTAACCTTGTAAACCTTTTCTTCATAAAAAACTATCCATTACTTATGTCTCAAATGTAAAGATTGCATTGTTTACAGAATTGTAAAATATCCCAGTATAATGAATCAAGTGATTCTGAGCCAAAGTAATTGTTAAATATTTTAATATTTATTAAATATTATTTTATGGATTTTATAACATATGTGAATATAACATTTATTTTTTAATTTATCTGCCCTTGTTTAAAAAAATTAATAATCATTTGTCAATTACAAGTTATTCTGGTGAGAAGCTTAGTTAAAATAAAGTAAATAATTAGTGTAACTTTAAAAAATGAGTAAATTCAACTTAAAAAAATATGTTTGGATTCAGATGCATTTAGATTGTGTAACAACTTGAAATAATAAGATTAAGGATTTTTCAGTGTATATGTTCTCCACATTTTTGCTAAAGTGACTCGCAAGGTCTTAATTTCTTATTTAATCCAACAAACAGTCAAACACAAATTATATAGGTGAATAAAAAAATAATAATTTTGGAATAGCCTTAAGTAGTGAATTTATAAGTTAGTTGTTTGAGCATGTTACTCTTCATTCATTAAAAAATTGTGTGAGGGACTTTTTGAAGAATGACTAAGTGATTTATTCAAAGTGGGTTAAATGTGATGTGGCAATAAGTCTGCAAACAGAGACATGTATTTGTCCTACTAGAGGACTTTAAGAGTCAAGTCCTCGGTCATGAACTTGAAAACAACCCTGCTTTTAGCACTGAGGGCGCTGACACAGAGACACAGCAGATATGCGCTGCGAACTCCTGCCACGTGACTTCAGCAAACAGGTAGAGAGAGAGAGTGAGTAGCACAACCTGACTCCACCTTAAACAAACTGGAACCAAACACCTCGGAGTTCCACAACCTCCCATTCACATATGCGCGCTTCTCTCTCTCTCTCTCTCTCTCTCTCTCTCTCATATAACGCTGTACGTCTGGTCATCCAGGTGACGACAGGTGCTTCCTGCTGTGACACGCGGCAGGAAACAATGGACAACCCAGAGAAGGATGCCGACTTCTTCAAAGATATAACGTGTGGGAATTGGTACAGATGGCAGAGGGGCTTCCGCCCAATTGGTGATCAGATATAAAGAGCCACTAGAACACTAAATACCAAACTATATAAGAGTCACTGGTGCTTTTTAGTGCTTTTTGAAGTTTGATCCTTGTGTTGAAATTAAAAAGGAATAAAAAAACAACGAAATTTCTGGCAGTGATTACAGATAATAAAGTGTTGGAAGCCACATATAGCAAATGTTGCATGCATTGCACCGTTCACTTAGAAAGCCATTTGTGTCATACTGGGTTTAAATTTGGGGAAATGCAATATGGGACACATATTAGCCCTATAATCAAACTTCATTGAAAAAAAAAACAATTGAATAGAACATAAAACTGTTATGTTGTGTTGTGTGTGTGGCTGTGTTGAGTTTTTATTAGTGTAGTGTAAAATGATTAAATGTTAAATAATTGAATATTATGTATTGTAGAGTTTTTTGTTTTTTTTCATTTGGTGTGGCTTGTATCCTGGATTATTTCTCTGATGGTAAAGGAAAGGCAAAAATAAGCCTTGGCCGCAGCATAATCCCTTTTCTGGTTATTTACAGTGAAATTTATTGTGGGAAATTGGTTGTTTCATAAAATGTACGTAACCCAAATAAAAACTATTCATATTCATATTCATATTCCTAGAATCTAATAACTATTAAGAGTAAAAAAATCTCTCTTATGGTATAGAAACTACTTTAGGTTTGAATGTTTCTCGCTAAAGGTGAGTAAAGTTATAAAAATAATAATAATAATAATAATACATTTAATTTATAATGCACTTTAGATTTGGATCAAATCTCAGAGTGCTAAACTCAAAGTGCTATAACTTATAATAATACTTGTAATCACAAGTGTTGCTACTGTGTTTGCGCACAAGTCGACACTCAAGCTTATCCTGATGAACTAATTACATTTGCGATGATTACATGATCCCGCTGGCTTTCAAAGTGGTTGAGAAGTTTAACCTCCAGTATAATTTGAGCTGATTCAGACGGAGCAGCTGTTAGAGAGGGCCACCGAGCCGCACGATATCACCAAACCCGAACTAACAGCAGGTGTGGCCGCGGTCAGAGCAAAACCACGACACAGACGAAGAGGGGGGAGGGGTGCAGCATTTAAATAAGAATATATCCTCGACAGAGGGACGGCTGTAGAGAGGAGAGTTTCACTGGCACTGAAGGAAAAAGAAAAGCGTGTCATGTTCTTAACATCTATGATAGCGTGTTGGCGGTGCGCTGAACTCTGGCCGCAGTGTTGGTGTTCAAACATAGAACTGCTTAAACACAATCACTGCATGTTAATTGCTATGCGTGTACGCCTTCATTATTTAATGTCAAACACATGTCAACGAGAAGAGAAACGAGTTGAAGAACGGGGCTGGATGAAGAACTCAAGTCGATTACTGGAGGAAGAGTATGAATACCACACTGTACAGAAAACTCCACAAGTTCAAGTCCTGCATTCAAAAGCTGATTTTAATAAAAGTATTTAAATATCAGTAAAAATGTAATTTCCGTATTAAAAGTAAAAGTCGCGATTGTAAAACTTTTACAGCGATTATAATAACTAATAATCACAGTAAAAAAAAAAAGTAAAACCTGCTGTTAAAGGTGTAAACCGATGTTGAATTTTAGTGCTGTAGGGATCAAAGGTTAAGGTAATTTAACTACTTTATGCTGATAAGTAATTTGATTTATTAGATCATTATAACCTGTTATCTCTGCCTGTGACAACCATGTATCTCTAAAAAGTCTACTTTTCTTTTCTTTTTTTAAAGAGCAGACAGTTTTCAGTTTTATGGAGATTCATTTAAAAAGAACATTCTGGGACCTGAAAGCTTGACCAAACAACTACGCGGTGATGTATCTAGATAACACTGACAGTGCTTTACAAAAGGATGTAGATATCTGGAAAAAAAAGTTTTATTTATAGCCAGTGAAAAAGAAACTGCTGTAAGGTTGTGCCTGAAGGGACTTAACGATGGTATGAGTTTGAACAAAGTCAGAAATCTCGGTGTAATCATTGACTCTGAATTAAATTTTAACCACCACATCAAATCTGCTAACTCAGCGTTGGGTAACATTAGCCAGACTAATACCTCTGAGGTACCAATAAGGCACCAGGTAACTCAGTACATTAAATTCTCCTTCCCTCCTCCCTCTTGCTTAGTAGGAGAAAAGCCTGAGTTAATTACTCGCTGTTGCTTTAAAAGGGTTACAACAACAACAAAAGCAGCCGTAAAAACATGATAGAGGACCATCTTCTGATAAAACACCTCATATATTGGTCACTTTAGCTTATGTCATACATGTCACTTTGCATAGATTAATATTTCAACTTGTCTGAAGCCAGAAACAGGTGAGATTCACAATTATTCCAGGTTAACAGTCACGTGACTCCAACTCCAAATTTACTTCCAGATGTTGTCTTTCTCTTTTTTGTTACGATGTTTTTCCCTATGTCTGACTGCTTGTTTTAAGCTCAGTAGAACGAACAGCATTTTCCAGTGTCTTTGATCTCAAACAGGTATCTGTTATATGTTGCATTATGAAGATTTACTGCCATAGCCAACCATAATTATCCGGTATGAAATGAGGCAGCCGTGGCCCGCATCGTATCTGGACGCCAAACAATAGCTGAGTAAACACACAGACATAGTGGCATATACATACATATACAGTAGATGGCCTTAATGTAAAGTAAAACAAACTACTTGTTTCTGAATGAGCCTGAAAAAAAGATTCAAATCTTTTTTGTTTTCTATGAAAAAAAAGTATGAATATACCTGTGTGTAAATATGTGTGTGTATATGTGTGTGTATGGGATTATATGTATATATGTTTATACATATGTATACATGAATATGTGTATGTATATGTATATTTGTGCATATATATATATATATAATGTTTATCTATACATGTCTATAAGATGTCCCTCTTATATAGTACGTCTTCGTTTTTAGTCACCTTTAGAATGTCTTTCTGTTGGAGCCTCTTTAACGAATACATTTCCCATTAGGGGATTAATAAAGTTCTTATCCATCTATTTTGTTTTCATTTCTAGCTCAGCTCTTTTAAAAGTTTAGCACGGGACTCAATCCAACATCATCCTCACAATGAAACTGATTTATTATCATTTCAACACCATCCAGTTTATGATAACACATTGAACTTCATTCAGTATGTGCAGAGGCTTCATACCAAAACAACTGAATGTTATTCGTAGACTGAAAAGTAGCTAAACAAACTGTACGATCTAGTTACACGAGTATTTCTGAACCTCCGCTATGACACATATTTCAGGCCAAACCTGTAGCTTGCTTTATGCCGATCCAGAGCACTGTGAGTAACGCACTCGTGCAACATGTCACTATCCTGCTGGTGTCCCACAAACCCTCAGAGATAAAAAATTAATAAATAACAATAAGGATATTAACCTTGTGACTGCTTCTGAGAAGCATAAAGCGCTATATAGCACGTATAAAAGTCCACTCCTTCATTCATCACAGGCTCATTAAGAGTTTATCAATGACAAGTGACGAGATTAAAGCGGGCACCAACCTCTTTTCTCTTCCAGAGCCAGGAGGTACTGCTTGTAGGAAGCCGCAGAGCTCATCCCGCCCTCCCGGAGCAAAGAGACGAGAATTTAAAGAGAGAAATGATTGATAGAAGAGAGCTAAGAAGAGGAAGCTGCCGAGGAATTTTGGTAAAAGAAAGGGAAGACACGAAGAAGAGATTTGAAATAAGGTGTTAAGAAAAGATGAACGAAAACAGAAAAATAGTAAAGAAGGGTGTAGGGGGGGTGGGGGGGGGGGAGCGTCTGGAGGCTGTAGTTGATCTGTGGGGCCCGCAGGATCCCGAGCTTCCTCCTTAATCACGTAGATAATCCAATATCTCTTCTTACTGGCCTCTCTTCTTCTTCTTCTTGTTCTACTCCCGGTCCTGTTGTCTTTCTGCCAAGCATGTGTCGATGTGTGCTGGAGCTCCGATCATGGCAGTGTGTTCCTTTAAGCCGGATAGAGGACCTGGACTTTGACCACAAGGCGGGTGATGTCAATGCCAGAGCTGGAACCATGTGCTTCACTTGCGTCTAGTCCAGTGTGTGTGTGTGTGTGTGTGTATGTGGGTGTGTCTAAAAAGGAAACTAGCAAAAAGTAGGTGTGTTTTGGTTGATCAGCTGTTATTTTTTCTTCCTCAAAGCAGCGTGGTATGTGGTATGTGGTATGTTGAAGCACACGTCTCTCTGCCAGCTTCGTATTGTTTTCCTTGTGTGTATGTGTCTGCTTGTCTGCGTTTGTGACAAAGGGCTTGCTGCATGGATTGTCTGACTCTTAACGTTTCTTTAAACAAACAATTTAAAAAGAATTCTCATTGTGAGTCCACGGGTCCACCTCATGAAGCCTACAAGGACAGACTACTGAGCATGTTCATTGAGAGTGTCAACAACTTTAAACATGAACAAATGATCAACTGTTTAACTCCCAGAGTTGAAAGTCGGTTCAAGATGACATAAACAACCCGTCCAGATGCAACAGGAAAAACTGGTGGAATTTCACTTGGACCAGAGCATCTCATTTAACATTCATTTAGCTGGCCTTCATCAACCGTAACTGATGAAGAAGACACCTCAACCCTTTCAAAGGATGTTTGCCCTTAATTGAGACACAGCCTATAACCACAAAATGACATCTACCCAATAGCTTTATCTATTAGGTAAAATAATCATCTTTAATACAATTATTTCTGTACATCTAGATCTTTCATGCAGCTCTTATGTGAGTCCAGTGAGTCCATGGACTCACACACCAACTTAATCACTTCTTCAAGCGTTTCTGTCTCAGCTTAGTCATCAGCCACCACCACACTGGTCTGCATGAAGGGATATATTTTGCTGCTGCTCTGTGCAACTAAAACTTTCTGGGAGGCTAATTATCATGCATCATTTGCTGCAATGAAAAATATTTTTAATTGTCGCTCCTGATTTTAAGTTATCAAACCTTTAATAACCTTACCAAGAAAAAAAAGATGGAAAATTACTTCTTTGCCCAATTAATTTCTTAAATGTCTTAATTAAATATCTTAGACACTCTTACTTTACCATAAAATAGAAAACAGAAAGCAATTGGTCTAGCATGTTTTTAAACAGTATAAAAGAGATCAGACTTTATTTTTATTTCTTAATTGTTCATGAGAATTTTTTTTTTTTTTTTTATTTAATAGCCTTTTTGGGGGGGGTTGTATCAAGTTACATAATCCTGTTTAATAAAACGTTACATTCTTTAATATGCCAAAACAAAAAATAGTTATTGAATAAGCGTCAGAGTTGTGGCCTCCTCTTCAGTGGTTCCTCCGATCTTTGGAGAAATGGTGACTCAAAATACGCTCAACCAAACCGTTGAGCCGGACATTTTAGGGTTAACAATAAGATGTGGACATTCAAAGTTACAATGATATGTGGGCGTACATTATCACAGCACCACAGGGCTAAGTTATGGTTGACTGCATGAACATCAGAATGAGCCCAGTCCACATTGCTAGACTTACTTGCAGGACAGAGATCATCTTTGCAAGCACGGCAGGGTTTTTTGTCAACCAATAGACAGTCATACGTTTTTATATATGTCACATGTTTATAAATCAGACAGAGGCACACATATGAAATCGGACTTGAAAATTTTTTTTGTTATAACAGCTCGGGGAAAATCTGATTTCTGCCACATGAAGACAAACTGATTTTTAGTCATTTCATATTTGCAATGGGAGTGTAGCCTGACAACACAATAAAGAACCAGACCTGCTGAACACCCCTATCTATACATGACTTCTCTGTGCATTTCATTCGACCTCTTACAGAAGGTGCATAAGGTAAATATTACATGGTCAACTATTGTCTGGATTTAACATGTGTAAACACACACGCAAACACACATTGTGAGCAGATTAGGGTCATTTTAGGTCTTTTGCCACAGTGACTTATAACCAAACATACACAATATTCACTGTGAAACTTTAAGGCCACTTATTGTAACCATTAAAATGTACACTGTGATTAACGGACACCTCTTCCAGACTAATAAACTCGAAAGAGGCTGTCGTCAAGGCTGCCCCCTCAGTCAGGCCTGTTTTGCTCTATTCATTCAGCCCATTGCCCAGTTCATTAGAAGATTAGGAGAAAAAAAGGGATAGCAATTAGAGCAATCCAACAGAAAATGTGTCTGTACTAGGACAAAGACAGGACGTAAACAGTTACAGCTCAAGTCTGATACTGACGGGTGGTCTCATAGGCCTTTCGATATGCATAACAAGATAGATATATGCTCTCGCAACACCTTCACTTCTTCCAATGTCTACCAGTCGATTTTAGACTGAAACAATTGATTAAATGGGATGAGTGGATGTTTAGCTTATATGGAATGGTAGGAGGACCCCGAGTATGTAGTTAAATGGAAAGACTTGAAAATTTCAAAACTAAGTATTCCACTGCAATAAGTTTGGGGAAGTAAGACTCCATATGAACAGCACTCCAATAGTCTGAATTCACGTTCCCTTTGAATCTGATTTGAAACCATCAATGACTGAGGGGAGTGTTCAGTCAGTAGTATAGGATGAGCATCCCTTCTTACAGTTCTATCTCACGAAATGGAGGAAGATCACTTCCAGAACATCTGAGATGTACGTGGACTCCAAAAAATAACACTTTTTTTAAAACACCTACAAATCCGTTTTTACTTTAACGACCATTTTTAATCCATGAAAAAATATGCTCACAACTTAACCACTTTGTTTGTTAATGCATAGGAAATTAAGGATACCAGGAAACTTATTTCAAAACTATATTCAAGTATTCATTCGGCTAAGAAATACTCAACAGACAAGGTTAGACTTAAGTGGGGAAAAGAATCCCATTTTGTCATTGAAGAAGAGGACTGGCTGAATATGTGCTGTGTACAGTCCACATCTCAGGCATCTTTAGAGATTTCTGTTGGAGGAACTTGATTAGATACTTTGTTATCCCCAGACTCAAAGGAGCTCAGAGAGGGTAGATGAGAAAGGTTTTTTCTTGTGTTTCTGAGGAGAACAGTCGGCAGAACATTTCCATGTATTCTGGGATTCAACCATACATATTGTGATTCGGTCACTACAGACAATCTTTGGAGATAGAATCGATTGCTCATTCTCTACAATCTTGGATAATTGTACTGCAGATTACCCAGCTCCTGATAAATATCTACTCCATGGTTTGCAGTCTGAGCCTCCAACGGAGACCGATTGGATATATTTTCCAACCAATGTTCAAAACATGTAAAGAAAGTTTAATTTATATTAAATTAAAAACTGAAAAATCGACAAATTTTGGGCGAAGGAAAAAGGATCAAGTTTGTGGCACCGCAGGACAATTAGTCAACACAATATCAACCGAGACATTTCTTTCCATAGCTCAATACCTGAATGCATGGGAAGTTGGCCAAATATTTTTGTATATTTCTTTCATTTGTATTGTTCTATGTCTTTATTTAAAAATAAAAATGAATTTTTAAAGAAAAACAAATGGCGTTGAATTCTTCCTAGAAAATTCATCCTACATTTTATACTAAAAGGGGATGCATAGACTGCAAAATCTCAATTGTTCATCAGGCTTTGGTATTTAGAAGAAGGTGATATATATATTTTTTATAATTAGGTACATATTTTGCTCTAATTGGGCTAATGGGGCGGCTGTAGCTCACGGGGCGGAGTGGCCGTCTCCCAATCGGAAGATCAGAAGGTAGCCGGTTTGAGTCCCACCAGGGTCTACATGTCATAGGTTCCCTGAGGAAGACCCTGAAATCTTAGCTCCCCGGGCGCTTCTAAGCGGCTGCCAACTACTCCCTCGGAAGATTGGAAGGTAGCTGGTTCGAGTCCCACCAGGGTCTAAAATTCATAGGGTCCTTGAGTAGGACCCTGAGGACCTAGCTCCCTGGGCGCTTCTAGGGGGCTGACCGCTTCTCCCTCAGGGTTGGGTCAAACGCAGAGAAAATATTTAACTATGTGATGAATAAAGGATTTTTTTTTTTTTTTTATATTGGATTGTATACAGGACAGAAAAACAGAATGTGTAGCTCATCTTCTTCATCACCAAACACTTGATATTCCTACATTTATATCTCATATTACAAAATGCAGGTAGTTTCTGTAGATGTATCGACCTCTATTCCCCATATTATTGTATGTTTCATTCCAGTTTTGTTAATATGCAGACACATTTTTTCTATTGTGTTTGGGCCAATGGCCAAAAAACCTGATATCTTCATTTTCCAAAAATCTTTGCATTCCTCTTTCATTTGTCTCTTCTTTGCCTACAGTGTTATCAGCAACATAAATATATTAAAATATGTCTGAAATATGCCAAAAGTGCAACCATGATAGAAATCTGTGTGATACATAGCAGATCGTCTCTCATTCTCAGACATAACAAACATGCTAGTCACATAAGAAAATGGAGTGAAAACGTGTTCTGCTAAAAAAGACCTCAAAACTCCAGATTGGACAAAGAAGCTGCTCAGATCAAAGCCAACTCTGTTCAAAGTTTAAGTTGAGAGATCCTTACAAAAAACACACTATGAACTGTTCAGTGATCCTGAACGCTCTCCTGGGGTCGGTCTCCTCTTTCACACGGTCCTGTCCACTGCTGCCCACTTCATCAGCGGAAACACACACACAGGCACTGATCCACACACACTTTTTCTGTCACAGTCAAACAGCGGGACCGAGGGTGGTGACGGTGTGACAGGTAACCATAGCAACAGGGTAACACCTAGTCACCGTAATGTTTTCCCACCTTTTATACCCATTCCGAAAAAAAAAAAGTTCTGTGTTCAGATGACAGTAGGTGGATTTACATACAGTCTAATCCTGATTAGATTCGGAAAAGATCCCTAATCGCAAAGAAAATGTTGCATATAACATTCCTTTGCAAGGAGGTACACTTCAAAACAATACCGGTGTGCCTCGGAGAGTCATTTACTCATTGCAACTTTGAAAGACTTGAACATAGTTGGACAGTTAGATGGACAAATAGTCAGTTCCGCGCATGCCCTCTTTGTTGTATTTTTCTTATAGGCGCTTGATGGCGGTCGGCACCCACCTCATCGTAGCAGTATCGCCACCTTATGAACGGGAGTGCGAATCATCTGTGCATGTCTGAAAGCTGTTTCCGATTAGATGAGTCGATGCATGTAAACACCGGGTCGGAAAAGATCACAGGTCATGTAAACAGGTGACCGATATTGCATTTGTTCTCGTTCTCATTATCCACCGACTTTCCTCTACCATGCCACATCCACCAACCCATCTAGGAGGATTCCGAGGTGTTCCCAAACCAGCCAAGAGATGTAATCTCTCCAGCGGGGCCTTGGTCTACCACGGGGCCTCCTCCCAGATGGACATGCCCGAAACACCTCCCCAGGAAGGTGTCCAGGGGGCATCCTGACTAGATGCCCGAACTACCTCAACTGACTCCTCTCGATGCGGAGGAGCAGCGGCTCTACTTTGAGCCTCTCCCGAATGTCTGAGCTCCTCACCTATCTCTAAGGCTGAGCCCAGCCACCTTCGGAGAAAACTCATTTCAGCCGCTTGTATCCGCGATCTCATTCCTTCGGTCATGATCCACAGTTCATGACCATAATTGAGGGTCGGAACGTAGACGGACTGGTAAATCGAGACCTCAGCCTTTCGGCTAAGCTCTCTCTTCACCACAACGGATCGATATAGCTTCTGCATCACTGCAGACGCCGCCCCAATCTGTCTGTCCATCTACTGCTCGCTTTTTCCCTCACTCGTGAACAAGACCCCGAGATAGTTGAACTCCTCCTTTTGGGGCAAAAACTCCTCCCAGATCCGGAGTGAGCACTCTACCTTTTTCCGGCTGAGAACCGTGGCCTCAGACATAGAGGTGCCGATTCTCATCCCGGCCACTTCACACTCGGCTGCAAATCAACCCAGTGCGAGCTGTGGGTCAGTGTTCGAATGTACCAATAGGATCACATCATCCGAA
The DNA here is from genome assembly GCA_037951165.1 of Lophius americanus. NCBI lineage: Eukaryota > Metazoa > Chordata > Actinopteri > Lophiiformes > Lophiidae > Lophius > Lophius americanus. Next base: position 1,893,072 of record JBBDHG010000170.1, read on the forward strand.
AAAAGAGAAAGAGACAGGATCCTACGGCCACCGAACCAGAGACCCTCCGCCACTTTGCTGTATTAAGAAATTCTGTCCATAAAAATCGAGAACAGAATCGGTGACAAAGGGCAGCCCTGGCGGAGTCAAACCGCAACTGGAAACAAATCTGACTTACTGCCGGCATTGCGAACCAAACTCTGACTCAGACAGTAAAGAGATTGGACGGCCCGTAGCAGTGGTCCATCCACTCAATATTCTAGGAGCACCACCCAAAGGATACCCGAGGGACACGGTCGTAAGCCTTCTCCAGATCGAAAAAGCACATATGGACTGGTTGGGCAAACTCCCATGTCCCCTCCAGCACCCCTTGAGAGGGTATACAGCTGGTCCAGCGTTCCACGACCAGGACGAAAACCTCATTGTTCCTCTTGAATCCGAGGTTCGACTACCGAACGGAGGGAGGCTGAGGAGTGTGATCCCCCGATAATTGGGACACATCCTCTGGTCCCCCTTTTTGAAAACCACCACCACAGTCTGCCACTCCCGAGGTACTGCCCTTGATGTCCACGCAATGTCACAGAGGCGTGTCAGCCATGACAGTCCTACAACATCCAGAGCTTTAAGATACTCAGGGCGGATCTCATCCACCCCCGGGGCACTTCCACAGCGGAGTTGTTAACAGCCCCAGCGACCACAGCCCCGGTGATGAGCGGACCCACCTCCAGTTCATCCAGCTCTGGTTCCTCCTGGGAATACGTGTTGGTGGGATTTAGGAGATCACCAAAGTATTCCTTCCACCGCCCGATAACTTTCTCAGTTGAGGTCAGCAAGTCCCCATCCACCCCGTAGACAGAGTGGACGAAAGACCTTTTTCCCCTCCCGAGACACCAGATGGTTTGCCAGAATTTGTGTTGGGCCGACCGAAACTTCTTCCATGGTCTCACCGAACTTCTCCCACGATCGGATTTTTGCCTCTGTGACTGCCACGGCCATATGTCGCTTGGCCTGCCGGTAGCTGTCAGCTGCTTCAGGAATCCCACAAGCCAGCCATGCTCTGTAGGACTCCTTGCTCAGCCTGACGGCATCCCTCACCTCTGGTGTCCACCAGCAGGTTCGGGGATTACCGCCGCAACTAGCACCAGCAGCCTTGCGACAGCAGCTCCCAGCAGCCCCCTGGGCAATGGCAGCACGGAACATGGTCCACTCAGTTTCCATTTCCCACGCACGTTCCCTCAGAGAGACGTTCCCAGCAAACCCTCACTATTCTTTTGGGCCTACCAGGTTTGTCCAGCGTCCTCCCCCGCCATCTGATCCAACTCACCACCAGGTAGTGATCTTTTGACAGCTCAGCTCCTTGCTTCACCCTAGTGTCCAAGCTGATACGACTACAAAGTCGATCATCAATCTGCGACCTAGGGTGTCCTGGTGCCATGTGCACTGGTGGACACCCTTATGTTTGAACATGGTGTTCGTTATGGACAAACTGTGACTAGCACAGAAGTCCAATAACTGAACAGATCAGGATAGGGCAGAATAGGGCTCAGATCATGTAGGCCGTTCCTCCCAATCACGCCACTTCGTCTCCCCAACTGGGTGGTGGGTTGGTGGTGGCCCAGGGTGGTGACTCCAGAAAGGGTGGGTTGGTGTTTGGGGTATAAGCGCACACAGCAGTCAGGACCTGTTCCCCGACCCGAAGGCGCAGGGAAGCAACTGTTTCATCCACTGGGTTAAACTCCAATACATGGGCAGAGAGCTGGAGAGTTATAAGTAAGCCCACACCTGCCCTCCTCCTCTCCCCTGAAACAGGTCCAGCATAGTAGAGGGTCCAACCCCAATCGAGAAAGCGGGTTCGAGAGCCAGTGCTGTGCGTAGAGGTGAGCCCGACTATATCTAGTCGGTACCTCTTAACCTCTCTTAAAAGCTCCTGCGCCTGCCTCGAGAGTGGGGTTCAAGTAACCCTCCGAGCAGGGTACTCGAGTCCTTGATTTTCTCTCATCAGGGGTCTTGACCACTCTTTGTCTGACCCTTACCCATGTAAAGAAGCGACCAACATTGCAATTCGGAAAGGTTTAATTCGGATAGGAAAAAAGTGTCCCATCTAAACCCACCTAGTGTCGCGAAAACCATCTGCGTCTCAATGTTCTACAAATTGACTGAAAGCACTGTACATGAAACCACTAGTTAGCAGTGAAAGGTTTCAAAATCAACACCACAGAGGAAGACATTGCAGGAGGAGGAGATTGATCTCTTCGTCATCGTAACTTTGCAGCGACTCTAATATTTGTCTCCAGCACAAACAGACCTCTCTGCATGTGGCAATTGGGCTATAATTGTGACTGTCATGAGGGACGTGGTACTGAGACGTCATCTTTATGCCAGTTTGTACAGAGACGGAAATGACTGAATGCTGATTTCAAAATATTAACCTCGCTGACCTCTTTTCAGGTTTTCAAGCCTTTCATTTTTATCATTTAGTCAAAATGATACTGTTTTATTTTATCAATCAAGTTTTAATGGATTAACTGTTTTGGCATTCTAATCATAGGATGGTTTAAGACCAGCCTTATTTGACACTGATCAAACAATTAGACTCTGTTCTGACAAAAAGAGGAGTCCACGGACACAAAAGAGGAGTAGAAATAGACGAAAGAAGGAAGGCGGACTGAGGGAAACAGACTACAAGATGATTCCTAAAGTCGTTCAAAACTTGATCCTGATCGCTGATCTACATATTTAAATTGGCTGTGGTGAGCTTCCATCAGAGTCTCTTCTGGTTTCATCCTGCGCCCAGCCACAATTCACAGATTGACCTCTGGTTCGAGCAAATTAATTCATGCTCCGCCCAGCAGAGCAAATAATGGAGCTGGTGATCCCACCATGAAACGGAATTGTTGCACATGCAGAAAAGTAAATACAAAATTACTAAAAAATTACCCTGGTAAAGTGTCTGTCTGTTGATAAACATTTTTGTCTTTTCTTTTTTCGTCAATAACATCAGATGTCGATCAGGCAAAGTAAGTCTAAAGCGGTGTCGTTGTCATCTTGCCAAGATCGCTGTGGAAAATTGTTTTCATTGATGACATTAACACAAATCAAAACAGGCATTAACTCCGGGGAAAAAGGGAACAACAGTAAAAGGGTAATTAATAATCCAAAAGAGGAATGTTGGCACGGAGAGGCCACACAGCCACTAGTCTCAGCATGAATGAAGTTAGAGGTAGAAGAGAGAAATGTTTTTACCTTTGTTGGATTAAGTCGGCAGCAACAGCAGCAGCATCATCATGGAGGAGAGATAAAGAAAAGGACAGTCTGGTTAGATTGCCTCAAAGTTAAATATTTGTTATTATAAGCCTGTTCCATCTCAATAAAATTAATTAAATATAACATTTATGTTCCTCAAGACAAAGTAATCAAGACACAAAACATTCAGATTTCATTAACACGACAAGAATGTCCACAGATGATCCTTCCTCTAATCTCACACTACTTGAGTCACGATGAACGGGGCATTATTACTGGTTCTCTTTAGGATTTTCATATCAAAGGGCACGGAAGAAGTAACTGTGTAACAGATCCAATTTGACTGATAAAGTTGCTGTATTGATGGATTGCTTCACAATGAGTGAACAAATCAATTTTGTGTTCAGTTTCATCTATATGTCATCAAATATAACCAAATGTTGTCTCAAGGCTCTCTCCCAAAAGAGCTGGATAGAATCTTTATTCCATTTTCCATGAAGAAATTCAACATGAACATGCAGATAGCGGATAGAAGCGAGTAGGCGAGCGAGCGAGCAAGCAAGCGAGAGAGAGAGAGAGAGAGACACAGCCTGTCGATTATCAGTTTAATATCTGTTAACAGAGGAATTATTGCGAATATTTGCCTAAAATCTATTGAACTGCACTGCTGTTTTTTTAGAAGGGTGAAGGAAAACATTATTTGTTTTATGTATGGAAGTAAATCGAATTATCGACTTAAGAACAGGTCTGGATTGATGTGAAAAAAAATTCTGACATCTAGAGGTTCCTAACTGGTGTTGTGGAGCGTGGTGGTGATGATCTCATACTTTAATATCTGATTGTTGTATGTCGTCCTAACGACCAGAACATTCTAAAATCAGGTCTTCTTGAACCAGACATAATTTGTTACAAAAATCTTGCTCAGGTAAAAATGATTTAATCATCCAGATTTAAACTTCTAACGTTGAAACATAGTTGAATATTTTCAAAGATCAGAAGGTCAGAGACTCGACCTGTAAACGCCAATGCATCAAGATCAACCAAGGATTCAGTCATTTCTCCACTGATCATCAGAAAGAGAGGTTGAGTTGAAATGAACCCGTCGTGTGTTTCAGCATTTGTTTTTTACTGCATGTGTGCCATGGGGGTAGAGACATTCTCCGGAATGTTGGGCAGCATTTGTTTCAGCAGCTGAGGGGAAACTATGGCCAGCTAATCCGAGATTGTGTCCAGTCAGCTCTGGCGGGAGCCTGATGTCTCAGTCCATAAGATGAATAACTCCAGTATTAGAGCAAACAAGCAGCAATACGTTCATCGATGCAGAACCATTGCACATCGTGCACCGCGGTATGGAAACAGATCTAGTGCGTTATCCATGTGACAAATGAAACAGATTTTTCTACACCGTCAAATAATTCAGTATGCGGTATATTAAATGGTCAGAATAGTAACAGTTACAGTTGGTTGAGAGTGTGAAAACAGACAAACATTTAAAAACACAAACAAACATGGGAGAGCGTTGGTGAAGCACAATTACTTATATTTCTCCTTAAAAGTCTACTGGATCGGTTGATCCTGGATCGGTTGATCCTGGATTTTGTGTGTATTTCTAAGTCAGTGCCTTCATTCTTCTCATTCAGTCTTAATTAGAGGGAACTGTGACAGGAGGTAAAACATCATTATATCACACAACTGTGTGTTTCACGGGAACAAAAACTGCCCTTCTGATATATGAGAGGTCTAAATCCAGGGCTTGTCCCCTTTAATACGGAAGGTGGTGGGAGAGGGAAGAAAAAGATGGTCACTGCCATGTTGGATGGATGGGCAGACAGTGTGACGTATGAGAGGGTTAGGAGGTGAAACGACTCTGGGCCCGGGAGTGTACAGAGACGGATATTAAACAAAGGAGCATTCATCCGGAGAACCACAGAGAAGTGAGCTGGGAGGCTCTGTGTTAAACACTATGACAAGAGATGGAGGGAGTGTGACAAATTGAGCTACCGAGTACGAAATGGGCGGGAGAGAAACATACAGGACAGTTACGGTCAAGACAGAACTTCCCACAGTGCCGGCCATTGGATTCCATCCCTTAGATATCTCATCTCTTAAGACAATGGAGGGAGGTACAAGTTTAAACATGAAGGCATGACAGTTCACAGCAGAGAGAGAGCTGGAGCACAAAGAATCAACTAGGGTATCAAAGTTCCTTTATTGGCTAAATGTGGTCATTGGAACCTATAAAACACAAACATTAGTTGCTGTTAAGGCGAGCACTTTGGAGTTTTCATGCAATATTCATGTCTAATTATTCAACAGCTTATTAATCATGTCCTTGAAACCTTCATGTGAGACCAATCTGATTTACAAAGAGATATATTTAATTTATTTACCAATGGAAGACCAAAAACAAGTGGCAAAGGCTCTTAATAGCAAAAAGGCAACCCTTCTGTACTTGGTTGTTTTGTGAATTAGTTTTTAATGGAGTTACGTTCAGGAAATAAAACCCCCGACCCGACTGAGCCTAACTTTTGACCGTGGTAATGGAAAATAAGAAATTGACATAAATCCCTAAATAGTAAAAGCCACCACTTCAGTTGTGAAGTGGATTGAATTTGAGTTAGCTTCCAGAAACATACCTATTGTTGCTCCACTCATAAAAACATCTGTAATATGATGCAAGAGAGATGTGGTTATACAGTATATATCACACCGTTGATTTGGAGACGGGCAGGACAAACAGTCACAGGACAAACAGTCACAGGACAAACAGTCACACACATGAACACAGTCAGTCTTATCTACATATAGATATTGGCCTACTGCTGTAGGCCACCATGGATCATACATCCCAAAGATAGCATCTCATCAACACTATGTCGTTACCGAACACCTTCAGGTTCTCCGTATGGCCAGACTATAAAAAGGACTGTACTGAATGTTGGTAATGACGCACACCATCATTACACAACACTCTTGACGAGTCACTCACAAAGTCAGTATTCTGCTGATGAGAAGAGTAGCAGCGCACAGTCAACCATCAGGAGTTAAGCATGAATCAATATATGCTTAAAGTTACAGTGCGCACAATTTAAGCTTATCTCTGTCTATCTCTATTAATTAAATTTTTCTATTAATGGGAATCTTGATGTTGACGTATAATCAGGTGAAATTAAAAATCGCTTTGGCTAACTTCGAATGGCCCTTTAAATCTACACATTGAGTTGGTCCTCTTCCATGAAGACTGCCACTGAAGCCTGGTTCTAGAGAGGACTGTTCATGTTTATAGGCTGACGTGGCAGAGGGACGAAGAAGCACAGAAAAACATAATGAATACGTTGTTGCTGACAAACTATTTTCACCTTAACTTGTGAGGAATGGCCGTACTGTGTGGAGGATCCCCTAGCGGTGCTAGCCAAACAATGCAAAACGTGGTTTCCTCCATAGCTCTGGGTCTTCTCTGAAAGACTAGGGACTGAAGATACCGGCTCTGGTATCCCATACGAGAAAATCTCAGAAGCGACGCAGAGCTCAGCATAACACCGGTCGCGAGCTTTACAGCCCATCCGGATATTGCCACTTCCCGGGCTATTGAGTGTATAATGACGTGCAACGGAGCGTGAAAGTTCACCATTGAAGATGGAAAAATATGAGCACCCAACAGATGAAACTGTTGAGAGCTTAAACCGTGGGGTCCGCATAGCCTGCCCAGGGTATTCAACTTGGACATGTCCTTCGAGTTGGTGCACCGTTATCGGCTCTGGGTCGGCTTGGAAAGGTTCTGGGTGAAGTTTGCTTGCGGCTTTTACAGCCTGGGCTTAGGTGTTTCCCAGGGCCGTAAACGGAGAGCAACGTCTCTTCTCTCTTCCCCGGTTTGGGGTCGGATGGGGCATCGTCACTGCCAATGCTACCACAATGTGGAAGACAAAATATTTGTAGTCTTCCACGTTTCACACAGTAAATCATTATGACACTTTTGGATAGGAGGGAGAAGCTGGAAATCAAAGTTTACAACTCGACTGCAGACTGAGACGGGTCCTCTATCTGCAGTAGAGCTTGTATCCCCACAGTGATTAATCAACGTCCAACTGAAGCATTATCAGAATCCAAGCGTTATCAGAGTTTGTTTTTACGTGTGAGAGTTGCTCACACGTAAAATCTCCTTGTGTACTTTTAAGCACAGGTATCAGATTTATAATGCATTGACAATCTATTACTCGCAACAGCAGCAAGTGCGCATTAGTGGTTGAGTGGATCGTTGCGAGTCAGTCAGAGAGAGATGGATGAGTTTTTAATGGTGTCCATAAACTGCAGTGACTCTTTAAGGGCACCGTGTCTCAGGGAGTTCCCAAGCTGTGAGAGCGGAACATTATTAAATATTAACACATTCATGAGAGACAAAACTTCAAAGAAACGTAGTCAGCTAAAATTATGTCGTTGGGAATCTGGGTTTTCAAACTGCCTTATGTGAGGCCATCATCTAAAAAAGAGAAGCGGCTACTTCAACACAGTGTACATCAAAAGAATCAATGTTGATCTAAAAATAAAGACATAGCCTTTCAAGACCTTTTAGGTTTAGCAGTTCCTCTTACTCTATTTATGTAAGTAAGAAACACCAATACGTTACTGCATCATCTTAACGTTACCTTATTACATTTTTTAATGTATTTTCGATGAACAGTTTGGAAATGTGTTTATAATAATTAAATTACGTTTGTGTATGGTAGTAAATGAAAGTTGACAATATAGGAAATATGATGTGATCTGAATCTGATTTTGAAAAATTAAGACATTTCATATTTTTCCTCTTTTTTTCCTCTATAACCTCCGAGACTCACACTATTCCGTTATCTGTTCATGAGTTAACCCCAATATTTTAGAGAGTTTCAATGAAAATTCCTTGCAAAGGAAAAGTCCCCTCTTTTTTACACGTATCTATTTCTGAACAGGATTGTAGAATACAGAAACGTGATTGTAAATGATACCAGCAAAGATGGATAACGTGAATTGATGGATACACATGTAAGTGGATAACGCCAACAAGTGACTCTATCCATATCTTGTACTAATTCACACATTACTTTAGATGACTCACAGAAATGCAAAACCGTGTCGGAAAACACCAAACTTTCTGAAACAAGAGGAAATGGCTCCCCTTAACGCAAACCATTATTGAGTAATGTTGCTCTGAAACATCTCATCCTAATGTAGTCAGCATTTGTGATTCTATCGACCAAATATACAAAAAACTCTTTTTTTTCAGAATTTGTGACCAATACCTATGACTTAAAAATATACATTTAATCATTAAAGGTCAGGATTTTAGTACATATCATATTAGATCATGTGAAAATACAGTCCAGAACTGTCAATACTCTATTCTATAAATTGCCTGCATTAAATGGGAAACTTGTAAGAGTTTCTGATCAGTGGAAGCAGAGAGGAACTGTACAGGATACTGTAACAGTAGCAGGAAGGGGCTGCTGAGGAGGATAAACAAACTTAGACAAATGAGAAAGCACACACAAAAAAACCTCACATAATGGAACTACCACAAACCCAGCCGGGAGGTGGATAAAACACATGTGTAGGATCTTTTTAAAGAATTAAATAAATAACCAATAGTCAAAAAAAGAGGGGTGAACTTGGCTGGATGGACAGACAATGAGGGAGTGAATAGGACAGATGAAAAGTAAATAACGTATTCTATGAAATCAGCAACAAATAAACTGAACTCATGACTAATGAAGTGCATTGTGTAGAGAACGTGTGTTTATTTTTTAAATATTCCTTTTTCTCTCTCTCCTCGTTAACAAACCAAGTCTACTGTATCATTAAATTTGGTTTGTTGTTCCATTCCCAACCGCTTGATTGTGGAAATTTGACAAATCTCACCCAGGAGAAACAGCTAATATTTGTCTTCCATTTGCTTGCTTGGTCCTGCTTTTGGCTATGGAACAGCGAATTTGGTATTTTTGCTTTTCCAGCAAAAGAGAAGTCCAACCGTCTGTGAACTGGCAGGTTGAGAAGAAGCTGCTTTACGGTGTGAAGAAAAAACTCTAACTCTAACTTATATTTTGCGTATAAATATGACTGAAATGAAAAATTTCTTCATTTTCCTTTTACTCTCTCATAAGAGCAAAAAGAAAGATGAAGAAGAATGTATGAATTGTAAGAATTTGTAAGAATTGAGTAACAGTATATGTCCACTCCCTGTAATGTGACAGTAGTCAAAACGCGTAAAATCCAAGTACGGCTATGGTTGCACCCAGCAGATCCCTGACACACCCAGTGACCACTAACAGCTGGAAGGGTGACAGCAGATCCGATGACGATTAGCATGCGTGTGTTGAAGCTACAGTTAATTCACCTACCCACCTCAGAAGCCTCATAACTCTGGTTAAATGTATGTTAATATTTACTATTAGTTTCCCAGAGTGAGTTCAAATGCACCTTGTCTAATGTTAAATATTTTTACATTAGACAATATTTTGTGATACTGTACTTATCTCCTCTGTAATTGCAATTAGCTGTACGACTGCACTGCTGCCCAAGGCAAATTTCCTCTCAGAGACAGTAAAATTGTATCTTATATTAATCTAGGATATTATATGTGTAGCAGGACCTTCTGTTTCACCAACTAAAAAATACATAATTTTTTTCCCATCGAGTTTTAAAAGGTTCCATATTCATGCGACAATTTTTGTAAAATAATGATTTTGAATACAGATATCCAAAACAGATTGAAAATGCTGTTCAGCAGATCTCAATGTTACTTTTCAAAATTGTTCATTCAATTACTATAACTGATTATTCTGTTCAGGGCCATGGGATGGGGCTGGAGTCTATTCCAGCTGACAGCAGACAGTTGCTCCAACACACTGATTTTAACAGTCACAAATTAGCGAGAGCAAATCTCCCGTATTCTGACCTCCCTCCATTGGCTTACAGTGTGTTTTAGGATTTAAAGATTTTTTTGTTGTTTTTAAATCTTTGGTTAGCGCCACCATAAATATCGGACATCCTACAAAACCCCCTCTAGGTCACCGAGTTCCCCTGAGCCATTTCTCTATCGTGGTTTCCAAGACAAAACTCACATCCCGGCGTGACCGAGCTTTTTCTGTTGCAGCGCTCAAACTGTGGAACAAGCCGCCCCGCATGTCGGCCCCTACACAGTCCGCTTTTAAATTGCAAAACTGATTTTGATTTCTTGCATGAGAGCATACGTTTTGGTCTCATTTTTTTTGTGTTTTTAAATGTACTTGTAAGTAAATCTGAGTTGGGACAAACCATTCATGCTCATGTTCACTACTACGAGCAAGAGTCACCAGTTCATCTATACTGTAGGTCTACTACCAATCCCTACTGACTCGTAGGTTTTACTAACTAAGATTATCTTTCCTATAGGGGGGGGGGGGGGGGGGGGGGGGGGGGGGGCTGCCACATTTGCTGAGGAAATTCCCTGCAAGAGTGACTCAAACTGGGTGTGCCGACAGAGGCAGATGGGCATACAAAGATGCTAACAACTGGTAAACATATAGCATTAATATGGAATTCAACTCACACCCTTTTCCATCAATCACTCCCTTCACATCCATCATCACGTGCTTCTCCCTCTATACATGACCCCACCACTCAGTGCTGCCATAGAACAGGTTCAGAAGGGGTATGGTGGTCCGTCAGTTGTTCTGCTGGCTTGGATCCAGCAGTGTGGGAGGATTTGGACTCTCCAAACACCTGTTTGAGTCTCTAACACTTAAGCTCCCTTGTCCACCGTCTTGAGAAGTCTGGATGGGTGCTTATCATTCTCATCATTATTTGGACACAATCCAAATGGCTTAACATGTGACAAGTCTGATTTCTGCCCACACAAATGACAGGCATATCATCTGTAAACAACACCCTTTCAAAGTAAAATACCGTGTCTGCACAGAGAAAACACGGCGCAAGAAAGATGTTTTCTCTCTGTAATACTTAAAATGTTCTTTTTATTGGTATTCTTTTGCTGTTGTAATGTTGGGCTTTTTTTCACATGGCAACATGAATATGATGTACAAAGTGGAAATGGCCAAAAATTATAATAATCTGTGTATATCTGAGTCTGAAAGAACTTTAAAAGGAAAATAAAGGCGTCCTCTCCTTGCCCAGTTTTTACAATTCAGCTCATTAGGGAAAAGATTGGTGACGTACAGAATAGTTGTATTGGTGAAATAAAATGATTCTCAGTGGCTAATGTGTATATATAATGGCTATGATATTATTGTAGATTCTACTACTTAACAGCAGATAAAGTACTTATATTATCACAACCTTTAACATATACAGCAGAAACAGACTCACAAATGAATACAAAAGTAGAAATATTATAATAAAGACTATTATACCATAATGGTAAACGACCACTCAACTTCACACTCGGTACTTTTTTTTGATACTTTAAAGACTATTTGCTGATAATGCTTTCATACTTCTACTAATTCAAAAGTTTTTGAATGCCGTACTTTGACCTGTGGTTCGAGAAATACTCTTCGTAAAAATTCGTACACCACTCCTTTTCGTACTTGGGGGGTTTTCGGATATATCTGTGACTTTTGTAAATTGTACAAACAATTATGTTTGATTGCGTTACTAAAGTTTGCGTCACATTTAATGTTAACACTACATGAGATGATGGTTCCTAATATTCCACTTCACAAATTGCAGTGGTCATTTTATGTCCAATATTCCTGCTGTCCTTATACGTCTTTACTGAGAATGAACAGCTTCAGCAGAGGCCACTATCGGATGTGGAACACAAGAATAACACTCCAGTACAGAGCTCTGTCAGAGACATTTGATGCTTTTGCTCCAGCGGTCACACTGCAAAAGGAATTTGTGTTACCTCTGGAGTCCAATACCACATTCTAGCATGCAGGGTCACCTTTAACAGCGACCAGTCACTTAATCCACAGCACTCAGCCGCTAAATAAACTTACTAAGTTCGTATGATAAAGTTATTATGTGTAACCACTGCGTCTGACATGGGCCACATCGTTCAGTAACTCCTGAGGAGTGGAATTCACTTTCAGATATAACCAGAAGAGGAAAGGCACAAATGGCCGCCTCACAGATGATACAAAAACAGGCCTATGTAAAACTGGCTCAGGCTTGCTCCCTGTAACCTATCTGCTCTCCAGCTTTCCTGCTCCCAGTCTTCCCATGTTCTCTCCCTCCTAGGTGGATCTCTCATTCCCCGTACTGCATCTCTTAATGTCCAACACTTATTTTTCCCTTAATAAAGCTCTCTTTCATTTCTCTCTTGCCACTTCAGCCACACTCCCCTGCTTTTCCCACACTTTTTTTTAACACTTTTTTTCCCATGAATCACACTTCGTATACCTTACCTGTTAAATGATTAGGCATAAAACCCCTTTTAAGACTGCATTCCTTAAGACTAGTTTCCCCTTCTGTCAGCAGTTCTCATTGTACAAACATTGGCCCTGACTACACCTTCCTGCATTCCTGTTATACTCCAAAGCACATCCACCTCCTCCGGCTGATGAGGCTCCATTACGATCTACACAGGTGTTTGTAGTGCAAAACGTACAGATATTTGTTATATCAGATGAACAGATGGTGGTAAGTTTGTTGGAATGTGTTGTACAACATGTTATCTGTCTCTGGTATCACATATCTGATCGAGGACACTACAGGCTATGTAGAATAACGATGGGCAAAGAGGTGAGCATAGAAATAACTGAGGTTATATGGCTGAAAGCCTAGGAAACACAGTCACCCTCCACCAAGTCACAGGCCGAGGGAGACTTCTGTGGGAAACATTGTATTCACTTTTCATTTCTCCCAAACGGAAGTCTAAAGAAACAAACCACTCAGTGTTGCTCCAGTGTTGCTGCTGGAGAAACTAACTATGGCTGACCATGCCCATGTCCCTCTTCAGACTTTCTGGATGTAAAAAAAAAAACAACCATCATCTAAAAGTATTTCATTCAAATCTCTCTACCTTGTATGTATCCCATACGGCTTAAATAAAGATGCCGCCTATCTTCAAAAGATTGCAATCACCAAATTCTTGCTTCAGAAAAGCTTTGAGCTGCCGGCGTCTTTATGCATTTTGTTTAACATTACATCTAAAATGGGTTATGGGTTGATAAGACCATACGATGTTTTTATGTTTGATACATCCGTTTAAAATCAGACAAATGTGCTTACATGCTTTAATGATCATCGCATGACTTTTATTTTAACTCCTTTTTTACTTGTTTTCTCTTTTTTTGTTCTAACGTGTAAAATATTGACACATTTTTAAAAAAAACAAAATGTAAAAAATGAGAACTAAACTTCATTAATGTGTTGACAATATGTGCATTAGTTTAATGAAGGCTGCAGAATGCCAAAAGCCTGATTAGATAACTTTAATAAGAATCACTGCCTATGAGTCTAACAGTGATGGTAACCTCTTCTGGATTCACAAAGTTGGGTAATTTGATTCGTAAACCTTTTGTTCATACACGTCGGTTATATGTTCATTAAGCCTGCCTCCGTTAGCTGATTTGAAGGAGAGCCTGGCAGCAAACAGACTAATTCTTCAACATCTGAAGAGCTGTTTCACATTCTGTGCCTGCAGGAAGAATGTTCTTTTCCTGGCTTCAGACAGTGTTAAGTGTGTGTTATATAAGTCCAATGAACCTGTTCCTATTTTGGAGCAAACTCTACAATGTCATTCAGGCATCGCCTGAAGAGGGACGCCAAGGTTTCCCACAGGGCCACAATCTATTTAATGGTCCACTGTGAGGACGGTCGGGTCCTCTGGAGGTATACAGCATCAATGGATGAGAGGGAAACAGCTCTGAATGTCTGAAGCATACAAATGTCTAAATTTCCATTAAAAAAACTTTACTCAGGAAACAATAGAGAGAAACCAGATGGAGCAGTTGAAAAGCCAAACTGTTCAGTTCAATTTGCAAATTTGGTGAAATTAAGGGCTCTCAATCATATCTGCAAGCGACTTACATTTAGCTTTTAGGTGAGCACACCTGTCCTTCGAACAACATTGTCCTTTGATAGGTCTTTGCACAAGTCATCTGCATCACCAACAACAAAAAAGCGACATTATATCCAGACAAAAGATGGTATTCAAACCAAATTGAACGCGCTGGTAGCAAATCTCTATATGACATTCTGCATTGGAGGATGTCAAACTCTTTGACAGCTGTTCTCAAGCAGATGGCAAACAGCATAGTATTGTATATATATGCATAGTTTCAGGTTGCTGCATCTTCTGGTATTTCAACTTTTGTTTCGGATGAAAATGTATTTTTGGGATTTCTCATCCTGAGATACTGAAAATTTTCAGCTGCATTCAGGAGTCCCCTCCCCATTGGATCTTTATACGAAACCGCGTCAATTTGCACTGATATTGATTTGCATCCTTGGGTTTTACCATTTAATTGATTGACATAGAGACTAAAGAGATAGTCAGACATTAGACAATTTTCAAAAACATTCACACCACATTAGACAAGCATGAACAACCACATATTTGTATTCAGATCTCAGTCATGTCATCAGCACAGTGTCTATGCTTATTTATTATCTGCAAAAAGCCACATGAGTTGTGAGGGCACCATTTGCAGTCTTGTCACATGACCACGAATAGGATATGTATCTGATCTAGGATAACATTTGAAAGGGACTCAAATTAAATCAGAAAAAAAAAGGAAAAGATTTTTGTCACAATAATGCAGAAATAAATAATGTTACAGTTTTGTAGTCAGAACTATTACTGTGAGAAAGACGGGAGACGTACGTCAAAAAAAAATCTTACTTCATGTAGAGTGTAGTTTGGCGGTGTAAAAAGCCTTGTACACTCCTACATCATGACAAAACTTATAGGATTAATCTTCCTAATGTTCGATCAACAAATCTGCTTATCAGGGCTATTTTACAACCATTGGTGCATATTTACGAAACTTGAGTATTTGGTGTCAGCTTTCTACATTTTCATGCTTTCTACATTCTGAGGAATTACATTGTGGTGTTGGGGAATGAACGGACGTTTTTATGGAAATTTAATTAACATTGCTGCTTTTTGGTCAGGTTTTTATATAGTTATTATTTTATTTGTTTATTGATGCTTTTATCTGCTTTTACTTTACAGCACTTTGAGAATTGATTCAAATGTAAAGTGCATTATAAATTAAATGTATTATTACTATTTATTATTCTTAAATTAAAGTTACATGCCACTTGACAAGAACGCAGGCCCTCTCCGAAATGAAACAAACTCCTTTTTGTATTATTTTTAATTAAGCCACCATATTTAAACGATATTAACAGCTTGTCCATATTTTGCCTTTCATATTTTTCAAGAATAGTTTCGCTGTTATCTGATACTGCGTCACATTTAGTTGCTGACATTGCCTCTATACCCATAAGAACCCAGACCCATTTCCCCTACGAAACGGTTCTGATCTCAGTGGGCCTGGTCTCTTGAATGATTGTAGTGGAGATTTGGATCTTCAGTAGATATCAGTAGGTGGGGGTATACATGGGACACTTTTCTCCTTTCAGAATTGAACCTTTCCAAATTGTAATGTCGGTCGCCTGTTTACATTACCTGTGATCTTTTACGACCCGGTGTTTACATGGATCGACTCATCTAATCAGAAACAGCTTTCTGACATGCTCAGATGATCCACAATCCAGTTCATAAGGTGGCAATAATGTTACGATGAGCCGGGTACCAACCGGCAACAAGCGCCCAGTAGAGGAATGCGATAAAAAAGAGCCATGCGCGGAATTGACTTCTCTTCCATCTATCCGTCCAACTATGTTAAATTCTTTCAAAGCTGCGATGAGTAAATGTCTCTCCGATGCAGACCGGTACCGTCACCATATTTAAAATGCGGCACTGTGCACGCCCTGAATAAAACTCTGCCAGAGCGATACGTCACAACGCCGGGCATAGGCAGATACAGCTCAAACAGAGAGTTTTCCAAACAGCGTTTACATGTAGGGACTGGCAATCGGAAAGGCTTTCCAATAGGACTTAGACTACTTCCTTGCAAATGAATGAAACCTCATTCGGAAAGGGACTTTTCTTTCTGATTAGGCACCTTTCCAAATCTATTCAGAATTAGGCTGTCCATATAAACCCAACTATTGACTTAATGAAAATTAAAATAAAGTAGTCACTACCCATGACATCTCCATGTGTTGACACGCGTGTCATCGTGGTTTCATATGGGTTTACCATTTTCTATTTTTTATTCTAAATGTATCCATTTCTTCATTATTTTTTAGTTCCTAGATTAGGTCCTCCTTTAGTAAAGTTGTATGTGGGTGCGTCAGGCAGGAAGTCGAGCCATGTTTTTGTGAAGGATGAAGAAAAATCCGGTCTTCTGATCATTTTAAGAAAAAGGAATTAACTGGAGGAGTCTCAGTAGTCTTTCTTAGATATAGGTTTTTTTTTGCAGACACATCTTTTATACCAAGGACAGAAGAACCAGTGTCTCTGGTATCTTCCCATTCAAATGCAGCAGGAACATTATATGCTTACAATATAAGGGCCAATCTACCAGGTCAGGCTACCTTGAGCGAGAGTCGATGTTTGTCCAACATGAAGATTGTAAAATGAAATATTCCATTGCAAGTTTAGTTTGTGATAAATAGTAAATTACATTTCTGCCTTCTTACAGATGATAAAAACAAGCGTGCTATTAATTCAGGATCCTGGTGTCGTTTTTGGGAAATCCTGAAACATCCCATCAGCCTGCTATGGGTCCAACATCCGTCACGTCACTGCATCAGCAGCAAATAATCCTGTATCGCAGTACTTTGTCATTCAGGTGCTCAGCTCTAGTAACTCAGCACAAAACAAAATCTCCCTTGTGAAAAAGTTGGGAAACGCAAAAACACGTCAGAGAGGACTGTGTGACCTCCAGCAGGAGGTTGAGCTCAGGGTAGAGGAGGAGAGGGAAGAAAGGGAGGAGGAGAGAGAGCGATAGAGGAAACCAGAGGACCAGGGGAACATAAAAGTGGTAAACTAGGAGGGTGAATTAAATAAAGCGAGAATGTTCGAGAGCAGCCTGTTGTCCTCTGTGTCAAAGATCTCATTCATTCACTTAGACAAACACCAATATTCTAGGGCCTTCTCTCCCCTATCTTCCTTTCCACCGTTTTTTGTTGCTGTCACCTCCCCCTCATACTCTCCCTCTTTTGCCCTGCTTCTAACTCCCCATTGTTGTGACTACAGAGAAAGGGAAATAGCCTGGTGCAGGGCTGTGATCTAGCTCAGCTCAAACCCACCCACCCAACAGCGCTGAGAGGGAGCCAGCAGAGGAAAAACCACGCTGGAGCAGGAAATTCTTCCATCCATTCAAAGCACTGGAGACATGAATCTCCGGAGACCACCGGGCTGAATTCAACTTCAGGATGACCAGCCTCATATTTCAGAAGGAGTAACTAATGAAACTGAAGCTCTAACCCTCTGCACTCAGCCATGAGATCTGGACGAGTCCAGTAAAAAAAAAAATGATGTCGCAATTACAGTCAACAGGAAAAACACATAGAATTCTACACATGGTAGCAAATACTACATGGTCATCACCATGTTTAATTGATCTACTGGCAGAGGTGTACAACAGAAATTAAAAGTGAAAACAACATGTAAAAAGAAAACTTGTCTTATTTGAACACAAGCTTTCAACAATGGCCCTTGCGGTTTGTGATGAACTTGATGACTGCATTTGTTTGTTTGTTTGTTTGTTTTTTTGTCATCAGGTATTATTTGCAGAGCATTTCTGTGCCGTTAGCACGGCCGGTTCAGCCGATTTGTGCGGCTTTTCTTTTTTGTAATATTGGGTATGCTGGTTTGCTTGGAGATGGTGAAAAAAAGGTTGTTCGTGGAGCCGTCTATGACAGTAACCGATATTTAAAGAAAAAGCTGCCTTTACAAACCCAAACCAGCACCATGAAGAGAGGTTGATCCAATTCTTGCAACTAGCAGGCTGGTGGGGTCTCTCTGTCCTCTAGGCACAACCCACCCCATCTATTTGCGCTGATATCTTTCAAACACTACTATCTCTATTGCTGTTACGTTTTACAATTACTTTAGATCGTACCAGTGAACTGAAGCTATGAACTTGAAATGGAATATATGGAGGAAGCCGGGTAATACTCTCAGATGGACTGATGGCAGCATTCATGGGTCTGGCAGCCCGGTTTTAGGAACATCCTCTGACTGGAGAACTCAAGCCTCTGAATCATCAAGTCCCGCTGATATTTCCTCAAGCAAGACTCGGTCTCGACCAACTGTTCCAGCAGATGAGCCTGACCTTTGCCCTTCACACAGTTTGAAAAACAAAGGAGGGGTCCATTAAGACATCACAGCACAGACACAAACAGAATTTGTGATGTGCAGATAGAGATTGTCTGAGATACGTAAATATCATGCTTATAATAGTTTTATGATTTCTGTGTAAATAATAGCTTTATTTACGGAGTAATTTCGATATCAAAAGATTTATTTCCACAAAAGTCTAATGATGCAATCTAATTTTATTAGGCTGTACAGCCGCTCCCATGATGAACCTGAAATCTGCTACAGGCAACAGACACAACAATCTGCAACAGACACAGGAAGGAAAGGGTGACCCCGTCAAGGAACAAACACCCTTTTCTTTTTAGCTGGACTACTATGGCTTGTGCGTAACTCTCCCAAAATAACCCCCTACACCCAAGCATAGGTTCTGTTCCAAAACAAGGACCTTAACAATCAAACATGCAAATAGGTTGAGGATTTCTCCCAACATTTGGTATTTTATGTCTAATTGCACCAAACTTTTCCCCCATCATAAAAAACGCTTAGAATGTTGTGGTTTTGAAATCATGGGCGACTGATGTCATAGTAGCGTGAGATCTTTTAAACCAGTCCAGAACCATGGAACAATGATGAAATTGAAGGCATTACGCTGACATTCAATGAAAGAAACTCCGGTCTTTCTTGTCTCCATCAATCCATCCATCCATCCATATCCACCTTTCTGGGCATGGATCACAATGGCATAAGGATATACAGGGTATTCCAGACGTCTCCCAGCCTAGATACACTTTTTAGGTAATAGTAGGAAGGGTAATAATAATAATAATAATAATACATTTTATTTATAACACACTTTACATTTGGATCAAATCTCAAAGTGCTAAAAGGTAAAAGCAGATAAAAGCATGAATACAACAAAAAATAATAATGTAAAAATATGAGCAAAATGCAGCAATGTTAATGAAAAGTCTTAGGTTCTGCTAAAAGAAACGTTTTAAGTCCTTTTGGAAAAGTCTCAGTTGTCTGTGGAGCCCTCAGATGGTTAGGGAGTGCATTCCACAGACGAGGGGCATTAGAACAGAACGCCCGATCACCCATGGTGCTGAGCTTAGTCGGGTGGAGGAGTAAGCAGGTTGAGTGTATAAAACGGACGTATCTTGTTGAGGTTTTTGGGATGAGTAGTTCAAATATAGTGGATAGTGAGAAGCCGACCTGAGACGTGATATGTGGATGTGCTAGACAAATTTGAAAAAGCGAAACGCAAGGAAATAAGAGAGGGTGTAGTGATAAAAAAATCAAAGACATTCTGAGGTGATTGAGATAAAGAATTATCCCATTTAATCCTTAAGGAGTGCGAAAAAACTCAAAAATCAAAAGGTGGATGAAAGGGAGGACAAAGAAAGAACCTAGGAAAACATGTTGGAGGAACTTCCATTTATTTTATGAAACTGCAGATCAGGCAGCAAAGGACTACAACTTAAAACAAGTTTAGTGTTAATAGTGTAATTTAATTAAGTAAGTTTAAGTTAAAACTTAAAGTCCTTAAAAAAAGGACTTAAACTTTCCATTTTATCAGAACCTATAACTTCTAATTAACATTGCTGCTCTTTGCTCATATTTTTAAATTATTATTATTAAAAAATTTCTGAGGCTTTTATCTGCTTTTACCTTGTATCACTTTGAAATTTGATTCAAACTTAAAGTGTGTTATAAATAACATGTATTATTATTATTATTATTAAAACTTTGACAGACCAGCAGAAAATGAACAGGGATCACTGGTCAGAAACACAGTGATGTAAATTATCTAATTCTTGAAAGGTCCTTTCCTAAGGAGACTTTATCTCACCTCACTCCTCAGGGCGGCACTGAAAGGGTTAATACTATATCTATTAACAGCATAACACCAGATCACGACTAGCTGACTAGTTGGTACCCTACTGTTAAAACGGAGCATACGGAGTTACAGAGTTATGGAAGCTCAATTTTTAATTTATCATAGCACTTTGTCTGTATTGGGTAAGTTGGATAGTGTGTTAAACAATCGTGGAAAGAAATATTTGAAAATTTCCACACAGTCTCTTCATCACACGCAGGCAGCATTTTCATTCCCAACATCAGCTATATCAAAAGAAAGAGATCTGTGAGGTCTCCAGTGACATGTAAGTAATAAATCAATCCCCTTGTCCTTTACAATCACAGCCACCTAAAGCCAATAAAATGTGTGTTTGTAAGCAGGAGAACGGATGCATTAACAATGAAGCCAAATCTTGGCCCTGATGAATTTAGGACTCACTAAAATGACCTAAATATTGAAAACTCAAATGGGACCCTCCAAACCTTGAGTCAAATTATGGATATAATATCGCACCAAATCACAACAAAAGAGCAGTTCTAGACCGAACTTCAGCAGATAGTCTCAGCATCAGTAGTGGTCTTGGCTATCTCCGCCAAGGAGGTTACATTTTCACCCGTGTCTGTTCTATAATGGTTTGTTTATTTGAAACATTATACAAAAATAATTCAATTCATTTTTTAAACGGATGACATTACACTTTGGTGTTGATGCAGGTCAAAATTTAGAGGAATCTTTTTCAACTTTCTTTTAAAATTAAAAATTAAGATTTTTGGCAAACCCCCTTCTTTGTAGGGGAATGATGCATTTTGATATTGTTGAAAATGAAATAAAACTCAGGCCAATTTAGGCGATTGACAACTACTCGTGAGTGTCATTTGGTGCTGATTCAAACAGAGGCCCACATTCACAGGATTCAGGTGGCTGAGAAATCCAATGACCACAGATTATGGTCACAGGGCTATGAGCTTGATTGAGTTAACGGGAACTGCTGGGCTTTGGCAGAGTCTGAGCTCCACTGACTGACCATGTAGTTTCTTACACTCATTTGTGACGGTAGGTTGAAGGTTTTATTGTTATAAACAGTAGCACCCACTATTAATCATTTCCAGGCCAATTTCTTTCTATGTAGGAACAGAAACCTATGGAACTGAGCACATCTTACAATATATCCAACCGATTGATGCCTCTTCAACACACATGAACTGCATCTACGGACAAACATTACACGCTTGATATGCCAACACGCATTCACCCTTGCTGTGACCTGATTCTGGAGAACCTCAAGATGTGCAGACACCCACAGAGAGGGGACCGACTGGGCTTAAGATGGTGCGGATTCAATATTCATAACATTATTTAAAAACGGCCGTATTTTTGGGACGCCAGAGGGTGGCTGCCATCTGGCTCCCGATTAGAAAAACAACTTCTGTTATTGTCCTGTCAGGAACTAACATGGAAAAATATTAAAATCAGACCTGGGGTCAATCTGAAATACATACC
This sequence comes from Lophius americanus, assembly GCA_037951165.1. Lineage (NCBI taxonomy): Eukaryota > Metazoa > Chordata > Actinopteri > Lophiiformes > Lophiidae > Lophius > Lophius americanus. The sequence continues at coordinate 1,914,971 of JBBDHG010000170.1, forward strand.
TGATGGGTATGTTAAGCTTTTAGATCAGAGATGCCAAACTCAATTACAGAGGGTGGCAAAAATTAAATAAATCATAGTCTACATTGAGGGTAACAGATTTTAATTTCTCGTTTATATTTTATGTATATTATATGGCAAATTATTCTATTCAAGATATTCAACGGGAGTAGGGTGTTAATCATGGACCTGTGAGCTTGTTTCCCTGAAACACGACAGTTCCATGTGTAGTGCAGTCAGAATTTGTTATTTCTTTTGTCTAAATCACATTGGTACCTTGATGCCCAGAATGAAATGCTTTCTGGCCGAGTACAGGCCATGCATCACATCCTGTCATCAAGATTTTACTTAAAATGTATAGCTTGTTTGTTTTTTTAATTCATAACTTGTCTGAGCACAGTAGACTGAATTGTCATACTGAATAAGTTAAACAGACACACATCACTTGTCAGAACCTTTGGATATAATAGCATTGCATTTTCTTGTGAAATAAAAGTCATTTGTGAATCGTAGGCAACAACTACCTTTTAATTCTCGAATTTAGCAAAAGGAATGATGATTTATCTCAAAGCGTGTGCCCTTTTTTAATAGAAATAAGGTCATTTCTTTTGACAATGATATCTTTGGATATTTGCAACAAAAACAACAGTGTCAGCAGGATAAATTAGGTGATGACGGACAGACGCTGCCATAAAGCAGCTCCAGCTGCCATAAAGCAGCTACATCATAAACATGAAAAAAAGTCTGCTTTCCAAAGGAAGATGGAGAAAGTGGGTCAAAGTTAGAGAGAATAAAACAGATGTGTGGGTGTCTGAGAATGTGTATGGTGAGAGCAGGGATAAAGGAAAGAAAAAAAGAACAGGAAACGACCTAAAGTACAGCCAAGGGGCAGAAATTAAAGAGAAAAAGGGAAAGGTATTTATTTGCTGTGTAAACAATTCCAAAATAACAAGATATATAATCATAATATATTTTTTTTTTAAAGGAGCAAACCTTGAAAAGGTCATTGGAGTTCATGAGGAAAAATGAACAGCAAATATGGGTTCCAAGCAGCCAAATGAAAACAGAGCAGAGGACTGTGGAGTCTAAAAATATTAAACCTAAACTCCGAGGGGACCAGCTGTAGATGTGTTTTTGCATGCATTCTTAGATTTCTACATTATGTAGACATTATACATATCTAAATATCCTTGCAGAGACAAAGCTATGATGAAGAACCTTTAAAATGACGGAATGTTCTCAGTTCAGCATCTGGTCCTGGGTCAGGACTTTGAGCTAGGAGTGAGTTAAGGTATACAGTCGCTATCAGTACCGACAGTCCACACAAGATGAGAATAAACTGTGTGTGGGTGATGTGTGAGCATATTTTCGCACCTCAGAGATTTACTGTCACTTTAAGAACACTGAAAGAACACATTCCCTGCTTCCTCTCTCCTCCCTCCATCATGTTATTTGAGGAATTTCCTGCAGTCTCACTCCAACTCTGCTGTGCTGCGTCACTTCTGCCGGAAAAAATTTCTCTCTCCAAATAAGCAGAAAGGTTCCCTCACTGCTTTCAGTAGATGAAGGTAAATGTGAAACTAGAGAGCTAACACAGAAATTACGATGCAAGTGTGCCTCTCTTCAGATGAAGCCGTTTTTCAAGCTCTAAAGCACACAAACACACAGCAAGCAGCAGGATTTAACTGTTGTATCCTCAGGCTGCAGAGTAGGACAAGTCCTGACGTCAAAAGTATAATTTTAAAAAACAATAAATAGATAAACCAATTCCAGCTCCAAAGAATATTCTGCATGAACCTCAAAATATCATCACCTGTTCCCCAGCCCTGTTGTGTTTTCTCCTGACATAAATGGTCACATGACCGCCTACATTTCTCACTTGTAGAGGTAAACATTCCATCAACAGACCGAAAACTTTTGGAGACAAATCTCCCCTAATTCCAGAAATATATAACCAGTCTTTCAAAAATCAACTCCGTTCTTCGCATTAAGGTCTATGAGGGTAAAAACTTTAAATGTTCAATTTACATAGTTCTTGAGTTATTGCCCAAACACAAAGTATCTGTGGACGCCCCCGGCGGCGATGACGATTCCATAATATACCTGTAGATATAATGATACGGAATGACTATTTATGACCGTTTAGCTTTAAATGTTGAAAGATATGTCTTTACAACATAAAGATTTGAATTCTAATGGCTTGATTGGAAAAGAGAACAAGGAGAGGCTTGTAGAGGGTTATAAAATGCCCCATCTTCGCATTTGGATTAGGTCACTCCTTTATAATAGTAGATTTCTAAGAGACACTTTTCTGCACTCAGGCTGTGGAATATAATTTCGCAGACTGGAGTACTCTGTTTTTCTCAATAGCGGTGGATTATTTGGTCTGGTTTTGGGGAGCTCTTAGACACAACGCTCTGCTCTCTCCAAGAGGAGAGAGCAGAGCTTATATCCTTCTTCTCTTTCAACCCAAAGTATTGTATCTCTTATCAGCATCTTCTTCCTTTTTTTTTTTTTTTTTTAAAAACTCTTTGTATATTTCTTATCATTATTAACCAGTATTATGATTTTGTGATTGAATTTTGAAAATATTCAATCCTTTTAAAATATTCAGCTCACAGATAAAAAAAAAAAAACAGAAAAAAAGGCAACCAGACAAAATGCAGATTATTTATTTAGTTTTATCAGATTATTCTTATCGTTTATTATGCCTATTTCTTTTTGACTTTTTCATATTTATAAACTTCATAAAAACATCATTCCAATGGCTTTCACAGCAGATGATCAGTTCTTTAAAATATGTTACATCACATTTAATGGTTAATTGATTATCAATATTATGTAAAAATGCTTCAAGCCGCCAGTCCTGCTCATTATTATGGTAACAGCTGACCTATAAAAGGATCCGGGTCTCTGATCCATCTATCCCAGTCTCTATCCCCTCCCCCTTCACTGAATCCCCCTTCACACCTCCAGGAACTGATTGCCACCATCCCCCCCTCCCTCCACCCAAACATTCATCCAATTCTCCATCCATCCCCCTCCAGGAAGTTATTGTCGGACTAAACACCTAGATTAAAAAAAGAGGCAGTGTGAGGGAACGTCAGACTGGGGATGAGGATTAGCAAAAAAAGGGGTAACAGACGGGAAAACCTGCCAACATTGAGTAGAGCAGGAGAGCAGCACCCCCACCTCCCTGCCGCTCATTTCATTATCCCTGCTTCTCTGATTGGTTGTATGTTCTGTTATACTGCTTGAGGGGATGACATTATAATCTGAACTCTTTCCTCTTCAATATTTCTCACATTTAAGGGGACTACTATTTCCTCTGACTTCATTTCCCATACAGATGTATTTCTCCTGTGTTAGCTGATGCGGGCCAAAAATACTGCACGTCTGGCAAAAACGGAAAAATGCAGAATGCAGGAGAACATTCCAGATCAAAAATGGATATAAAAGAAGGAAACTCCGCACTAGGTGGGTTTACATGGGACACTTTCCTCCATTCCAAATGAAACGTTTCCGATATTGCATTGTCGGTTGCCTGTTAACATGACTTGTTATCTTTTCCGACCCGGTGCTAACGTGCATGGACTCATCTAATCGGAAACGCTTTCAGACATGCTTCCCACTCCAGTTTATAAGGTGGCGATAACGCTTCGGTGAGTTGGGTGCAAACCGACAACATGCGCTCAGAAGAAGAATACGACAAAGAGGGCGAGTGCGGAAGGGACTTTTCGCCCATCTTATCATCGAAATATGTTTAATTATTTCAAAGATGCAATGAATAAAACACTCTCCGATGCAGACTGCTACTATTTTGAAGTCGCCATATTTAAAACGCGACGTTTTTCCGGAACGACATCTAATCGGAATAAGCAGTCCATGTAAACCCACTACCTGTCAGTAACCCAATGTGGTAAAAGTATATCATGTGTGGCCAGGGCACTGAAAAGAGAAGATTTCCCAGCAGGGGTCTCCAGTCATACAAACCACAGAATTCTTTGGTGATTCAAAAGAGCAAAGACCCTCTGACAGATGGAGAGAGTCACAGAGGGTGGGACGTGACCTGTCTCACACACGCTTAATGATGTGTGCATTTACACACCGAATCACAGATGTTATGAATATCCGAAATAATGCAGCCTACAATGCTTTTGTGCACACACTGATGCACTAAACAGTCACAAAATACTATCTTATAACACACGTACAAACATAACCGGCGGCCAGATAAATACTTGGTGCCCAAGTTCAAGATTATTAGTAAGGCAGTGAAAACACTGTTTAATAATAATAATAATACATTTAATTTAGATACAGGAGCACCCACGTAGCTAATTGGGGTACTCACAAGTTAAATATTTATCTGTCGCTTAAACAATTATGAAGTGAGAATTGCAATTTTATTTGCTTTGAATTTAGAACAAAATTCTGTCCACCCTTAACGTTATGGATACATCACACAGTGGTGTAAACAGGCGCTGTCTGTGTGTAACCAACATAGGTGTATATTGGCACTAAAAGGTTAAATGAATGCGGCTGTACTGGGATCCATCCAGGGGAGAGGGGGATGAGTAGCCTTGGTGAAACAACAGAGAGTGTAGTGGTAGAAAGAGAAAAGATGGAAGGGAAGTGACGTGAAAGAGGAGTTTAGGTTGGTATAAATGCTGACACAGCAGAACTTAGCCATGCTAACCTCTGAATGCTGAATGTGACTGGAGCCAAGTAGGTACAATCATTTTTTAATTTATCTATTTAATCTTTATTTAACCAGGAACACCTCATTGAGATTAAAAATATCTTTTCCAAGAGTGTCCTGGCCAAGACAAGGCAGCAGCACAGTTAAAGTTACAGACAGACAGTCAGCAGCCATAAAAAAAAGCATAGAAAGAGACCAATTCTTGAAGTTTCAAGTCTTTTTTTAAATTGTTCTAGGCACTGGGAGCAGCAAACATAAATGCCTTTTTTCCATGTTCAGTTCAAACACTTGGAACAGACAGAGAGAAAACCTCCCCAAGCCCCAAGATACACAGTATCTAGAGCATGTAAGCTCTGAGACGAGGCATGCATGTACATATATCCTATGACAGATAAAGTTAATATAACTGTCAGCAGATTGAGAACATTACCTGAAAGACAATTTGGGGGTCATGTGATGGAGGCTGCTTATGTTGTAAAAAAAATAAATAAAAAGTCATCTCTGATGGAGCCCTACTGACCCCGGTGCAAACGCGTCGCATCTCTGACTCATCACGGACAAGGAAACGCTCACTCAGCAGAATCAATAGGAATGTGATCTGATCCCAGAGGTCAGTGTGGTGACAATGTTCCTGTGATCGTAGACAATAAAGTTAATAATGTGAGAATTTATTGAGCATTTGACAATAATGATCCCCTTAAGAGAAAAAAAAACTTAAAAAACCCCAGTTAATTGTAAATGAAAATGATTCTGATTGGTCAATTTGACAGTTGATTATCTCTTCAAGTGCTCATGAGTTAAAGGATATTTATACATAAAAACACAAACAAAAACATATTGCCACACGCTAGGAGTAGTATTTAAGATCAGACAGGCCGTTTTTAACACAGGATGGTGATTTTAGAATCTCTCTTGGAGCAAAAACCTGTTCAAAGAAGTAGCAGGAGCTGTAAGAGGTAAACTGCAGCTCTGTCTACTGGCCTAGTAAACAGAGGGAGGAGGAGGAGGAGGAGGAGGAGAAGGAGATGAGCAAAGGATGATGAGAGTAAAAAGAGCAAGGATAAGAAAAAAATTAAATGGTGACTGCAACACGATATTAAAGGTAACCCAAAATGGGACTGAAAGACAGTTAGTAAGTAGTGCATGAGTGAACAGATAGAATGAAAAAAGGGGAGACAGAAAAGGGGAGTTATGGACAGGGGCATCTGAGTCACAAGAATGGTATGTTGGGAGTTTCATCAAGAAGCGATAAATGTAACATAATGAATCAGAGGTGGTTGAATTCTTTGTGGGAGGTCAGTACAACAGCAGCACCCAGACCGACATACAAACATCACCAGACTGATGTTTTGCAGTCACAGACTGAGCTAATATTTGTCAGTGTTGCATTGGGTTTCTGAGTCCGCAGTAATGTTCACTGACGTTAAGGTTTTATTTAGAGGTGCCGTGATTGCAATTTTCTTGGCCGATCAACGATCTTTATAAAGTCTGATTGGCCGTTACCAATTTTAGCCAATTCCGATTTTTTTTCTCCATTCAATTTTAAAAAATCATAATGAGTAATGTATTTTAAATGCCCTTATTTTGAAGTATTACAGTGGAAGTGACTAGGCTGGTCGGCCATGTGTAATGTGCATTATTCTGACCTGTTGAAATTAATCTACACTCCGTCCTCCCCGCGTTCCTTTAACCATTGGTGTGAAAAGTGAAAATAAAACTTTATAACGCCTCGTTCAGTCCATATGTTGGATTTTTTCAAGTCCCGCGGGGCTAGTGGCCCGCTAACTTTAGCCACTCTTCTAACTTTAGCTTCTGAACTTATAATAATAATAATAATACATTTTATTTGTAACACACTTTACATTTGGATCAAATCTCAACCTGCACCTACAGGTCAAAGTTGATAGCTACAAAGTAAAAGCAAAGAACTTGCCGTTCATCAGGTGATTTAATTTTAAGGGTGTGATTAGCTTTGTTGTGCCAAACACATTCAGAGGCTTTCAACCGCAGCTTCCTTTTTCGTTATGTTTTAAAACCATAAGTGACAGCATAAATACATACATAGGGCTCGCGGCTAGCTATGATCTTCCGCTAACTTTAGCTGCTCTTCTAACGTTAGCTTTTCTGCTAACGTTAGCTTGACTTGCTATGTTCTTCGGGGTGATTCAATTTGAAGTATGTTATTAAGTTCGAATAAATACAAAATCTCGTGGGATCCCTCACCATACATGCATTTAATTGAGAAAAGACAGACAGAAGTTATCTAACTTTAATTAAGTGAATGCAGCTCCAGCCACCAAGAAAAAAATATTTATAATGCTTGAAATTCCCAAAGTATCTAAAGTCACATTTCCACTTCCACTAATCAGCAGGTTGGTGGTTAAATCTTTGGACTGCCCTTGGCCTACATGTCGATGGGGTTCTTGAGCAACATGCTGAAACTGGATTTGATCCCAGGACGCCCCACTGCTCCTCAGAGGTGGAGACTCATTTTCAAATGCTGATAATTAATTTCACCATATTGGATGGTGGATGACTTCATAAAAAATAAAGGCTTGCATTATTATAATTATGATTATTTTTAATTTGAAGGTTTGTGAAAAAAACATTGAAGAGCTTTTGCGTTATACCTCGAAACCCTCATCTTACGCAAAACCCAAATGTCTCAAGTCCAACTTGTGACCATGGAAAATCAAAAACAAAAAGGATTAAAGCCCCCAAACATAAATCTTCTTTGGTACTTGGTATCTTGGTGTGCTTATTTCTACCCCATGATGTTCACAAGAACAAAACTAACAACAAGACAGAGCTTCAGGTTAAATTTACAACCATGGAAACGTTCAAAATAAAATAATCTCAAAATAGCAAAAGGAATCTAGTCAGTGCCTGTTTGTTGTACGCAGGAAGTTTGGTGGAAGTGTATCAAACAGTTTAAAAAAAGTGACAGATGATTCTTATTCCTACATGCCCCTCCTCTTTTACTTTGTGGCAGCTGATAATGAGTCAAAGGTTGTGTTCAAGATTTCCATATTCTTTTAAATGTTACATGAAAGGAATTAAAAGGGTAAAGCAGAAACGCTTGATTATTCTCAAATGTAGGAAAAACCAATTCTAACTACTGACTTTGATGTGACCTTAAGGGAAAACTAGCCATAATGTACCTTTCCTGTCACCACGTTCCATCATCCCAACAAATACCCTTAAGATATTCTGAGCAGGTGGGAGGAGGGAAAAGTAGCGGACATTACTGCTGGCACAACAAAACAAGAGGCTTACAGAGAGACTGTTGGATTTTAAAAAGACTGCACTACGAATAAGGCCAGCTAAAAACTTGCACCCTCGTGATGACAGAAACATGAGACACAAGAAGAGGTCTACAACCTCAACTCTTTATCTGTCATCTCTTAAATAGGCACAATATCTTTTGCATTCATCCAGAAATCCAATCAAAAGGCCACTCGTGCTACTACTACATTATGCCATAGCCACGCTGAGCTACGCAAGAACACAGGAACCCCCTGCAGCAGTAGCCTCAGTGGTACAGGTCTGGAAGCAGAGACTTTAGTGGATGGACCAGGGATGTACGGGTTCCTTGCCACAGTGTTAGTGAAGTCAAGTGGATGAATGGGATTAAGCCAAGGCCACCGCCTGGGGGGGGTGGGTGTCTGTGACACGTCCGGCCAAGATGGACCAGATTACCGTCACAGACTGATTTGAAAGGCAAATCCTCACACGCCAACGTCTAAACACCCACAGAAAAATGCCCACGGCTAAAAAAACAAAACAACACTGGAACCCAACAGAACCACACACACATTCTATAATGATTGGGCCTGCAGCTAATGTTAATTTAACTACAGATCTTATTTTTTAATTAAACAGTTGGATCAATATTTTCTTTAAGAATTGGGAAAATGATTTTGTCAAGATACCAGTTACTCAGAAGAGAAGCGTCTTAAGATTACTGATGTTTCTAAATAATAGGTATGCAGAATCAGTGCCAATCCCCGGCTTGTGTGCTAAAATAATTATAGAAATAAATTACATACACACTAATATTTCAACACACACACACAATATTTGATTCAATATTATATATATATATATATATATATATATATATATATATATATATATATATATCTCTCTATATCTCTATATCTCTCTATATATATATATATATATATATATATATATATATATCTCTATATCTCTATATCTCTATATATATATATATATATATATATAATTAATTGATATGTATGCCAAAATTTACTCAGATACTGCATCAGATACCTCTTTAGCATCGTCAAAGCAACATGACAATGAAATCTATTAGCTGAAAGTTTCATGTTTACTCTTCATTTCCAAGTCCAGCATGCTGTAGGATCCTTGGGCAGGACCCCTAATTCCAATCCGCTCCCCTAGCACCGCGCAGGGGCTGCTCACTAGTCCTCAGGGATGGGCCAAAAGCAGAGAATTAAAATCTCTATGTTGTATTTACTGTATATGTTATGTATACTGTGAGGAATAAGACATAGTTTAAACGCTTGTCAGAATGTAACAATAATTCCGGCTCAGGATAGAACAGCTTCTGGGTCCAGAACCAGACCTATTATTACATTTTGATGAGCATTTCTATTCTATTCTTATTTTCTTTTCTTTTTTTGCTTCTCCTGCAAAATAGTCCACCGTAAAGACGGTGGACTATTTTGCCATTATTTAGGTGATTTTAGCTGCTCAGAAAACTCACAGACCGGTGCGTCTGTAAATTACCTTGAATGCTAGTCAGCCAATCAAATGATTTACTCTGATCAGCGCTGCAACAGGAGCCGGTGGTTATGTTAATCCAGATACATAACAGAAGAGCGGGCTGAGAAGAGATAAAGAGAAACAGTCGGCGAAATAAGTGACAAGTAGCCGCAGCGCTTTTAATCAAGAATGGATGGATTCTTAGAAGTTCATTCTTCTAACGGGCTGTTAAAAACCTGTATGTCAGAGACCGTGGCTATTATTAAAAGCTGAACCACAATACGAAGCACAAATATATTCAATCGCACCCACTCAAATCCAAACTAAGGACACAGAACATAATGAACTAAGAGCCAAATGTAGCTGATAAGCCAGAGTCCTGACACAATCAAACAACGTGCCAGAGTTTCCTTAACGTTGTCTTGGTTTGGGGAGTGCATGACTGAAGTAAACTCTTACAGAAGAAGAGTTACTTGGAAAAAAACATTTCAGCATTGAACCAAAAACAAAATTGAAATGTTGAGCCAGGATTTGCAAACACATTTTCCCAATTTTTTGAAGAACGGAGGAGGAGGGATATCATTCATCACCCGAATGAACTTTGTTTAAATGGTTAGTGGACTGTATATTATATATCCAGTCTACTTGAGCACTGAAAGTGCTTCAAAATTCACCCATTCACAAAAACATTCACACAGTGGTGGGCGAGGCTGCCATCATCAGCCGGTATTTTAGTGGTTCTACAATGGAACAACCATCGGGAACAACTTGGGCTTCATTATCTTGCTCAGGGATACCTCGACATATGGACCGCAGTGGCCGGGGATAGAACCACCGACCTTCAGATAAGTGGACGACCGCTCTACCAACTGAGCAACTGTCGGCCCTTAAAGCTACAGAAAAATGATAATACAGTTTGTGAGCTGATGACCGCTGCCTGCTCCTTCCAAAAGAAACTTGGGAAGTTCAAGGCAGATCTGCAGGGAGATTAAGAAGACAACACCTCTCACCCTGTTCATTGAGAACCCATTTCTCAACGTAGATGTCCAAGGGTTCTCAAAGGAAGTCAATCAGCTCTTCAAATAGACAAATGTTGGGCCTCTCTACGTGCACCAGGTGTGGCCACGAATCAGCCTTTTTGAGGAACTGACACTGCCATTTCCTGTCTCAAAATGAGATCAGAGGCAGCTTTCAAAAGACTGAGTAGAGTAGCCTTGTACATGCTGAATATCTTTCAGTTTCACCTACAACTGTGAGTCACTTTTCTCCACGATGAACATTATTACAAACAAATATGTTACCAGCTCACCAATGAGCTCTTGTACGTTTGTGAAGATGCCCATCACACCTTCCCAGCCACGCTTTCGAATCCACGCAGGGCGGGTTAAAGCTCATTTCTCTCGCTAAACAAGAGAAAATGGGGGAGCAGGCAAAAGAGGGAAAAAAGTGAAAAGCAGAAGCCGAAGCTGAATAATTGTTAATGTGTTGAGGTTATGACAGAATTAGTTGTTTTATTTCAACACACACCCGTCTTCAGCACTGGTTGTCCTATAGGTCTAACTGCTGAGAGGCCCAATGTTAGATCTAATAACGTTACAGCTGATGACCACATATACAAAGAGCGTACCGTCAGCTGACAGTCACAGGCTGAACCAATTGGAGCAGATTAAAAGTCACCCTGCCTCTCTCTCAGTCACAAGCTTGGTTGCCAGTCACTCTGCGCCTCCTTTCATCTAGAGCAGGGTTGTCAAACTCAATCACAGAATGTTTATTTCTAATATGAAAAAAAATTCATTCATCATTTTTAAATAAAGTATAGTTCACAGAAAAGAAAAAAATTATATTTACACACAATGAAAATCCTAAAGCAAACTTAAATTGTCAAAACACTACATTTCGTTTACATATTCTATAAGCAATTAGAAGAAGCACAAATGTATTTAATCCCACCCCTTCTCCATAAATTACTGATGTGTTATTATATTATATTAAATAGTATATGATATAATACATGTATTTAATATAATATCCAGTAGATGTAGTAAATGTGATTATACATTAATTCACCCATTCATTTTTTCATTCATATCCAAAACCATTTATTCTGTTCAGGGTCAAATATCTACAAATGTATATTCTAATTTACATCATTTACATAATTTACAAGAATAAACATTAAGAAACAAAGCTAATAAACATTTATACCCCCTTATAAACACCTGGTGATTGTTCATGCCCTCTTCATCTATGTACCCGGTGAAAGTGTAGGGCAACAGAATAGAAAATACCGTAGCACGAGTTAATTTGTGGATGAAAATGCAACGAATATTGCCCAACCTCTTTAAAAAGTAAGCCCAAGAACTAATAGTGACTGTGGAGGCTGATAAAAGAGGGAGATAGGCAAAGACAGGATTACGCAGAATAAAAGAGGTGCAGTATAGCCTAAAGACTGTTGAGGCTCTGTGACAGAGCCGCAAGACCCAATATGTGAACGCGTGCTTGTGTGTATGCTTGAGTATGAGAGTGTGTGCGTGTGTGTGAGGTGGGTGTTTGTCTCATTCTAGCACTGTGTAACTGATACTTTCTGCAGACTAACCGCTGTCCCCTGTATTGCTTTGAGAGCAGGGTTCATGATTAATTTATTAACAGCCTCTCCCCGATCTTACTTTATCTTGACAGCTCTACTGCATTGGACACACCACACACAAATACACACAGCAACAGCAGCATACTCAGGAAATGCAGAGATGTGACGAGATGAAAACACTGATGGGTGAAAATAACTTGCAATCCAAAAAGATCTCTACCAAACTTAAAAAACCACTGACAGGAATACGGCAAAGTCTCCTCTTCTTCATCTCATCTCAGGAGCCGAACAGAACTATTACCAGGCACCATTTGGAGAGAGTTGGCACGCGCCGTCTTCTTCCTCCTAGCAGATTTTTAGCCAGTCTGACTGTCTGGTTTTAATGCAGTCTTCTCCTTCACACAAGGGATTGTTCTCTTTAGGGGTCTCCACAACAGATCAGTCTTCCACCTTTCTATTACTGTCCATCCTCCTCACTCCAGATAACATCTTAACTTCTTCAGCTCTGCCTCCTGTCTCCTGTGTCTAGACCATCCAGCAGAGCTGTTCTCACCACCATCTTGGGAACCTTTCCCTTCACTCCTGCTACTCAGATAACTCATGACAATCTTCTCCACCCACTCCATCCTTCCTGCACCCGCCTCTTCACCTCCTTTTTCGTCCCTTGTACAGTCCCCATTGCCCTGAACATTTTACTCCAACTTCAAGTCCTGCACCTCCTTCACCTCTACTCCTTGCATCCTCTCTGTTCAACCTGCCTCCCTTTCATTAACACATACTTATTCTGTCTTGCTGCGAGTGAACTTCAATCCTCTTCTCTCCAGCGCATACCTCCACCTCCCAAGGATTTCTTCGACCTGCTCCCTACGCTCACTACAGATCACAATGCCATCGCACACATCATCGTAGTCCATAGAGACTCCTGCCTGACCTCATCGGTCAGCCATCCATCCGCATAGCAAACCAGAAAGGGCTCAGAGCCGACCCTTGGTGCAAACCGACCTCCACCTTGAAAGCAACCAGTCACTCCTTTTGGCTGTCATACCGCTCTCATAAATATCCAGTACAAATCTAACATACTTCTCAGTCACTCCAGACTTCCTAATGCAATCCTACAATTACTCCACTCTGTACTCTGTTGTACGTTTGCTCATAACCCGAAAAGACACAATGTGACTCCTTAATAAACAGTAGCATACAGCATTCTGTATTATTCTCCACCAACACTCTCAAAGCAAACATCGCCTCTAGCAGACTTCAACTTGCATATGATTACTTATTGGTTTCTTGATTTTAATGTTAATTCTACTCCAGGAAATCTTAGTACACACATCAGGGTGCAGGGAACACTAATTGGTCAGGCTGTGGTTTAGCTAGTACTTGATTTGTATTGCACCAGGGTGTTCTGTGGGGGGAGAATGCCATTAAAACGTCAATATGACTCGATTATGTTCATTAAACTGTGGAAAGCCAAAATCATAATAAAGATTAAAATTCTACCAATGTTGCAGCCCTAGCTGACAACTGAGCCTGTGTGTGTGTGTGTGTGTGTGTGTGTGTGTGTGTGTGTGTGTGTGTTGGTGTGTGTGTGTGTGTGTGTGTGTGTCACAGGTCTAGGCAACAACAGTGTGTTCCTCCTCTTGTTTCCTTGTGGAGCCTTATTATTGATTCGAGTCATGGCGCGGCTCCAAGGAGAAGACACACGCACACACACACTGATATCATGCATGGCAACTTCTACTGATTTTCTTGACCTATTTTTATTTATTATTTTTTTTACATCAAATGAATGCTCTCACAGACACAACCACACAAACAGAGACATTCCCCACGAGCCCGTTTCCTCCTTTGCCAGCAATTACAGTAAACGTCCAGGGTGCACCAACAGAGACGGGACAAACATCCCTCGGCAGCATAGGAGCAAACTCCAGGAGAGAAATTTTAAAAGAAGTGCAACAACACAGCTTTCACTGTTACAGTCATGAATGAAGCCCTGTGCCGCCGACAGAAGAGAGAGTCACCGTTAACACAAACAGATACGCAATAAGCATCAACACACACATTTATACATCGATGTGTGTGAATACAGCAAACATTTCACATGCGCTGCCTGCATCTTACACGACCATTCAAGTCCATTTCCTCCCGTGACATTCTCATACACGCGCACACACAATGAAGCTCATTGATTATTTCACCAGAAATCAGCTGGGTAGTGGTTACATAAGAACACTGAAGAGGGGAGAACTGCTGCACAGAATGAGGAGACAGAATGGGGGGGGGAAGGAAAGAAAGAGGGGTAGCAAAGGGGGGGGGAAGAGAGTCATGACAGATTTAATGCACATGCAGAGAAAATGTGGAGAATGCCAGAAGATTTCCATTTTTCTGCAGTATTTTTCTTATTAGCTGATTTACATACAGCACCAAAGGAAGCTAATATTCTGTTTACATGTCGCCTTCGATGAACTGGCGACTCATCAAGGGTGTATCCCACTAATGTCAGCTGGGATGGGCTCCAGCCCCCGTGACCGTGAACAGGGTAATTGGTTGCGGATAATGAGAGAATGAATTAGAGCCAGGGCACAAACAGTTAGGCCAAGTGTGCAACTCGACCTATTTAACCCCTTAAGGGTCAATTTTTCATTTCCACGTTTGGTACTTAAACAAACTTCTCCTGAACTTTTAACCTAATCAACTTCAAACTTGCTTTTTGACATGTTAAGACCATAAGGACTAAAATAATCAAATGCTTGAGTTTTTGTTGAAGGGTCTGGAAGGTGTAGGGCGGGGAATATTGAAACCATCACCTAAACTCAACCGGAAGTCGACCATTTTTAATCTTTTATATGCAGTGTTATACTTTCTTAAAACAGTACTATGGATTTGACCTGTTCAACATGAAACTTGGTCAAAATCATCTCTCTCAGGATGAAAAGTTATTAAAGGTTTTTCAATCAATTCATGAGCTCCTCTTACTACATGTGTTTTCACATCCTTTTAAATTGTTTGAAATTGATGATGTTTCATATGTATTTTGAATATTCATGATGCGTATCTAAATAAAGCATTATGGCATGCATTTTGTCAGAGCATGGTGGAGACTCTGGGACATGGGAGAGGCTCTCCCTCTTTCCTTCTCCCACCAAGCAATAGCACTGCAAGCCTTCAAACACAAAATGTACTTTTCCCTGGCACAGCTATGATGGCGTTTGGCTTTCCTGCTGACACAGCCAGGTTCTGTGGGAAAATACCCCCAAACAGAAAGCAAATGGGGAAAGATGGCAAATCAGGAAAAGAAGGGGAAGAAGCAATAAAAGACATATAATATATATTTATAAAAGAGACAGAGAAGAATTGGAGAGCAAAACCCATGTGAATGAAGGTTTGAGCAGAGTTTGAGCTGAGTGATTGTGCTAGATGAGGAGGAAGAAGGGAAGGAAAAGAAGGGTGTGTTCGTCTCAGCAGAGCTCGACCGTGAGAGGAGAGCTTGAACAAGGGAGATAGAAGGATGAAAGTAGGCCACATGGAAAAATCCAGCTGTAATGAACCAAATCAGTGACTGCCCCCTAGCTTGAATGTTTTTCACTCATCATCCTCCTCACACTGATGTTCACTGAAGCTGTTTAGTATTCTACATTCCATCTTTTAAACCCTCTTCCTTCCTCTACATATTTATCTCCTCTTCCATCTCTTCACCCTCTCCCTCTCCAATACAAAAGATCACTTGTCCAATAACCACACAATTCCACACGCCATCTAACCTCCTCAATGTTTCAAGCTCTAATTTGACATCTAATGGATTCACATTTGTCCGGCGTGAGGTTTCTCATGCAGACGCTGCAGAAGCTGAGCATCTGCTGAGATGGCACACTGAAAGAAGCAGCACATACAGTACACTTTAATACGTTTCATGAGGTGGTTTAAAAAACCTGAAGACTTCTTCTGTATATACACATTGTGTGGAAGGGCAGGTACAAACAAACAGTCCAGAACTAGAGCGGTAAGAATAGTAGGCCGGCATTCGTCTGAAACTTCCTGTATCCGATGAAAATGTGGGAGGTCAGCGAACAATAAATTGCAAACCATCCCTGATGTTCTGTGCACTTCCTATCACTCTTGCTAGGTCACTGATCTCTA
The DNA here is from genome assembly GCA_037951165.1 of Lophius americanus. Taxonomy (NCBI): domain Eukaryota; kingdom Metazoa; phylum Chordata; class Actinopteri; order Lophiiformes; family Lophiidae; genus Lophius; species Lophius americanus. The sequence continues at coordinate 1,931,146 of JBBDHG010000170.1, forward strand.
TGAGTAAAGCATTTGAAACAGTAATAAGATCATATGGTCATAATGCTATTGTTGGCAAACATTCTGCTTCTCAAAATCAGTGATTTCAAGCTGAAAGCAAACATAAACAACAGTAAACAGTAACATACAGTAACTCACATGTGAGAGGAGTTTCTTCTCGTCTTCCAATGAGCACAGTCAATTATTTAGTATCAGTGAGATCATTATACTGCATGTGAGTTCTTATATGTGTCCGACTACTGGTTTCAGATATAAGTCGATATTACAGTTAATTACTTGATCATCAAGAACTCAATTCAATCAAAGCCGCTTGACAATTAATTTACTCTTTAAAAGAAAAATTACATTTGCTGCTACCGGCCATGAAAAAAGGCACACTGTGCTTTTCTCTGTTTGTGTTCATTGTATTATTGTTAGGTTTGTGATTGTTGCTTGGAAAAAGAATGCATTTTAGTAGGCCACCGAGGAACCTTCCACAACAATTAACTGAGAAAACATGTTATTCTAATCTTCAGTTTAACATATATAGAAGATAATAGGTTAAAGGATATGTAGGAACTTATGTGGGACGCTGTGTTTCACACACAGTGCAGTAAATAATAACAGTAGAAAAGGCTGTGGTCATGTATCTAATTAACAACAGGCAGCAAAGATGAATGCAACAGTCTACTGGACAGTGAGCAGATTGAATTTTTTTACTGTTTCACTTAATATTATTCTTCTCAAAACTGGGTACAAAAATGTACAACCTGGATGCATAGAACAGAAAGAAGGCTCTCTGCATATCCGTATACATCTTTAACTTTGAACATAAATAAGCCTTTCACAGATCGACACATTCACACACTAACAGGGCAGCAACAGGACTGAAGTGCCAGGAGTTGGCAACACCAGTAGATTGAAGGTAAAAGTCATTAAAAATACCATGTTCAAAAAACAATCTATAACAATATTAATCCTCAATGAAGACCGCTCAGCAATCCCAAACAGGATGCACCAATGGCACAAGTGCACACGGTAAATTGTAAAACTCAATTGCAATCATTTGCCAAACAAATTGCAGATTTTAGAGATACAATATTTCATTATTTCTAATGCAATGATCAGAAGGGGGCTAATGACAAGTAAAGAGACCGTGAGCATATTGGAAAGCAAAACCCAAGACGGGGCGGGTCGGCAAACCAAACTACGTCCTCTGAGAGTAGGTCTTCGAAATTTACAGATTGCCTCATTGAAAATGACCCCCAGAAATTAGATCCCCAATCAAACAGAGAAAACGTAACCGATAAATGGCAATAGACATGCAAGTGCCAGCATGCATGCCAACGCGGGGAGACCTGCAGCAGCAGCCGAGGCCTGAAGAAGCACCAGGCCCAGAGGAGGTGTTTTGAACGAGAGGGTGTGTCACATGCAAAGGTACCTCACCTTGCGGGAGGCAGAAGGGGTACGGTTCAGAAACATTTCAGAGTCCCTGATAGGGAATTTACAAATACTGTTCTTGGTCTGTTTTAAAGCGTCATGTTTTGTCTGAGAAACGATGCGCGCGTCATACTGTCTGAAGGGCTCAGATAACTGGTCCTTGGAAGAATATCTCAACATGAATTGTATTACAAAAGAACTGTGCTGCTCTTAATGGGAAGTTCTTTCCACGTGACTTTCATGTGAACATACCAAGACCTTCTTTGTAATAACAGGTTGGTTTGCAAACAACTCATACAGTGTATTTAAATAAGTTGAACTGAGACCCATGAAGCTATTACTGTTACTCATCATAGTATGCGCCATACATACTAACAATAAAATGTCCTACAATGATCATAAGATCAGATTTTTTCTTCATCAGTCCTTTTGCAGGCGAGTGGCTTTTTATTCCCCAAGAGCTTTATAGGAGCGGCCCATTCCTCTTCAGTTATGGGTCAAATGCAGATAACTACTGTACTTTCACTATATGCGACTGTATATATCAAAGTGGCAATAAAGAATATATTTTAAGTTTCTAAGAGCCTTTAGTCTCCAAGCATCACATTCAGTTCCCACCAAACCTGGGCCAGAGAATGTTCACATCAAGTGGCCACAGGCCAGCAAGTTGAACAGTTCCACAAGAATTTCAAAAATGGGCTTGACCCAGTATGTACAGTTAGTCACAGACTGTTGTATATAGAGCTGGAAGTCAAGATGCATGTCTATCGAGGTAGGCTGCAGAAGATTCACAGGGCATTCAATCCACAAAGCCCAAAGTAATCTGGGCATCGTTGGTGTTAAGAGGACCAGGCCCATAAGGAGCAGACAAGAATACCTTGAAGTGGCTTTGGATCTGAAGAGGGGCTCCATGGGAACAACCAAGAATCAACCCAAGCTGTGGCGAGCTGACCCCAGGAAACATCACTGACAATGTTCTCAGGCACATCTGGAGATGCATTCAACTTTTGTCTCAGATTATGTACATACCCAGACGGCACACACTGGAGATTTCACATAGGTTTTCTTCCTGGTCTCCTCATTAGTTTGACTCTGCTTAATTGACATGAACTGTTGTTTACCTTTAAAAAACTGCCCCCCTTAAAATTATCGTAAACCTTATGTAGACATGTAAATACAGTTAAGATTACTTGAGAAAGAACATTGTACAGCTACAATGTGATTATGAAGCTACTTAGGTAAATATGATTTTAACTTTGCTCTCAATCCGCTGTGAACAATCAGCTTTTCCGGTGACTCAGAGTGTCTGCATGTGTTTTCTGAGTCAGATCCCAGTATTTTTCCATAAAAGACCCGGTCGTTATTACTTTAGATCCTGTCATTGTTAGGCAGTGGTTTCACACAAGCACAAATACACACCAACAGACTACCACCCATGTGAATGATTTAAGCTGGATCAAGCGTCTCCCACTCCAGTTTCAGTCAAAGGAATGCCGCAAGCAGGATGTCAAGTTCAAATTTCTCGCTCAATTCTTCCTGACAACTGCTACAAGTGACTCACAAACAGCTGACAGAGTGGTGATAACTCAAAATCATGTCAATATGAGTCAATGACAGGGTGAACTGCTGTCATCCAAGACAGCAGGTGTGTTATTAGTTTCTTTGTTTCATCTTTTCGTTTCTTTATTTCTATCAAAACCCTCAGATAACTGGAGACCAGTCTCTCACATCACTGTGGAGGAATTTTGGTCCACTCTTCTTTACAGAACTGCTTTAGTGCTGCCACATTGGAGGGTTTGGAAGCTTTGGAACCAATCCCAGACTGATGAATTTCAATTATCTTCTGACATTTCAGTTGATTTCGGCATAGTGTGCTACTAGTGAGACCTACAAGCCAACTTCCTGCTTCTAAAGATGGTCTGCTGAAGTGATGATTTGATTGAAGAGGGCTGGTAGTGATCAGGTCTGGGTAGGTCTAGTTCAGCTAGGATCCGTTACTAATGCAGTTTGGAAGTTTGGGGGAATTTCTTTCAAATGGAGCAAATACTTTTTCAAAGCGCTCCAGTTAGTATTAGATAATCTTTTTGGTTTGATAAATAACATTAGCATATAAAACTCAGGTTTCCCTTATTTTAAGTAAAATCTTTTTTTACAAACAATTTAAAATGAGAAGTACAAGAAATCAGTACTTTATCAAAGCCTTGTATATTCCAGATATTGCTGATGGTGTTTAGAGTCACGTGTTTTCACTTTCCTTCAATAGAAGGCTTACTCCAGCAGAAACTGGAAATCACAAGTGCTGGTTAATGGGTTGCTTTCAACCAAAGGGACTCTCAAAATTGGACAATGGAAGAACAACTAATGACAGGAACTTTCCTCATATTCCATGCTGCCTATCTTCAAATGCCCCAAATATTCATGCATTTGCCAGAAACACTCTCAAGTTCAAAACCCCAAGGTGTTTGATTTCATTACAATAATCAATAATTTACATCCCCCTCCTTTTCATCAGTGCCAGCATCACAGATGTGACCAGAGCCTATTTGTTGTCGGCAATCCCCCATCCTCTCTGTGGACACACAAGGTCTCCACCCCCACCTAACCACAGTCTATTTCAGTAGGCATTCATTTTTAAAGCACCCCTGTCAGTGGGATTATAAAACAGTGGTGTTGCCAATGCTTCAGGGGGGAAAACAATAAGAGCCGCACACAAAGGTCTGCAGCAGCCCAACAAGACTCTCTATGTTTGAGGAGGTTTTTTTAATCCATATGTTATAAAACCTCACAAGAGACACATTCAACCTCTCCCACTGCTCTGCTGAGCAGCAGCTGTGATATTTACAGGATCAACAGCAAACACAAGGAGAAACATGAAGCCCTGTGGGTACAATTCCCTGATACCGGCAGGCATGGGGGGGGGGGACACACTTCATAAAACTACTTCTTCTGGCATCAGAAAGCACCCAAGTAAGTCACAGGAGGAGTCTGGGCAGCTGTTTGCCCCGACTCAGTGTAAAATGTGACAAAGTAGAAATCTCGTTTACCTTATCCAAAACAAACAGTGAAAATATCCAGAGTATGAAAATGGCAGACTGGGCTGGCTGTGTGCCCCTAGATCAAATTAAACTGTCAGACTGACTCTGGCCTGTAGTGAAGGTATGTTCCATTCCTGCAATATTCCAAGGACATGTAGATATATGGTGTGCACAAATTAACTAATGTGACCCTGGGACCTCAGCAAATTATCTTTTTATCTTGACTTAGTGTGGACATGTTAAACTCCAACAAATAGCACATGAAATGTCATAGAAGGGTTGTAATATTTCTTGAAATGGAGTTTCGATAATCTGGCATATCAGTTCTGATTTTCATATTTCAAAGTTACATCTTCAGCAAAGGAGTCCCTGATCCACACCGAAAAAAATTCATTCCCCGAAAACTACTCTTCCATTACTCAACTTCCTCCCATCCTTCGTCGTTTCAAAATGCAATGCAGACACATGATGCAGTTCTCTGCATTATAAAGTATGGTTTGGTTATGTGAAACTCACTGTTATGGATCTTCCAAACACATATTAATGTCCTCTACCTTATAAAGCACATGTCAGTCTTTACCTAACTATCAACCCATTAACCCTTTGACACCCGTAAATGACATTTTTATCTTGGCTGAGTTTAGTCCTATTTATATTCCAGGAACAAATCAAGGTTATCCACCTTATAAATCCCACCTCTACATTTAAGATTTTACCATTGTTTTTTTCTGTCACTGCCCACTTTATCTTCGTCTATTAATTTCTTATTTATTTATTCATGACATTGAGGACTGAGTAACTTCATTTTGATCTATTTCCATAAATTAACATGTCTACAATGAGAATAAAAAAACCTTAATCATCCTACATGATGGCTAAAAGTAAACATAACACTGTGATATCAGTAAATGATCTGTTTGTACTAGCTTAGGTTAGCTATGTTAAACTCCATCGTCCAGACTTAAATTAAGTTTGGAAAATGAAGTTTTTCTACCTTTCACACGGAGAAACCTTTACATTTATCCAGCACATTATCCTGCATGTTGATTATAAGTTAACCAGTCTAACCCCGTGACCTCAGTAAACGATCCGTTTCTGTTAAATTTACCTCTGATCCATCTTCCAGCCACATTCTAAGGTCCTCTGCCTCATAAAGAAAATACACTTCTAACTCTTTACCTTTATATCTTTCCAGCACATCCTCGTACGCCTTGGCAAACTCCTTCTCCTGGGAACGGTTGGTCGGCAGTAGACCCGGTATGAACCCGGCCATAGTGGCTCTGCAGGCCGGCTGGTGAGTGAAGAGGCTCGGCCTGCTGACTACCGCAGTGAGCCGGTCCGCCGCTAAGCGTCAAACTTCCAAGTGTGGATCCGTTTTGCTGTAGGTCCAAATATCTGTCCGATTCCACCGAATATGACACTAGTGATGCACCGATGCAAAGCCCTCTCCGGCGTTCATGAGTACTGACGAGGAGAGGACGACAAAAGCCTGAAGTATGAGTGTTTTCGCCGGATTATGTATGTGTAATATAACGCTATCTATCCAACATCGTCCGTGTGTGTGAGTGTGTGCGCGCGGGGACACACAGTCACATCTCCCGGTGTCTCCTTCCCGTCCCTCCTTCAACGTCAGCCTCGGTGCTGCTGGTGTGTCAGAGTTTATCCCCCTTTCCTGTGACAGAGGGGAGAGGGTGGCAGTTTCCGTTTCCAACCCGGGATAGCTCCAGTCAGAACAGTATCCGGACTCTGGTTTCCTCTCCCGGCGTCCTGTGGCTCAGAAGCGGACCGGCTGAGTTCCCAGCATGCTCCAAGCAGTAATGGCCGCGGCAAACTGACGCTCTGTGGTCTCACTGTCAATGAGTGTCTGCTCCTCTCTCTTTCTCTCCAGCTCCCGGTTATCCGCTCTTCCTTTGGCGGCTGTCCTCCATCTCTCTCTGCCGGTCACAACAGGAACCTCCGCCTTGGGAAATGGGAAGAGCCGGTAACGAAGAGCTGGGGTAAATCCGCCATGATGGCGACCACTATGAAGTAGACTTCGAGCGCCTCCAGATGGCGGGAGGGACTCAGTGACATTCTACTCCTCAACTTCCTCTCCCTTCTTCCTCTCCTCCTCCTCATCCTACTCCCCTCATTCACCTCCAACTTCTCCTCGTTTACCTCCTTCTCCCACTCTTTATTTTACACTTTGTTCTTCTTCTCCTTCTCCTCTTCCCTCCTCTCCTCCTACTCCTCCTCACCCTTCTCCTACTTCTTCTCCTTCTCCTCCTTCTTCTCCTCCTCCTCATCTCTCTTCTCCTCCTCCTGAACCCAGACCTGGGAGAGTGCGTTGTCTTTGGCTTCCATGAGGAGCGGGTTTATTGAAACAGGCGTACTGAAGCTGGGACACCTAACAAGGAATTTAAGAGTGGCTTTGGTGATGGGCATCCAGACAACCAGGCTGCTACAGAACTTCACCAATGGGGTTTGGACCGAGCCCTGGTCAATCAGCGGGGCAGTGTGTAAGTATGTCTCCAAGGGAGGTTTCCAGAAGATGTTTGAATTCTCTCCTGCTGGTAGCTACCGGCTCCTGTATGAATCCCCGATTTAAAAACACAAGGGTGAACATGTGTACTGCACACGGAGCTCTAGCTAAAGGCCCGGAGCTCACCTCGGCCCGAGCACTGGGGTGGACTGCTGGTTCTGCGCTCAGACTGAGACTGTAGAACATCTTGTGGTGTCTGGCACCAGAATTGAGGGACTCTTTTGTCTGCTGAAGAGGTGGGTGGAGGCTCTGGGAGAGTCTTTCTTTCTGTCCCTATTCTTGTTTGGGCCAAAATACACATAAACAGAATACATTGTTGAGTTTTGTCTCTGCATGTGCCAAGTTGGCAGTTTGGAAGAGTAGAGAGAACCTGAGTCCTTATCGCCTGCACTGATTTTAAGGGTTGCTAGCAGCTCCACTGGCAGTGGAACACACATTCCTCAGACTGACAAACAACATGGCTGCATTCACTGCAGTACGGGCCATCAGGAGGGTCCTCCATTCACCGGAGGACAGCGCTCTGGTTCTGAACTTTTAGTTTGAGGAGTGCAATAATCTGACTGAGAGCATGAAAGTATACCGGCTCTAGTGGTATTACTCAACGTTCATTAAAAAGTCAAAGTCTCCTCCCGCTCCTCCTCATCCTTCTTCCTGAAATGAAATGGATGCACCCAGTTCCCGAAGAAAGAGAGAAGCCTCCTCTGAGGCTTCTCTCAGAGGAGAAGCCTCTACTATACTGACAGCATAGTAGGGGAGGAGCTTAGCCTGACCCCGCGGACGCTTTCCCCAAACTCCACCTGAGCCCTGGATTCACAGAGCAACTCATAAACAAACCTCCTGTGAAAAAGCTGACGGTGATCTTCAGTGGAGGATCTAACATGGTGCCATTGCTTCAGTGTCTACTTTAAATGGGTAGTCATGGTACACTGTTGGAGACTTTTAAACCGTTTAACTGGTGTTTTTATGCATTTTAGTTTCATCTGTTTTTATCTGTTGAGTAAGGCTTCAACAACAACAACAACAAAATATCTTCCTCTATCTTTGTTCATCAGATTGTATTATAGTCTGGTGGTTGTCCAGTCTCCAGTCCAGCTGAAAGAAATCTCAAATATCCAATTCTTCCCATCAAATGGGTCACAACACTTCAGCAAGTTTTTAATAATGATCTCCTCTCTTCCTTATGCTCTGCAGTCCTGTAACCATGACCCCTGCTTTCTCTTTCCTATTTCAATCATGAAATCATTATGCGCGCTGTTGCTTGTTTTGTGTGATAATAATTGCAATGGTCGGTTCTGAGGTCCACTGGTAGTTTAGTTTATAAAGTTCAATTGGCTAATTTCCGTCTGTTGTCTCCGGGCAGGTGAGGGAGAACTACATTCGCAGACAGTCACACATAACATAAATTAATTCTATATCTGCATCGGAAAAAAAAAAAAAAATTTAATAGTAATTTTTCATTACTTCAATGCAAAGCATCAATGTTAGCAAGCCTTATCACCAAAAATCCACTTCTTCACCTCATGTGAGAAAATATGGAAGTCAGTGATGTGTTCAGACTGATAACAAGAGCGTATTTCATTCTTTAAGGGCTTCATGTGTTTAATTGAATTGAAATGGTCCTGTGCTAAAACAATAAACTTCCTGCAGCAGTTCAGAAAAGCCTCTGTTTTTTCTTCTACTGGTAGATGATGGATCTAACGACAAACACAGTCATCAGTAGATGATCTCAGAGTAGGGTCATCCTGATGTTGAAGCTCCTAATGCATCTCCCCCACTCCAGTGGTCTAGACCTGATGTGATTTAATCGCCTGGAGAAATACAAAGATGATCTTTAATTGAAGGAATGATGTCAGAAACGGGCAGCTTCTTCCAGAAACACTGAATGTTTCGTCTTGCTGTGAAGCGGAGGATAGGATGAGCGTGGTATGTCACTTATAATCACTGCGATAAAGGTAGAAGCAGGTGTGGATTTCTGCAGGGCTGAAATCAATAACGGATCAAAGAAGAAATTAAAAATGCATGAATTGCTCCTTAAGGCAGACAGCTTTCAAACCACTGAGTGACTTTCAGATCCTGTCTGTGGCTTCCAACGTTTCCTGCTCTCTCGTCTATCAGGCTACAACTCGACTTCAGAGTTTCAATAAGCCGCTGCTTTATCCACAACTGTACAACTATTCTGACTTTATGCAAGTCATGAGGGGTCCAAAAGTTTCAGAAATAAAGCAAAACAGGCCACGGAATAATCCCTCTCCATCTGAAACCCCTCATCTCTCTCACACACCAGGGTCTCTTCATGGCAGCAAGTTCAAAACTCATTTTGAAGAGTGAGTGAAGCATTAAAATGAATTTAAATTAACATATTCAAAACCTGCCAAAACAATTTAAGAGTATAACAGACTTTTTTTTTCCTGTTGGGTTTGTATCCAGAGAAAGATTATTATAGTTAAAGTGAAATAGCTGCGGTAGACCTCGGCTCGCTTAATGCCATAAAAACATATTCCACTGTTCTACGCTATGGATAAAAACGAAGTTATCAAATTTACCAATAGAAAGGATCACAAACATATTAAAGGCTTAATAAAAGAAAGATTTAGATTTTACAGATGATCGAGGGAATGATTACAATACCGAGGACACTGCAGTTTCTGAGCCTTTAAAGAATGTTCCCTAAATGTCTCATATTCTTTATCTTTTAGGATTCAGGTACTCCACTTTGTTTAGATTACAATTTATAAATCAAGAGGAACATTTTTTGTGCTATTTGTTTAGTGCTATTATGAAGCAACTCCATATTTGTGCCTTACATTTATGAATGTTACAGCTGTAATTTAAAATGTAATACTTTTTTATTTTCATAAAACAACTGCTGGTAAAAAATATGTAATTAAGATTATTTAAGGAGTATAATTCATACTTGTTCAGACCGTGCAGGAAGCTCAAACACACACAGTTACACACAGAGTTGCACTGAGGGACAGGGAAGTTACTGTGACCCTGGTCAAGATAACTTTTCCTTTCCTTTCCTTTCTACTGAAAAAACAGTTGTAGAAAATATATTTTTCATGTATATAAACACGTACCATTATAAAAAAGTGGAAGAATGTTTTACTTTAACATCCTTTACTGTTGGAATATCCACCTGCTGAGAAAAAACATCTTGATAATGTGTTACACCATTAAATCCCTGAGAAAAACCCAAAGTGTGCCTGATGGACTTGAATACTCTTTTTATGTTCTTCCAGTATGTGTTTTCATTCATAATCACTTCATTATGAAGATGTGAAGATGTTCCGGGGATGAGCACATCAGAGGGACAGCCCGGGTCAGACATCTTGGACACAAAGTCAGAACAGACTAAGGTGGTTTGGACACAAAGAGGAAGGATAGTGGATCTGCTGGTAGAAGGATGCTGGAGATGGAGCTGCCAGGCAGGAGAAAAAGGGGGAGGACAGCAAAAGATGGAAACGGATCATCCGCTATGGCGAACCCTAAAGGAAACAGCTGAAAAACTGACAGTAATAATAAGATAATGTATGTAATCGTCAGTGGTAAATAAAATGAAAGTAGTGAACGTTGTTTATGTTTGTATTTAAGGTGTGGCTGATAAATAAAGCGTTCAGACAGAATCATGAGTCATCTCATCGGTATCTGTCTGCCTCTATCTGCCACACCCACTGTGTTATTCCTGCACTGAATCCCTCTGTGCGTTGCATGTGTGTTGTTGTTGTTGTGTATCTGTGCCGCTGTCATACACAGTTCAAGCTGCACGATGAATGAGGTCCGTGAGCCAAAAGCACAAACAGTCCTCGACATATCAGCATGACCAACGCCTCTGCAGCAGAGCTCCGTCATGTCTTACAAGTCCAGCCTCAAACAACACAACTCCAGTCTGACCATTTCTGCCTATACTTTTTTCCTAATCGGTTATAGATAGTGAACGAATGAGTGAGTTAATGACTGGGGTTAATGTCTCCGAGCTTTGGGATTAGAGGATGGCTGATTCAACACCAGCATGAACCAGTCAAGTGTGGACGTGGTCTGTCAGAAAGGTGAGGTTCATCCTAGTGATGGAGCCGTGCCTAGTGATGGCTCGGCTGAGGTGTCCTCACAGAATGTTCTTGACCTCCCGCTAGTTGTTGCACTGCACAAATTCCAGAGGGGGCCCATGGAAATAATAGGGGAAGAAGGATCAAAATAGCACCTCATCTTGTCACTTTTTGCATTAAAATCCCGCTGAAACATTTCATTTAGGTGCACCGATATCTCCAAAACCCAGATCTCCTAAAATCTTATTTATAGTCCATCTACAGACAGAAATAAAAACATCCATTTCAAACAGTGTGTTGTGCTGACATGCTTCCCTGCATGCTTTACGTTGAGATTTATACAACCACAAGATGGCAGTCAAGAGTAAAAACTTTAAAATAAAAATTATACATTCTGAAATGTGGACAACAGTTGTTTTTTATTTATCACTTCAATTTTTTTTCCTCTTTGTAAGTCTGTAGACATTTGTCTCAGCTTTGCCACAATCAGAAAGCTTCCCAAAACATAAACTAATAGGTTTGAAAAGAAAAGTCATGCAGGAAGGCTCTGTCTGTCCATTTGCACTAATAAGACATAATGAATAAATTCTCTGTGAATACATTTATTTTACATAGTAAATGTCCTTAAGTTAACATAATTTCAAACTTTTTTTCTTATTTTGAAACCTGTGTTTATTCAATATTTCATTACTAATAAGAGTAGATTACAAGTAAGTTTAGGTATCAATGGCATCGATATGCCCCCCTGGATCCAGAATTCTCGCCGTATCCATCGCTCAGACATCTCTCCACATTAACATATACGTATAGCTTTCTGTGTGTGAGTACTATCACAGAGAAATAAACAAATAGAGTTATCATCGTCTTTAAATTAAAGTTGTTATTATCGTTAAGTTAAAATAATTACCATTATTGAGAGTAAAGTCTGACCCTTCTCTGTAAAGTGTATTCTTCCTTGAGTTCTCCTTTATTCAATCAACGTTTGAAATTCGTTGAATCCAGATTCTTATTTGAATCAATATCAAACTGGACTTTCTGATATATACAATTCCCCCAAAATAAAACTTTGACAGTTCGTATGTCTCTTAGGGGTCATGTTTTTGTACACGCAGGTAATGATTCATGGTCCTAGTTCTTTTTGACTCTCCCACAGGTTTCCACATCTCTATACATCCTATATATTTCAGATTTGTTGGTTATCCGGTTGAAATATAAAATACAACAGACATGAAAATGAAGATGTAAATATTACATCTTCCTTAAGTCCTCTATTCATTCATCGGTTCTTTCTCCTTTCTTTCTTTTTTGCCTTTCCGTCCGTTTCATGTCACTTAATTTTTCTTTTCAATAATATTGCCCCCTTTAACATCTTTACTTTTCTGTTTTGATCTCTCTCCACTTTGGTTTTAAGTTGTAATTTCTCTCTCTTTTCCCCTCCTCTTTGAACTTTGCCCTCTATTTCCACAACTCCCTCCCCCTGTCTGGATTCAACAATTTTTCTTTGCTCTCTTTATTACGTTTAACATTGACTCCAACATTCCCTCCTTTCTCTCCTCTTTACAAAACCTCACTCCACTTTTCTCCCCACGAAATTAAAATTCTGACACTCTCTTTCTCCCACTATTTGTTTTGCCCTCCTTTTATAACCTGTCAGTCTCTCTCACCCCCATCGCCATAGCTTCTCCTCGTCTTTTATAACCATAGAAACAGAGGAGACCACGTTGCCATGGTAACAGGGGAGTAGCTTTGGGCTGGGCGCCTCTTCAGCTGCCTGTACAGAAAGAACTGTGGAAGGAGCTGGTGCAGGCAGGGTGGTGGACGCCTAAGTTACATGCTGGCAGAGGCAGCTGGGGTCCTGACGTTCTCTGCTCACTGCTAACTGCTGACACACACTCTGTGCTTCATCTTTGCTTCTATTCATTCATCATGAATTTGTCATCTTTAGTAATTAAATGACTTTTAAGAATTTTTATATTGTTAGTCATTTATTATATTATATTATATTATATTATATATATTATTATATATATATATATATATACAGACATAGCGGCAGGTCTGAAAGACTTTGCAAATGTTACATTTATACCAACATGTACATTAAATACCTTCCAGGCCATCTAAATGCATGTTTCATGACCCATACATATAGTTATATTTATAAATTACAAATCGTCATTCGCCAACAAATCTGTCGGAAAATCCAAACAATTTCAGAGATAAAGATAAATCCGACTTTGTACTTTGTACAAGTTCAGTGTTTATCTCTGCAAGCTGAGTTGGCCAGTGAGGATCTGAAAACCAATGTGTGTGTTTTTTTGTTTTTGTTTTCTATTGATTGATATTAACATTGACTCCAACATTCCCTCCTTTCTCTCCTCTTTACAAAAACTGTGGATAACTAAAATAGTTATCCACAGATTTTGATTAAAATCTGGGGTTGAGTCTTGGACCAAAAGATATTTCAGTAAGATTTGGATTTCTTTTTTTCTCTTCTGTTAAATCTGAAATATCTGTGAATTACTTTCAAAAAAAATAAAAAGCTATATTACAGTCATGTATATTAATTTAAACAAATTAAGTAAAATAATTAGAAAAATGTAAATACAATACATTATTTTTTAATGTAAATTATTCTATTGTATAGGAACAAATGTTAATCAGAATTACACTTATTTTTGAGTCATTAATTACGTGTCTAGAAACTACTGGAAACCTCTGATTGCTTGAGGGGCTTGAGTTTTTAATGACAATGGTGATGCGGTGGAATGTACTAATGCTTTCTAGTTATGTTGATCAATATAAATGAAACATAAAGGGTTCATCTAGAATATAACAAGGGGAAAAATATGTTTCAAAATAGGATAAGAAGGCAACAACGCATCCATCCATCCATTCATGATTTTTTGGGGTAAGGTTATGGTGGAAGCAGGCTAGGAAGGGCATTCCAGCCATCCCTCAATATATTTATGCAATATATTCACACATATATACATAAATAGTATATACTGGAATATAGTAGAGGATTTTTTATGATTTGAATAGATATGAACACACAGTAAATCCTTTTCTGTGTGCTTCTCTCCATGCATACAACGCCTTAATGTGAGTTATGAAACTCAAGAGTTAAAACTCTGATTCACAAAAAAAGAAAATCCAGCAGCTGTTGGGAGGTTTCATGGACATTCATGCACAGCAGGATCACAGCGGTCCAGAGAGGATGAATAACAGAGTCCATTGTGACTCCAAACTCATCCCTCAGTACGAAGCTCTGCACTCCCTCAGTCCATTATTTCTGCCTCACTTTTCTTCTGTGCTATAAAAAAGCAGATTTTCCCTCCGCTTACGTTTATCCCAGTACTTCCTCTGGTGAAATAAATGTTCCAGATAAAAGAGAATATGTGGAACACATTGTTTCTATATTCCGTTTATTTTTAAGTCTCTTCTTGTAAACCTCCAAAAGTAGATAAATAGACAATCCTGAATCTGTTCATTACAGTGGGACTCATTCTCAATGCTGTGAATGAACTGTAAACCCTGCAGCCTGTTTTGACGTCTTCATCCTCCACATTCCGGCCTCTGCTTTAATGGAAATCGGGGCCAGTGTCAACACATAGTTATATTATGTAAAATGCAACATCATCATAATAGCCTTCATGCACGAGCGGTCAGTTGACACGCCTGGGAAACACTCAGTGTTAGCAGGAGCGTGAGCTGACGTTGGATCACTGCTGTTCAAGAGAGACTTCAGGTATGCTGTCTGATCGGCGGAGAAAGTCGTGTAACATCAAATTTATGTTACATATATTTCTTTAAATATTTATAGAAAAGGATATAAAGCGTTGGGAACCACTGACATAGAGAAAATAAAGTTTTTGAAACCACTGACATACAGGATATAAAGGATTGGGAACCACTAGAGGATATAAGCGCTGCGACCCACTGACATAGAGGATATGAAAGATTGGGACCCACTGACATAGAGAATATAAAGCTTTGGGAACCACTAGAGGAAATAAGCGCTGCAACCCACTGAAAGAGGATATGAAAGATTGGGACCCAATGATATTAAGGATATAAATGTTTGGGACCCACTTGTCCCATAAAGGATATAAAGGTGTGGGAATCACTAGAGGATATAAATGGATGGCAACCACTGACTTAGAGGATATCAAAGATTAGGGACCCCCTGACACAGAGGATATAAAGGTTTGGGAACCACTGGCATAGAGTACATAAAGGTTTGGAGACCAATAGAGCAGGGGTTCTCAAACTATGGAACGCATACCACTAGTGGTACGCAGGCTTCCTCTAGTGAAACGCGGCAGAACCTCGGGAATTGCCTACTTTTACTACATTAAATAAGATTGGTTTAAACAATTATGTTGCATGATTGCATGGCCTCTTTAAGAGAGCAGTTGGAAAAGGGTTTGGGAACCAATGACATAGATAATATAAAGGTTTGGGAGCTACTGATATACAGGATATCAAAGGTTTGAGACCCACTGACATATAGGATATAAAGGTTTGGGAACCACTGGCATAGAGTACATAAAGGTTTGGAGACCAATAGAGCAGGGGTTCTCAAACTATGGAACGCATACCACTAGTGGTACGCAGGCTTCCTCTAGTTCAGTGGTTCTTATCTGGGTTCGATCGAACCCTAAGAGTTCGGTGAGTCGGTGTCAGGGGTTCGGCGGAGCCTCCGCCGCGGAGGTCAAGACACACCCGACTCATCGTGTCAATTCGTGATGACACGCCCCGCTTGGCCATCACTGGCTGCAGATGATAAAGTTACATTGCTTGGCCAATCAGTGCTGGGAATTTAGTGCGCTCAGTAGTCAACGTGTGACTGTCGTGGTAGTACTCGCGTGATTTCTTTCTTGATATTTTAATCCATGCTAACTATGTCGAGCAAAAAAAGAAAGTGGTCGGACGAATATGTACAACATGGATTCACATGTATCACGGAACGTGATGGGACCCAGCATCCTATCTGCATGATTTGCAATGCCAAGTTGAGCAACTCTAGTCTCGCACCGGCAAAACTAAAGGAACACTTCTTGAAACTGCATGGAGATGGGGAATACAAGAACACAACGCTTGCTGAATTCAAGGTGAAGAGAGCAAGATTCGATGAAAAGGCTACTCTGCTTGCTTTTGGATTTGTACCCATTAACAAACCGTTCCTCACAGCATCGTACGAAGTTGCTTACCTGATCGCAAAGCAGGGCAAGCCACACACCATTGGTGAAACACTCATAAAACCAGCTGCGTTAAAGATGGCAAATCTGATACTCGGAACAGCGGCCGAAGGTAAATTATCCCAAATTCCTCTTTCAAATGACACCATCAGCGACAGAATAGAGAATATGAGTAAAGACATCTTGGCTCAAGTAGTCGCAGATCTGATTTCAAGCCCGGCAAAATTCAGCCTTCAACTCGACGAGTCCACAGACGTTTCTAATCTAAGCCAGCTTGCCTTTTTTGTGCGCAATGTGAAAGACAACATGATAAAAGAAGAATTTTTATTTTGTAAGCCTCTTGCAACAACAACTAAGGCAGCCGATGTGAAGAAGCTTGTGGATGACTTCTTCAGAGACAACAATCTTTCCTGGGATATGGTTTCTGCCGTTTGTACGGACGGAGCTCCAGTCATGCTGGGAAGAAAGTCTGGTTTTGGTGCGCTAGTAAAAGCCGATGCACCACACATCATTGTCACGCATTGTATTCTGCACAGGCATGCGTTGGCAACAAAAACCTTGCCTCCAAAAATGGCAGAAGTATTAAAAACTGTAGTGGAATGTGTGAATGTATGAAATAGTGCACTGAGGCACCGCATCTTCAGTGAGCTGTGTAAAGAAATGGGCTCTGAATTCGAGGTACTTCTGTACCATTCTAATGTTCGGTGGTTATCCCGGGGACAGGTGCTGAATCCTGTTTTTGCCATGCGTGTGGAATTAGCCCTGTTTTTGCAAGAGCAACAACATTGTCATGCAGATTGCTTAAAGAATTCTGAGTTCATTCTCATTTTAGCATACATGGCTGATATATTTGCAGCTCTCAATCATCTCAATCAGCAGATGCAGGGCGGTGGAGTCAACATCATGGAAGCGGAAGAAAACCTGAAGGTTTTTCAAAAAAAGCTACCGTTATGGAAACGACGAACAGAGAACAATAACTTCGCAAACTTTCCCCTTCTGGACGACTGTGTAAGTAAGATCGAAGATGTGTCTGGAATCGGAGACATTTCTGTACCCATGGAACTGAAGCAAACAATTGCTAAGCACTTAGATGAGCTGGCAAAGTCTCTCGACGGATACTTTCCTACAAGAGAGTCATATCCAGCATGGGTGAGACAGCCGTTCACGTTTGCTGTTGAGACAGCAGATGTCAATGATGAACACCTCGACGAAATCATTGAAATTCAGCAGAGCCAGGTTCAACAGCAACTCTTCAGAACAACAACACTCTCAAAGTTTTGGTGTCAACAAATGAAAAAGTATCCAGTTATTGCTAAGAAAGCCTTGGAATTTTTTATACCGTTTGTTACAACATATCTTTGCACGCAATCCTTTTCGAGGATGCTGGACATAAAAACGAAGAAAAGGAACAGACTTTGCTGTGAGAATGACATGAGAGTGGCACTTGCCAAGGTGAAGCCACGCATATCTGAACTGGTCTTTCAAAGGCAACAGCAGAAGTCACACCGATTGGCAGGTCTGTAATTTGTTGTGAGTTCATGCACTGTGTTGGTTTTGTTCTTTGAACAAGGTGATATTCATGCGCGGTTCATTTTGTGCACCAGTAAAAAAACAGATACCTATGTCTTTAATTTGAAAAAAATCACATTTTATTTTTCACTAAAGAAGGGTTCGGTGAATGCGCATATGAAACTGGTGGGGTTCGGTACCTCCAACAAGGTTAAGAACCACTGCTCTAGTTGCATGCGGTGGAACCTCGGGAATTGCCTACTTTTACTACATTCAATAAGATTGGTTTAAACAAGTATGTTGCAAGATTGCATGTCCTCTTTAAGAGAGCAGTTGGAAAAGGGTTGGGAACCAATGACATAGATAAAATAAAGGTTTGGGAACCAGTGATTTAGAGGATATCAAAGGTTTGAGACCCACTGACATAGAGGATATAAAGTTTTGGAAACCACTAGAGGATACAAAGGATAGGGAACCACTGACATAGAGTATATCAAGGTTTGGGAGCCACTAGAGCAGGGGTTCCCAAAGTGGGGGTCGCAGGAAGGTTTTCAGAATCCTCTTGATGTGCCCCTGAGGGGATTATGACAGATTAACGACAGTATCATTTGCAGGTGACAGGTCACTTTACAGCGCCACAGTAAACATCACAGACTTCCCACACACACACACACGTCCGTGTGCACCAGTAGATTTCTTCTGAACAGCTGAAATCAATTCACTAGGCTTTAGGACTAGGATATTATTATTCAAAATGAAACGTTTGTTAATACCGACCAAAGACAAGGCAGAGAGGCCAGTGGAGAAGGAGGCAGAGGAGAGCGGAGAACCGTTGTCAGAAAGGCCATCGACTTCTGGCGTTGGAGGAAAAGGAGGAGACCACCGGGGGTCCATAAACAGTCGGGCCGGCCTTCCTCCAAGTGCCGCAAGTATCGAGAGGAATATATCCAGTATGGATTCAAATGCGTTTTTATCAATGAAGAATCCCATTTCCAATGTGCAGTGTGCACTGAGGTGCCTGCAAATTAGAGCTTAAAACCTGCAATGCATGTGGATAAACAGGCACGGGAACTAGAAGCAGTGCTCCTGTCTGACGGGACCTGACCCCAGTACATAAAGTGTCAGCTGATTGACAGAGTGAAGAAAGGGAAATATGCTTTGCAGTTAGATGAATCCACAGCGGTATCAAACTCTGCCCAGCTGCTTGTTTTCGTCAGATACAGTTTTAATAGAAAACTTAACGAGGACATGCTGTTTTTCACCCCGCTGGAGGTCAAGTGCGCAGGCGAGGAAATTCTCACAAAACTTTACAACAAACTAAAAGAAGAGGGACTATCTTGGGATGAGTGCATCCGTGTGTGTACAGACGGTGCTGCAGTAATGCTGGGGGAAAAGAAAGGGCTAAAAACAAGTCGCGCCCCACGTAAACTTTACGCACCGTATTATCCCCAGAGAAGCTCTTCAAGGGAAATGCTCGACCCAGAGCTTGAAAGTGTTTTTGATGATCCGAACTGGGATCGGAGCATCAGGGAGCATCAATGCCTGTTGTTCCACACAGAAGTCAGGTGGCTTTTGCCGGGAAATGTTCTCAGCCACGTGTATGAACTGCGGGAAGAGGTGCGCTTTTTCTGATCGAGAATGGGTCCAGGCTTGCTGACACCTGACTGACCCTGACTGGTTAATGAGGCTTGACTTGCATTTTTGACAGACTGAGCGGAAGATCATCACAAGGTGAAAACACAAGCATCATGTCGCTGAATGATAAAATCTGCGCATTCACGAGGGAAGTGGATCGTTGGACTGCGCGAGTTGAAACTGGTAGGATTGATATGTTTCCTGAGCTGGAGGAATTTATAGAGGAAACTGATCTAAGTGTTAACACTGTGAAGAATTCTATCACTATCCACCTTCAAGCCCTCCTGGAACATTTTACCAAGTTTTTCTCCGAGGAAACAGCTCCGGAAAAATATGACTGGTTAGGATCACCATGCACTGTAACGACCGAACATTATCTGTCATCCAACATGGAGGACGCACTGGTTGAAATGTCAAGTGACCGTACCTTAAAGACAGCTTTTAACTCAAAGACAGTTGCTGAGTTCTGGATTTCAGCCGAAAGAGAATATTAACAGCTAACCAAGGCCACGATGGACGTACTGATGCCGTTTGGATCTATATAATCGTCCAAAAAGACTTTCCCGGCCCTGACATTTATTAAAAATATATATTTGAGGAGAAAAAAGGATATAAAAGTTTGGGAACCCCAGAAATAGAGGATATATAAAGGTTAGGGAACCACTGACATATAGGATATAAAGGTTTGGGAACCACTGGCATAGAGTACATAAAAGTTTGGAGACCAATAGAGCAGGGGTTCTCAAACTATGGAACTCATACCACTAGAGGTACGCAGGCTTCCTCTAGTGAAACGCGGCAGAACCTCGGGAATTGCCTACTTTTACTACATTAAATAAGATTGGTTTAAACAATTATGTTGCATGATTGCATGGCCTCTGTAAGAGAGCAGTTGGAAAAGGGTTTGGGAACCAATGACATAGATAATATAAAGGTTTGGGAGCTACTGATATAGAGGATATCAAAGGTTTGAGACCCACCAGAGAATATACAAGATTTGGAACGACTGAAATAGAGCATATAAAGGATTGGGAACCTCTGACACAGAGGATATAAAAGTGTGGGAGCCACTCCCATAAAGGATATAAAAGCTTCGGGGAAACCATTATTGCTTTTGGGGAACCACTCGAGGATATAAAGATTTGGGAACCACCGACATAGAGGTTATAACGGAATGGGAGCCACTGCTTTTGAGCATAAGAGTTGGGAACACTGTTCAATTTTCACCAGACTCCAAGTAAATTTTGGAAGTTTCATCATGAATCTAGACAGAGACTCTCAGTGAGATAATTATAGGTGGACAGTGGGATAAAAATGCTGTCTGTATTTAAACCCCTGGGTGGTTTGTACTGGCACTACCTCATGCTTTCAGCTTCATATGATCTCTAGACAAACAAGTCTAGACAACACACTTACTCAGCATAAAGATGCTGCCAGGAAATCTTCCTTTCAATAATTCTGCAATAATAACTTCTCCTTAGATGTTCCGCACTGTTTTTTAATATCTATTTACTTCACACGCACAAATTCAGGATGAACAAATGCGACACAGGTGTGAATTTTTACTATGTGCCAAATGTCCACCAGATATACAATAAAAAAAAGAAGAAGAAGTAGTAGAAGGAGTAGAAGAATTCCGACTATTTCCTGACGGATTGTTCATTAAAAACATCCTCTGAGATAATTTCTATTTACCTGCCTAATAAAGATTCACTTGAATTGATAACAGCACGCCTTAAAACTTGAAAGATGCAAGTAGGATTTAGCACAAAACTAGACAAATACTATTCATCTACAGATAAGATGTGCAGGTTTTTGTTTTTTTGGGTCATTTTTTTGTTATAAAATATGTTTATTTTTTTCATCATATTAGACCTGCTTGTTCATTCGAGTGAATGTGGAACACTTGGTGCTCGTTTTCAATGGAAAAAAATTACCACAGGCCGTGAAGGTGATGCCAGCAATCTATAACCAGACTCCAGAAGGATGGCTGATTTCCTGTGCAGATCTGGTTGTAATTAAAAAAAATTTGACGTCAGAGGTGAGCTGTTTTCACAGGAGGAAAGGATTTTGTCCTTGTGAAAAAGGTGTTCTCAAAAATGTATGTAGACAGAAAAATGTACCCTGATCGTCAACTGATAGACGTACACGTCCCCCTCCAACGTCAGCTGCGGTACTTCCAGAGAATAGAAGTAAGCTTAATGTATGTTGATTCTTTATTTTAACGTCAGCTATGTCCACATTCCAAAACATTATTTGTTGAATTGACTTTATTCAGATATGTCAAAAATCTCCACCCATAAAAACATTTATGATTAAATTGAAAAATAACGATGTGGGACCAACAGGACTGTATTGAGTAATTGCAGCATAATCTGCTGCACTAAACCTACACTATGAGATTCCAGTAAACTAAACTGAAAAACATAAATTTAACAAAATGCTGTTTATATAGTTTTACATAATTGTGTTTGTTCCGCTTTACATTAACTAAACATGAGTAGACTTCAGGTACTGTTTTGATCCTGTGATTCCCGCCAAACTGTTTCACTGTAATGAGCGTAATGATCATATTTATATATAATATATATATAATATATTGTATATAAAAGTTTCAATTTTAAGTTACAGCTGCTAATATTGGCTAAGATGAAAAAAATTACACATATATATTAATTAAATTGAGTGTAAGTAAATGTATTTCATTGAACAACTAGCAGCGTTCGATTTTTGTGCATGCTGAGCTAACATCTATTATGAGGCTTTCAATGTTTATTCCCATCTTTTCACTTCTTTGATAGATTTTAGAAACAAGCATCAGGTAGTAAAAATTATTAATGACAACGACTTCCTTTTTCTATGTTGTTTAAGATCATAGCAGTTGATTGAAGTTATAACTTTTAACCATCATCCAATCCTCTGTAAGTGATTCACATCATTGATGCGGGCGCCATAGCGCCCCCGGGCAAGAAGTCCTTGGCAACCACATAGCTAAACTCGCCACTCTCACAAACCTGTGAAAAACTCATAAGCAGTACCAGAAATACATACTTTAATATTCATATGCACTCTCCTACTTCACACATTTTCACCATTACAAACACAAAAACACACAAAAACACACATTTTTATTTGACAAAAATCATCACTCCCGCTTCTCATATTACATAAACTAATAATCTAGATCAGTATCTCCTGTTTGGCTACAGCATCAGGTTCAGAGGAAACCCCAAATTTTCCCTTCAAACATTTACACGCAGATTTAGAAAAGAAGAGACTCGGCTGAAAGCTGGTCTTAAGCCAGTCTTCATTGTATCCGATTACAAAACTAGTTATCACAGAAACACCACACAACTTTTATTGTGAAAGGATACTGGTGCTTACAGACATTAAAACAGTAAAACTGTAATTCTGGAAGAACTCTAACATAAACATTCTCTCACTGTGATTTAAGCAATGACATCAACACTGTCTGCCTGTCCTGACCTACATGCTGCTTCAAGTCTATAACGTAGGCCTTCACTGACACGTCATCACCTCCCCACTCCCACTAACAACACTTTCAACTCCGGTAATACTGCCATGTTAACAGTATTATAGCTGTAGAGCCAGTTTATTGCTCGCATAATAAAGGCTTAGTGAAATATCTCAGCATAGGATATAGACAGTATCAGATGATGCTCTGAGTTCAGAGCATGTCCTTCCATGGCGTTGTACTACCAGGGAAGGACAACACCATTCAGCTGGACCAAGGTGAATGGTGTTGGATCAGGTCAGATCCACCCTGCGTAGAGTCAACGGGAGTCACGGGCAGAATCCACAAGGCGTGCGCAAACCAGCTAGCAGGAGTTTTCACCACCATCTTCAACCTCTCGCCACTGCAGTCTGCTGTCCCCACTTGCCTGAAATCAGCCACCGTAATCCCGGTCCCAAAGAGAGGTACAGAGAACTGCCTGAATGATTATTGCCCAGTTGCTCCCACCCCCATGAACCAAATGTTTTGAGAGACTCATCCTTTCTCACATCAAATCTGCCAGCCATGCAGACCTGGGCCAACACCAGTTTGTCTACTGAGCAAACAGGTCGACAGAGGATCAGGTTAACACCTATGTAAGAGTGCTGTTTGTGGATTTCAGTTCTGCCTTTAACACGGTTATCCCCCGCAAACTGGTCTACAAACTAAGCAACCTGGGCTTAGGCGGTTCACTGTGCTCTTGGATACTGGATTTCCTCAGCAACAGACCCCAAAATGGATGGATGGGAGGCCGCACATCATCCACTCTCATCCTGAACGATGGCACACCACAGGGGTGTGTCCTCAGCCCCCTCCTCTACTCCCTCTTCACCCATGACTGCTCCCCCATCCACCCTACGAACACCATCGTCAAATTGGCTGATGACAAAACCATAGTAGGACTGATTACGAATAACAACGAGTCAGCCTACAGGGAGGAGGTTCAGCATCTGACAGAATGGTGTTCAGACCATAACCTGGACTTAAGGTTGGTGACGGTGAGGCTTTACTTCCTCAGTAAGTTAAGGCACGCTTACTTCCCTCACCACCTGTTGACCAATTTCTACCGGTCAACGATAGAGAGCCTCCTGACCTACTGCTGCACGGTGTGGTTCTCCAGCTGCACCTCACAGGACAGGAAGGACCTGCAGCTGGTGGTGAGGGCAGCGGAGCGTGTCATTGGGACATCACTATCTCCCTCATTTACACTGGCCGACTACAACAGAGTGCCAGCAGTATTGTTAAGGACCCCACTCACCATGGACAATACCTGTTCTCCCTCCAGCCCTGCCGTACTGTACATAATACCTTGTAGTTAAGTATTTTTTCTTTATATTTTAATCATATTTCTATTTGCACTTTATCCGGCATACTTTGATGCTGCTGATTTTTTTTTTTTGAATGCTTTTTGCCTTAGCTGCCAAACGGTGTTTCACTGTTTTTAAAACAATGACAATAAGCTATTCTATTCTATTCTATTCTATTCTATTCTATTCTATTCTATTCAGAAAATTATCTTATGCTGGATTTATATTTGGCACAGACAAAACCCCTGCACCTTATTGGAACGCTGATGAGTGAATACAGGTCAAGTCTGATGCAGCACCTTTAAAGTACCTTTAAAGTCCCTACATGAATTTTGTAGCGCACGCTCTGCTAACCGATGCATGCTCGTTGTCATGGCAACACCGGAATTTATCATGTGAGATTTTTCAAGCAGTAGATGAAGGTTTCTTAAGCAGGCATTAAACAAAATGTTTATTTTGGTTTTCGGCTATGTACAAGTTAAGGCTATTATTAAGTTTAATTCCTTACATTGCAATATTTTCTGATGTTTTATATTGGAAGTCACATGATCAGCACGATAAAAAAGAAACAAGAGAAATGGTGTATGGAAAATGTGTATTCTTCAGTTATTCTACTGCTGGTCGTACAGGTGGACACGGTGATATTTATTTCTATTATTTTATTAGGGTATTTTATGTTTTTTTATTTGATTCTTGAGGAAATCTGAGAACATTTCTTGAATTGTTTAGATTCAGTTAGCATTGCTATGCTAATGACCTTTATGCTAATCTGAATATCTGATTGTTGTCTGTTTTGCTTTGTTTTGTTTCTTAGTTTTCAGGGTGTTCCATGATACATATAAAATAAAAGTGAATGTTGACCTCAGTACGAAGAGTGAACTTACATGACCAGAGAAGTTACAAATATGCCGGTAATATTAATTAAACTCACTTTAGTTCATTAATTGTTTTATACAGGATATTCCTGTGTGTATTATTTTTCTCACAAATTTTGTTAAAATGTTAAAGACTTTCTGACATGTGTCAGCATTATATATCTGTCCAGGCGAACCTTCAGTTGGGCAGTATTTCTATGGGTTAATATCTGTACACTTACATCAATATATTTTTCTATGATTAATAACATGAACTTGCTTTTTTCCAGCTCAGAACTATTGCAAAGCTAGGGTCAATTGTATCTAAACCAGATATAGAGATGATATAACATAATTTGTGTCTTCTCGCCTGGATAACCGCAACTCTCTGTTCACCTGTCTTAACAAGTCTTCATTTAATCGTCTTTAATTGGTTCAAAATGCAGCTGCGAGACTGTGAACTAGATCCTGGAAGTCCACACACATCACACCCATCTTGCATTCTTTAAATTGGCTCACTATCAGGTTTAGGATTCATTTCAAGATTCTCATTTTTACATTCATGTCCCTCCATGGTCAGGCACCTCAGTATATGTGTGACCTTCTACACCACGCTATCCCCAGCAGGTCTAGTCGGTGTTTTCTGTGAAACGTGCAATACTAAATAAATGTACTATAAGCAATTTAATCACTGAAGAGTTCACCAGTAGATCTTATACAATGTTGATGACATTGAGGATTTTGAGTTTGTCCTACAGTTGCCTTGACTAAGGATATTATTGAACTGCAACACTACTGCAGATCTCCACCCCCAGCATACATTTTATGATATAGTGATAAAAGCCTTTAATGGTAAATAAGCCGCACATTTATGAGATAATGCAGCATTTAGTCAAATTTCACATCTTTTATCCCTCATTCCACAGAAGACGGAAAGCTATTAGCCGGCTACCAGAGTAGGAGAGGCACCAGAAATCACCAGGGGACTATAGTCCATAAAAAAGCACTGAGTGAGTGCATTGAACAAGTCAACCATTGGAAGTGACACAATTTCCTTCAGCTGAACAAAGACAAACCTGAGGTCATAGTTTTTGGAGCTAAGGAGAACATTTTAAAGGTCAGTTCTCACCTTCAATGTGTAATGTTAAAAAGTGCAGACTGAGCCAGGAATCTTGGTGTTGTCATGGACCTTTAGTCCACCTTAGTTTTAACAGCCATATTAAGACCAATACAAAGACCGCCAACTATCAGCCGGAATTAGAGGACTGATGACTCAGCAGGATTTGTAAAAACTAGTTAATGCATTTATCTTCAGCCGTCTTGACGACAGTTACGGAGTTTTAACTGGTCTTCCTAAGAAATGGATCAGAACGCTGCAGCTGGCTCAGAACGCTGTTGCCAGAGTCCTCATTAGTTTACAAAGAACCAGAATACATCTCTGATCTTCTGCTATGTTCTGAATCATCCAGACTTCTTAGGTCATCTGGATTAGGTATACTCAGTGTACCCAGAGTGGAGAAGTGGAGAACACAACATGGAAAAGCAGCTCTGAGTTTTTGTGCACCAAATATTTGGAACAGGCTCACAGAAAACTGCAGGACCGCTCCGACTCTCAGTTCTTTTAAATCAAAATTAAAACTTTCATATTTGCTGCTGCCTATTATAAAAAAAATTAAAACTATTCTCAATTCTGTCTCTCCTATGCAATACTGTTTAGGAGAACAATGAATTATGTCTAAATGTTCTTTTGCACTCCATCCTAATGCTCTTGATTGTTTGTGTAAAGCACTTTTAACTGCCCTGTTGCTGAAATGTGCAGTATAAATAAAGTTGCCTTGCCTTGCCTTACAGAGAACTGTGTAACATTACTACTCTATCTCTGTTACAGAAAGTTAGAAGAGAGGAGATAAGAGACAGAGAAAATGTGACAGTCATCCATGTGATTGAACGGCAGCATGAAGGAGTCAGGTGGTGTTGGCTAGAGCTGTATATATAACCAGCATTTGGCTGAAAATATAGCAAGAAGGTTGTAGTTCGTATAAACTTATTGCTTATTCCCCCAGGAAACTCTGGCTTCCTCTTAGAGTCAACATGAGGTGGCGAACCCAGCTTCTTGAGAAAATATCAGCTTGGATAGGCTCCCCTTGTGAGCCTCTATAGAATATATTCATATGGTACTGGTACGAGACATGGATAGACGGTACTGTCATAAAACTCCATTCATATCTGCACCTTACATATTTGGCCTTGAACTCGTGCATTTGTGCATTAAAATGGCAATGAAGAGTCTACTGGACTTCAAACAACCACCGTCCTCAACCGTTAGCCACTCACTATGCCTTGCTCAAAGGCCAACTGGATGTATTTTGAAACAGAGCGACTTAAGGAATTGTTTGAGATAGTTTTTCATACCTGCAACACGTACCACGGCCCTCTCCGCTGGGTCTAGCACAGAGTTCTGGCTCTTCCTCTTCCTCCTCTCATGTTTGGAAAGGTTCCATGGTAATGTGTCTCCAGGCAGTCCAACGGGACCCGACGGGCACGGCGATAAAGATCCACCTGAACGTTCGCTTCGGAAAGATGGCTCACTGATGCAGGAGCGCTCACTTAGAGTATCATCGTCTGATGACTCCATTTCACATCAGAGCTGCAGGGAGGAGAAGGATGAGAGAAGAGTAAGTAAGGATGGAAGAAGGGATTGAAGGATTGGCCTGTTGGGGGAGGGGGAATAATGAAGGTCAAAAGAAGGGAGGGTTAAAGAAGGAGAAAGAGGGATTGTGGGGGGAAAAGGGAAGAATAGGACGCTGTATAATTCATTGCTGGCACACATGGTGACCACAGAGGGGTCATGAATGATGCAAAGTGTCCTAACAGCCCAACAGTAATAATCAGATAGACAAACAGGGAGACAAATAACTGGGTGAAGCTACTCCCAGTGTCTGGATGACTGTTAAAGAGTTTATGAAGCCTCAGATGTACAATGGAAACAGCCTAGAGGAGGAATCTCCTCTGAGGAGGACATGAGAGCAGAGGAGAGCACATGGTGAGACAGATTTCTGAGGCCTGAGGAAAGGACGAGTAGAGTAACTTTGAGACATGGATGTTATTCACCCAGAGAGCAGCTGAACAAACTCTAACCTGTGATATGTGTATTTATTTTATATGATTTGTTCATATCTTTTGACGACATCTATTCCAAACCGCTGATATAAACTTCCAGTGGACCAGAGAGAATCTGAAAACATTGTCTTCTCTAAATGACTATTCTATTCTATTGTACTATATTCTATTGTACTATATTCTATTCTTTTCTACTGTATTTAAAATTCATCCAGTGAATTTCTAACTATACTTTTATTCTATTTTCCATTCAGCATTTTTAGTAATTAATATTCCATCTATTTGGTTTTTTGTAAAATTATACTTATTCTCTTGATATAATCATAATTAATCAATTCCCCATGCGTTTATCTTGACAATTGTAACGTTGTCTTGCCTTTACACCGGCTTCCTGTTTGCCAAAGAACTGGCTTCAAAATACTGCTCTCGGTTTACAAAACGCTGAATTGTTTAGGGACAAAATAAAATTCTGATATGGTGCTCAAATATGATCCGTCCAAACCCCAAGGTCATCAGAGGTAGATCTACATTTGCACCCGGACTAAAAACTAAACACAGAGTTTTCAGGCCACATATCTGACCTGCAGGTCTGCTACGAACTCTCAGTTCTTTCAGATCTAGGTTGAAGATCTTAACATTTGAGATTCAACCAACTTATTTCTTACACTGCACCGTTATTCAGACGCTTGCATTTCTTCCTTTCATATTAGAGTAATTTTACCTTTTATATGCTAAACATTGTTAGGTTAACAGTAGCATTTTGAGCACGCGATTATCAACATTCACCCTTAAACAACAAATTGGAGCGTATCATATACACACACATATATATCATGCAAACAAGCACACACGACACCTCTGAGGAGATGCCAGGTCGGAATTTTATCACATAGGAGAAAAGTTGAATTGTCGTGATGTAGATGATGCCATCTGTGATGAGAGAAAGATGGCTCTGAGCTGAGATGGAAAAGAGGAATACTAGATATATTAGTAAATAGACTATTTAATAGACTCCTCTGAGAGGAGAAGAAAAGACCGGAGCAAGACGAGATTTCAAAGCTTGTCTAGCGTTGCTATTTTTAAAGAAGAGTCAATATGTTGAGCTTTTTCTCTTCATCTCACTTACACTCTCTGTCCTTTCTGTTCCCCGCTTCCTTTTTTTCAAAGTGTCACACATTTAATCTCCACACACACTGAGCGGTGAGAGTAAACAACGATGGATGATATATGTACTGACAGAAGTGTGTGTGTGTGTGTGTGTGTGTGTGTGTGTGTGTGTGTGTGTGTGTGTGTGTGTGTGTGTGTGTGTGTGTGTGTGTGTGTGTGTGTGTGTGTGTGTTGTACTCTGGGAACCCGCTACTCTTCTCTGTCTAATACAGCCACATTTCAAAAACTAAGAGAATGAATTGCTTTTGACTGGCTTTTCTATTTCCGTTGCAGGGGAGAGTCTGACAGTTAGCAGGTTGGTAACATTCTGCTTTGTGCAGCTGCTGCTAAGAGTTGAATCCAGCCTGAAGATGTTTTACACAGTGATGGTGCAGCACAATGAAAACCCTTTCCTACGATGCCTTGTTTATTTACACTGGACAAAACAACAGCCGTACAACGGTACATGATTAGAAATAATGTGCCCTGAACAAAAGAGGTGTGATGTACAACAGTAGCATCTGCACCAAATGTGACACGCCCCATATTCCACAACCTGTTCAAACCAGGCTAGAGAACTTTCATTCCGACCCCTCATTTGCAGCTAAAAATAAGTTTTTTAACATCCAGATTGTGCCAAAGGGTTGTAAGGATGACCTTTTTTCTAATCACGCCTTTGCTTGTTTGTACTGTATAAAATAACAATTCAACATAACCTAGCAGGTGTATGATATTAAATAGTGAGCGAGCATTATGCAAGGCAAGGAGAGTGACTTATCACACAGCATCGCTGCCATCTATTATGAAAAGGTGGAGAGCTAGCTGATATGATGGAGAGACGGTAGGTACATTGTCTGTCCAAGAGATCAGGTAGAAAGGCAGAAAGGCTACAAGCATTGGAGGAGGGTACGATAAGTTCTATCATGGTGTGGTGAATGGGAAGAGAGTCCTGGATGTAAGTCCTGGAAGAGAATGCCGGGCAGATTGATTAGTATGAAGATAGGAATTGAAGGTGTTATGTTGAATTTTGTAGTAGAGGGATGGAGATTGGAAGGATGTGCAGCAGGTTAGGATGATTAAGGATAGAGATGGAAATGTACTAACAGGTGAGGAGAATGTGAGGGCAAGATGGAGGGAGTACTTTGGAGAACTCTTGAATGACGAAAATGAGATAGTGAGAAGGATGGAAGATGTGAGAATTGTAGCTGAAGTGAGAGCAGCTTTAAGTATGATGAAGAATAGAATGGCGGTCGGTCAAAAGATTTAAGATCTAGGATAAAAGAGTGAAGAATTTGTGACCAGCAGTTTGGTTTCATGCCATGAAAGAGCGCTACAGATGTGATGTTTGCTTATGGAGAAGTATGGAGAAGGTCAGAAGGAGTTGCATTGTGCGTTTGTGGATTTAGAGACAGCGTACGACAGAGTGGCGTGGGAGGAACTGTAGGATTTTATGAGGAAGTTTAGAAACAACGACATCAGAGGGACAGCCCAGGTTAGACAAAAAGTGAGAGAGTTCAGGACATATCTCTCTGAAATAAGCTTCACTGCATTGGCTCTGATGAAAAGCCCTTAATGGACACACTCTGATGTATCTTGAGGAGCTTTTATCAGTATTATCTATAACTAGAGCATGTTCTCATGTCCTGTGGAGCCAGTTCCTAGTCATGGTTCAAGGGACACCTTTTACATTAAAGAATAGGCTTAAAACCGTCCTTTTTGATAAAGCTTATAATTAAGGCTATGCTGCTATAGGTTTAGACCACTGGGGATTTCCCATGATGCACTGAGCTTCTCTCTCTTCCTCTCTCTCTCTCTTAATACATCCCTCTCACACTGGACGTAACATTGTATGCTACTACCTTCTTCCATAGAGTCTTTTTTTTCTTCACATTTTATCATGGCTGCACCTGCTGCTGTGGACCTGGTTGATACCCACTGATGACATCATCATTTGTATATCATTATTAGTCAAATCAAATGCAATCATCCTATAATTATCTCATAATCTTCCTATTCTTCTTTTTATCAGTATTATTTTAATAAAAGACGATTAAGATATGATGATGATGATTATAATTATTATTATCCTGGGAACACCTGGGAAGAAATGGAGAGTGTTGCTGGGGAGAGGGGTGTTAGAGGTGCCTCCCTGTCCTGCTGCCGGACTCTCAATAGGCAGAATAAATTGGATGGGATGGATCCTGTTCATCTATCATTGTTGTTGCTTTTCATGTCTGTGCCAGGCAGGAGAAAAAGGGGAAGAACAAAGAGGAGGTTTTCTGAATGCGGTGGGAGAGGACATGCAGTTGGTTGGTGTGGTGGACAAAGATGGACGGACAAAGATAGAAACAAGTGATCAACCCCTATAGGGAAGAGCTGATAGACGAAGAAAGGGAATAGAAAATTGTTTGGAGTGAAACTGCATCACTGCAGGAACTGGGAATGGGAATTTTTATAAACTAGTTTCAACAAAACATCCCTAACAGTGAGAACTTAATGGTCTGACTAACGTCTGCTTCCTGCCGGAGACTAAACGGTGGAGCGACCTGAGCTTTGGTCACAGGGTGGGAATTTTTCCGTGCTCGAAGTGTAAATCCTACATAACGGTTGGGTCTTTCTATAGCTAGTGTGCCTGCAAAACTAAGTTCCTGAATCCGCTATGAAGAGGTTAACGCCTTCCCAGAATCCTCTGCGGTCCTCTGGCGTGTGGTTGGGTGAATAGGTCTGACAGTCCTATGGTGGTGTTTGCGTAAATTCCGCTTCCCTGCTGCTTGCTGACGATGAGCCGGTTCCACTGCAAACAGCGGTTTTATAAATAGAGCCAGGATGGAGGTTTTGAAAGTCACACCATGTCATTACAGTTGCATGGGATGTTTAAAGAAAAAACAAGGTACCAACAAACACTGGCACATACATTGCTTTACATGAAGACGACAGGTAATGATGATTTATATTATTGATTAATATATACTATGTTTAATAGCTTTAATATTAATTATTCTTATTCTTATTAATATAAAGGGAAAATATTTGCCTGGTTCCGGAAAAAAACTTTTTTTCCCAAATACAAATTAACCACAAGGATTCTTTTTCCCGGTACTCAATTATACACAACCATTAATCCATCCCATAGTCCTGCCATCCTGTAAAGGTTGTTGTTTTGTTTAAAAGTCAGTGCAAAAGCTAAATATATCCTGTGAATTACCAGCCAAAACAAAGACGACCAGGGAATATTCACATATGACAAGAGTGAATAGCTGTTTTTATTTATGTTGCTTGAAAAATTTGACTTGATTAAAAATGTTAAATCAAACCAATTACTTTATTCTTTTTAAGTCATTTGGTTGGACATTTGTCAGCCAATGTTCACTGAAAAAATACTACATACAAATTACAAATTAAAATACAAATTATTTTATACATTTGTTTGTTTTTTTCACTTCACAGTTGGATTTTTTATTAAATTACCATTTGATTTAAACTATTTTACATAAAAATACCAAAAAATGGTCTCACTGTTACATAAGTTACATAACCATAGGTCCAAAATTCAGAAATCTCTCATTAATGATATCCCAAAGTAGCTGCAGTCCAGTGGAGTAAATGCTATCTCTATCTCATATACTTGTATCTAGCAATAAGGCTATGGGTTTGAATCAACATATGGACCTCCTGGGTGCCCTTTTCTCTTGCTCCTCCCATATTCCAGAAACATGATATATAATTATATGAATCTGAATATTGTAACTCTGAGGTGAACATTGAATGGTTGTTTGTCTCTACGTGTTTGCCCTGTAATGAACTGGTGAATTTACCAGTGTGGGCCTCACCTTTTGTCCAATGGCGGTCCTGAAAGCCCCTGTGACCCTAAAAGAGGATAAGCAGAACAGGAAATGGATGGATGAATATGACGAAAGCAGCAACTCATTAGTAGAAAGTTGGTTGACTGTTGTTTTCGTTTAATTAATGAATCTACTGGTTATTTAATTAACAAAAGTTAATAATTTAACATATTAATATTATCACCAAATCAGACTACATTAACTAACTTACCCCAGTAGGCATACACACTCAAACACACACACACACACACACACAGTATACACATTCACACACACTCATGCCAAGACGTTAGCTGCTTCCTGGGACAGCGTGCAGCAGCTGAATCAGAGAGGCTGGATGCTTGGCCTGATTTATAACCAGGATTTACATGAATACACAGCCTGTTCCCACAGCTTAGCCTAAGTAGGAGATGTGAGTGTGAGTGTTTGGATATGAGGAAAACAAAAGAAGTGGACAAAAGCACGAGGGACATGAAACAGAGAGCCGGGGTCTATGGAAGAGACGGAGACGTAGCAGTGAGAATCCAAGCAACAGATTAAGGAAGAGAAAAACTGTTGATGGAGGGATGCCGAGTAACGGCTGTAACTGACTCTCATATCTGTGTATGACTCTCTCCCTCTATCTGTGTATCATTCCAAAGAAGCTAGAAGCAGTGATGGACTTTTCACTCATATTCAGACATAATACTTCAATCTACCTGTGAAACACCACAACAATGCAGTCACCTGACCAGAAAGCTAATCTGTTCTATTAAGCAGATTAGAGTGAGAATTTTAGTTTTCATTTTGTCAACTATTTCTTAATTTAACCTCCCCGATTAACATTTATTCATTTCAAAGTGCTGACATCAGGTAATTGTTATCATATATGTCAATCTAGTTGAGTCGAAACCAATAATTTTGGTCATTATTCTCTTATTTCAGATTTGTACATAGAACTGCTGTCGGCCAATGCCCTTCCTGGTTTTTACTCAGGCAGGGCAGAATTGGACCCTCAAATCGGGTCCTATTGCACATGCGATGGGATGTGATATGGGATGGGAAATGAAAACTGTCGCACAAGCATCCAATAAAGACAATATTCATTCCTTCATTAATTTTCTGTACTTGATGTAGTTAGGGTCCGTGGGGGGTGGGAGACTATCCCAGCAGTCACTGGGTGAGGGGCAGGGTCCTCAAGTCATGACAGGACTGACACATAGAGACATTCATGTGAGAGAGACAACCTCACCCTCATTCACCCTCATTCACCCTCATTCACCCTCATTCACCCTCATTCACCCTCATTCACCCTCATTCACCCTCATTCACCCTCATTCACCCTCATTCACCCTCACACCTGTGGGATATTGTTAGAGTCGCCAAACCAAGCTGGAGAACCTGGACAAACACGGGTAGAACCTGCAAACTCCACACAGAACGACCCCAAGACCGGAGTTGGATTTGAACCTATGTTCTTCTGTCTGTGAGACAGCTGTGCGACCCAAAACAGAATATTTAGATTGTAATTTAGAAAAAAAAATCTTCTTTTTTAATATGATATTTATAATATTGGGTCTCCTCTTCTTGTGCAGATCTTAATGTAAATGTTTACTATTATTATTATTATTATTTCCCAAGCTATTTCTCATTTGGTCGTTTTTCCTTTACAGTATTACACTCTGGATTTGGTGACAAATAGTATTTAATGATGTCGATATCAGTCACTGTCTAACTGAACTCAATTAACTCTGTTTATTATTAATCGCTATTATGATTTGTCTCTATTTTATCTAGGTCTAGGCATCACACCAAGCATCCTCAGATTTTTTTTTCTATTATTTTATTTTGCGTTATTTTAGTTTGTCTTTTATCATCAAGATATCACCAGTAAAAAAAGGATACTACAATTTACTTTGCCACCGTATTTCTTACAGTGAAACTCTGTGACACACAGCTGCTCACATTTTACTGTCAAATACAAAGAATGTCTTTTTTAAGAGTAGGCTTTTTATATTATACTTTTGTGAAGAGTAGCTGAAGTAACAATTGTCAAATAACGTTCCCAATTTAGCGTTGCCCTGTCGCAGCCTTGAAGGACTTTCTTCTCTTATTACTATTCTGCACACATTGTGAGAAAATGCAAAATAAGCACAGACTGGTTAATGTGGATGCCAGAGTCTGAACAGAAGAGAGTTAATGGAAGATGAATAATAGTAACATTACGGCAGAGTGAGGGAGAAAAAAAGTGAAGTGGAGGCACTGAAAAAAAAGAGTAGGCAGAGGTTAACAGGCGATGAAGATGAGATCAGATAGAGAGGGAGAAAGAGAATAGGAGGAGTAAGCATTGCTGGATGGAGCATGATATATACAGTAATCTGTCTCTTTCACTTTGATGACACGCTCTCTCAATGAGCTGTGGGAGGGCAAACCAGTTCTTTGTGAAAGACAGACAGACAGACAGACAGACAGACATACAGACAGACAGACAGACAGACAGACAGACAGACAGACAGACAGAAAAATACCAATACTGTGCTGAACATCTGAACAGTATCAAAAAGTGAAAGATGAGAAAATGATCTTTGGTTGACCCGATGATAAAAGTGTACAAACAGAAATATGTAATACTGTTATTAGATCCTTGTACATGTTGAATGTCAAACAGAAATGACAAAACAAGAAATTAAGAGATGATGCAATTGGCCCCGGGGGGATTAATGGACATTTTCTGTTTTCTGTTGGGTTTTTCTTCAATCACTTATACTCGTGAGTTGACGCCTTTCCCAGCAGACATTGGGTGACAGGTGACCTACACCCTGGGGAAGTCGCCAGTCGACCACAAGGAGTCACAGAAAAGATCAGTAACCATCAAACCAGTAGGGGATCTAGAGTCACTCGTTCACTAATATACACATTTTTTGATTATGGGAGGAAGCTGCGGTACCCGGTGGGAAGCCGGGTACCTGGCTGCAACATGAAAACTTGTTCTTATCAACAACCTATAACGTCTGATCATCAGGAGCAATAAAAGTCGGTTACTCTTACAGACTGTGGGTTGTGTCTCTGGACATGTTTGATTGCTTCACCGTTTATTTCTGCAAAGTTAATTGTAATTGCTGGCCTTAGTAGCTTTTTGGAGCTCGCCAATCAACTAGATCTTCGAGTGTTTCATGAAATCGCTGGTATTGAGACAATTTTTCACACCTTCTCATTCCTCCACAGTTAATCAGATCCATCACCCTACATCTCCCTGCTCAGCTAACAGGAGTTCATGTTTGTCTGCTGTAAGGTGGTATCGGGCGCTGCAGAGTAATTTTAAGAGGAAAAAAACACGAGTATAGTATCAATGCATCAATCAATACTTAAATAAAGAGTAAGGGATGCGCTGATCGACCATAAGCCGGGAGAATAGGTCAGTGATTAGTTGTTGTTTTTGAAGGCAGTGGCAGGTAGTTTGCTTGATTGAACAGAATTGACCCAGGCACCTTCACCAGCTGTGGATCTACAGAACTTCCCTATTACTAGGACCTGCAAGAAGACCTGATGGGGCTGATCGGGTTAGAGGTGAGAGGTCTACTGAGTCCCCAGAACATCACACCACTAACTATGGCAAAGCCTAAAGCGCTCAGCTGGACTATCCAGAATTAACATGATCAACGACTTTAATCATGACTAGTCATGATTAAATTGTGACAGGTGTGAACTTTTATTCAATCAATCAATCAATCTTAATTCATATAGCACCAATTGACAACAACTGTTGTCTCAAGGTGCTTTCCAAAAAGAGCGGGTCTAGAAACAGCACTTGCGAGAAAAGAATGCCTTTTAACAGGCATATATCTCGAGCAGATCCAAGACTCAGGGTGGACGGCCTTTTGCCATGACTGGTTGGGTTTGAAGAAAGAGAGAGAAAGAAAATGAGAGCGACAGAGGGTAGGAGAGAGACAGACGGAGGAAAGAGTCCCCGACCTTAATCTGCAACGTTAATTTGACTAGTCATAATTCCAGTTAAAGATATCTATGACATTATCATGACTCATCAAAACGAATTTGAAGATATCGAAAAAGAACTTTGTAGATCGCTGGACTGGGAATTATGACTCGTCAGAATTCGAATGTAGATATCTGCAAGTGGAATCACACAACTAGTCCAAACGACATTGTAGACATCTACAATTAGAGTTTTGACTTTGTGAAATGAAGTATCAGATATCAGAAATGATTATACATCCTAGTGAATAAATGTTTTTTGGACTTGCCATTACAAACAGGTTACTTTTAAGGTGACTCTTTATTATAGCAGCAGTCAATGAAGTTATCCTTCTTGTGTGAGTGTAAGCAGTCCAATATATTGTTTGGATAGTTCAGCAAATACAGCATTCCAGGAGTCTTATCAGTTAGATGTATGAGCCAGTTTCCCAGAGATTGAGACGCTTCGAAATACTGATGGTTTTCCTGATGATACTGGTGAGGTGATTTTCAAAATCAAGATCCACATCAAAATAATTGTTAGGTTTCTGATTGGCCCACTTGTATTTGACAGATGGCGATGCCAGGCCAGATTAGAGTAAAACATGTTTGGAACGGTCCCCATGATATAAATTCACCTGAATAAAAGAGGAATGAATTTGGAAGGGCTAGGGAGAATCTGCTTGTTGAGAGTCCAGCAAAAAGGGTGGAGGGAGCTGAACGTTTGACCATCTGGTACAAAGCAACAGGAGGGGAGCCCTGGATCATGATTCTCCTATCTCTTTCTGTTCTGCGCCCTGAATTATATCACTGAGTGTTTCCCAACAGAAAGCCCACAGCGATGGAGCACAGTGGGTTTCCCACAGCAAGTGGAGGTGGAGGTAACGATGGAGGATTCTCTGGATGTAGGTGTTTGTAGGGGTTGCACAAATCAATAAAAACAGCCTCTCCCCTCGCTGTGTTGTGGCTTATATAATATTTGCAGCTGGTGTTTGGTGACATTTGTTGTGCAGGCATACCTTCCTCTGTCTGTCTGTCTTTGCTCTGAATGTGGACAGCGGATGCTCTTGCATGAATGGACAGCAGACATAGAGACCAGACGCCCTGTGCAGCCATGCAGGACTGTACGTGAGAAGACTATCCAGCACACACCTCTCCAATTTAGATGAATCCACGCATTACATCGAATGCTTATATGCTGCTGCTGAGTCTCGTTAGTGGAAACAGCTCCTCAGCAGACCAAAAACCTTTATTTCCAGCCCTCTAGCGAACAAATCATGAGCTGCGTGCACAGGAGATGGCCTTTTTTTTAAAGCAACGGCAATGTGAGATTATTGTATTTAAACTAGATGCAGTACGTGTGTTTTAACGTCAGTCAGCAGTCTGGGTCTTTGAGGAGGTCTGGTACGAGTATGGCCACCTTTCCCAACCATGTTTATTCTAACGCGCATGGTTTATTATTAGGTTATGACCCTTATTCCTATATACTTCCATTGTGTGATATGATGAGAGAGTAAGTGATATCATGACCTCGTGATGTTACGAACAAGCACCGGAGTCGGAACACCAGCATGCTGCATGAGCTCCGGAGCCACGTACCTTCAACGGGCAGCAGCGCTCCTGGAATCCGAGCACAGAGTGAGGATGGCCGGCGGTGCTGCCCACGCTGCTCCTCTTCCTCTGGAGGTATGGATTGATGGTATCCGGTAGGTTCGCTGTCAACACTCTCCCTCAAAACCCGAACCGGTCAGACTCAAACGGGGACGAGCCTGTGGAGAATAGTAAGCAACGTAGTCCTGAATGGTAATGGCTGTCCGGTTCCTCCTCCTCTCCCCCTCTGCCTCCCTTCTCCTCTCAAAACTCCCCACTTGACGAGCCCCCCTCCCCCGATCAGCGTCCCTCTCTCTGTCTGTGTCTGCTATAGGCTCCACGACACTTAACCCATGTCTATTGAGTGAGTTAAATGTCGTGGAAATTCAGATTTGGGCTGTGCTCCTGTGTCATGCGTGGCTCAATAGCACCACTAAATCCTAACTGACTCTCTCTCTCTCTCTCTCTATCTCTCTCTCTCTCTCTCTCTCTCTCTCTCTCTCTGTGTGTGTGTGTGTATGGGGAACAGGGCGTTCACGTTAGCATTTTTGCGGCATCGAATCATTCACATATATTTCAGGATTATATAGGATCTGACCCTGGAACTTTGACATTACACGAGATAGTATTAATATAATCCCTCCCACACGCTCGAGCCCCAGCAGCTGGAGGAGGTGGAGTTGGGGTAGATCAGAAAATAACTGATTACATCTGGAGAGATGGAGATGCAGATGGATTTGGAGGCTCAGTTTGGGTTGAACTTGGACAGGCCACAGACACAGGATCCCAGGGTTGCAGATACTGAAGTACAAGTGGAAGGGATACTTACGTAAAAGTATGTAAATATTGTCATCAAGATGTACTCAAAGTATCAAATTGAAGGTAGCCTACTCATTGTGTGGTATAATGGTCTTTGTTATAATAGAATTGGATTAAAATTCCTGCTGCATTAATGTGTAGAACATTTTAGAAGTAATTTCTTGAGTTTACTTGACTCAGATATGTCAACAACTTCTTCTACAGCGTGTTGGGTAACATGTATTAATACAATATTCAAGATAGAAAAACTAAGACCTTAATGACACCAACATGACTTTATTAAATAATTACAGCATTATCTGTCAAACATGGATTTAGAGAGTCCAGTTAAATAAACTGAACAACACGTTCAATAAAATCCAAAAATCAAAAGATTTACTGTGTTTATTCTATGTAAATGAATAATCTCGGACATTTTTAATGCACTGTTTTGATTGTGTGATGCCAACAAAAACTTTTCCAGCAAAACTTAAAACACAAAATTCTTCAGGAGAACAGATGCATCCACAAAATTTCATGATTTTTCAGGGTGTTCTGGCTATAGTAATTAAACTAAACTTAGAACTTTGAGATTTGATCCAAATGTAAAGTGCATTATAAATGAAATGTATTATTATTATTATTATTAAACCAAAAATAACTACATTTCCGTTTTGGAGATTGATAAACTTTCCATCTATCTCTCTGTCTAGTTAAAGTAAGAACTCCTTGGAATTCAATTGGGTCATGGTGCTTTTTAGCTTTAAAAAGCTAACAATAATATTATCTATATTTGTTATAAGTGCATTTGTTGAATTAAACACCTGTCACTGCCACATATTTTTAACTTTAAGATGTTATGTGCCTAATCATCTGTTTCGTAGTTTAATCTATAAAATCGTTGCGACCTCTCTATCTCTTCATTCACAGCAAAAACTACTTTTTTGAAGTTTCAGTATCAAATGGATCACTTTTGAGCCCCATGAACATGAGTCAGGATTCACACATTCACACACGCATTCATTCACACAGTGGTGAGAGAAGCGCCACCTGCTGCTCATAAGGAGCAGTAACCAGTAACGTCATCATTCAAAAACCTGTGGAAAAGCCATTAGGGGCAATTTGGGTCCAATAAATCACTCAAGGACACTTTGACATGTAGACTGTAGAAGCCAGGTATTGAACCGACAACTTCTTTCTACCTCCTTAACCACAGATACCCAATGAGCTACAGACGCCCGGAGACGCTTGACGTGTTACACATTTCAGAGTTGAATTCCACTCCAAAGTGTGATGTGAACAGATTCTGAGTCATGGTGCTCCATGTTAAAGCAATAGCTAATAGTTCTAGGTCCTGGTGAGCAGTCGTTCTTAAATATAGTATAAATGAAATGGATCAGAATAAACTTTTACTGTTACACTGTTAACATTACACTCTAACCCTCCTAGTGAATGGGAAATCAAGGTTTATTGTTTAAAGTTCACTTGTTGGTGTCAGAAAGCAACTTTGCGAAAGTTCAAAATACATTATTCTCAAATAGTTTACAATATTCAATCTATCCAAAGGGTAACTTAAACTCAAAACTGGTGAGAATTATTTAAACACTGACGTAGTTGATTAGAAGTGAGTTCAATCAGATAAGACATAATGAAGAAAAGATTAATTATTTATTACAACCAATGATGTATGATAATTAGTCTATTAGAAAGTCTTTGGTGCTCACACTCTTTGGGGAGGTTGAGATCTAAAGGTCTATGGCCTTAGCAGCGGCATAAAATATCCCCCCTTTGGAGTCTGGATACTGGTGGTGGTGGCTGATGACTCTGCTGAGGCTGATGAATGATGATGCAGATGGAGCTGTGAGGAATAAGCGGAGATAGGAGGTGGAGGGTACTTAAACGATGATGAATGGAGAGTGACCTACTTAAAGACAGTAGCTGATGGTGATAGGCACCACCAGACTGTGGAGAAGGTAATTGAGACTGAGCACGTGAGAAAGGTGAGGATAATAGTGGTAGGAACATTACTGACGCACAAGTGGGTGAGAGCCTTTTCACTTAAATTTACTATTCAGATTTTGCTCACTTTGTTCTTTGTTCTTTTGAACATATTCATATATTTTATACGTTTATATCTTTAGATGAAGGGAAACTTCAAAATAAGAATTTCATTGCCCAGTTGGAACTATGTTCCTACTGTGTGTAGGACAATACAAAAAATTTGAATCTTGAATCTTGAATCTTGAATCTTGAATCTTGAATCTTGAATCTTCTCAGCATTGTTGCCCTGTGTACTATGTATCTCTATGAATTAAACTTGTCATACAATCAAACTGTTTTCCGCAGTGGGACGTTTTCCAGCTAATCCAGCGTTTTAATTGCAAACCACTATTGTATCACAAAACATTTAAAATGACAATTGGTTTTCACAGGATAGGAGGGATATGGTTTTGAGACTCACAAGTTACTACAGCTATCAGACTAACGTAGTGGAGTAGAAGTATTCAGTAGAATGAAATGAAAACAAATAAGTTCATTCTAAGTACCTGAATTTTGTATACTACTTTTACTACAGTAAATATACTGAGTTACTGCACTGAGGGTTTGAGTTATGCTTCAACAACAGCAATAACTACAAACATAAACAATTCTTTTTTTTTTTTACTCTTTAATATCTAATATGAGTTTGTGAATCATGGATCCTGAATATTAAATCATATATATATATATATATTTTATTGAGTGATATTTAGTGATGATGTGAGTCCTGTATTAAAACACAATGCAAATTTGATTATCCAGATAATCTGGAGTCAGGAGGACACGAAGGCCTTCAGATACTCCTTTATTAGTAGAGGCCTTTCTAATGGAAAAACATAATGGCCACGAAACAGAACCAAACCGCTGTAGAGTTTAATGGATGTGGTTTCACGATGAAATCAAACTGCCGTTCGAATAATATAAATTACATGACGTACGGGATATGATAAATATTACAGCAAAGTATGTCGTGATCTTATCATTCTGTTATTACTTCAAATGTTGTTGTAAGGATATTTGACACCGTTTTTAGCGATATTAGCGTTACTTTCTTTTAATTTAACCCGATCATTCATGAATTTTCAGAACACATCTGTATTTTCTAGTTAAAACTAGAGTTTGAGAAGTGAAGAGGAAAAATAGTCTTTACTAAGTACTTATGTGTTCTTTTCTAGTCTCCTGGACAAGTCAACATGCTCTTGCAACATAAACCAGTATTGACTCATTCATACAAACATTCATATAATGATGTTAGAGGCTACCGTACAAGGTGCCACATGATCATCAGGAACGGTAACCGTTCACGCCATCATTCATACACCAATGGAACAACCATTTGGAGCAACTTCGGGAATTCAGGAGTACTGGGACGACCCCCCTGAGGAGACAAGACTGTCTGACTTAGTGTCTTCTTGACTTAAAAGATATTTTCATCAGCGATCCTTGTGGGTTGAATCCAAAACAACTGGACTTTTGCTTGAAGACATTTCACCTCTTGGAATAGACACATGTCGGACACATGATGTGTGCAACGTGCCGTCACTTTAAGGGGTGAAAAATAGCCTGACCTTGTGTTGGACCCAAAGCCAGTGGGTGACCACAGGCCTGTGGTCATTAACAATGCGCCCTTCATCCAGATCTATAAACATCTTGGGTTCCATATTGACATTTCCCTCAGCGGGAACGTGCATGTCGGAATTCGCTGCTCCAAACTCCCAACAGTTGTACTTTCTACACAGACTCAAGGTCTTTTCTTCCAGCCTGCACTGGAGGGAATTATAAGATATGGCATTATGGCCCGGTACGGCAGCTTAATGAATTAATTAATGAATATAAAATGCATCCACGAAACCAGGAAGAGAAGAAGATCAGTTCCATCCTGGATCATCTGCTGTCTCGGCTCCATCGTGTGGCTCCTCACAGAATCATTGAGGCCCATCAGTCATAGTTAAAGACTGGTAATTAAATCATGTGGATGAAGATGACAGGATCTATTCATGTCAGTCTGGTATGGCAGTACTCCCTCTGGACCTTTTACTCCATCACCTCAATGATTATCGTAAATAAGATCAGTAGGTTAGATAGACTGGACTGAAAACAATAAACACTCTGCCTCCGGGCTTCTGGATTCACTGTCTCGGTAATCAGTACGTCAATTAGCAGCAGCAGCTGTCTGCGATCGCTGCAGTTCAAATCTTGGGACTTAAGGTCATATTTTCTGTTTTTCCCTCAGCTCAAATGTTTCTTGCATGACATTTTCCAGCTAATCCCTGAGTGTCTCATTGTGATACTGGGATGTTCCAGCTATTCCTCAAACCTTCCCTCTGATTACAACAAAACCTCATGTTTGACATGGTCCCAACAGAACACTTCAATCTTAAGCCAGCGGGAGTAAGTTTCCCCTCCCTGCTTTACAAAATGACTAGAAGACATGACTTCCTCTTTGTATCTTGAAGATCTGCAGTATTATCTCTCCTGACCCTAAATTCTTTTGAGATATGGAGACCCTTTATTGAACATTTTGGACTTTATTTCTAACCCTCAGTTAATTTGTGGATATGTCAAACTTTGTAGGGACTTCTCTCTGTAAGCCGGCAGTTTGTTTTATGTTTTTCTTTTTTACGTATAACACATTATTTTGATGTACTAGACGTCCGATGCAAGGATGTTTTTTGTTTGTAAAAAACATGTCGTGAGGTCATGCAGGAATCCATCTGCTGTCAGGAAATCATGCGATTATGTTGACTAAAGGACATAGTGGTATGAACGCCCCTCCAGCTGTTGGAGGGGGTTGATGCTTCGTTTTCCAGTCAGCAATAATATTTAATGTACGTCCACCATCAATATAAATATCCAAGTTTTTCGTAGGTTACTTTGCAGACAAACATGACTTTATCGTGAGGGCCAATCTTGTTCTTTTATTCATTGTCCATCTGTATAAAATTATAACCATCACACTGATTTTTTTAAATTCGTGCTGTCGTAAGGGTAAACATTAAGATAAAATATTCAAAAACTTACGGCTGTTGACACCTTTGCTCCACTTCAGGCTACAAATTATGTGTTAAAACTTAATTTTATTATTATTATTGTTATTATTTTTCTGCAGAGATGTACATAGTCGGACATCCATGTCCCACAAAATGCATTGAACTTGTGTCTGAAGTGCATAACAAAACATATTACAGTTTTCTCCCAAACACTTTTCCAGTAACCGTGGCTCAAT
Source organism: Lophius americanus (assembly GCA_037951165.1). Taxonomy (NCBI): domain Eukaryota; kingdom Metazoa; phylum Chordata; class Actinopteri; order Lophiiformes; family Lophiidae; genus Lophius; species Lophius americanus. The sequence continues at coordinate 1,975,903 of JBBDHG010000170.1, forward strand.
TTCTCAAAATTCTAAGCACAAACTGGAAATAGTTATCTACTTTGTGGAAAGTCCACAAATAGTTTTTGCAAAATGAAGCATAGCACTCAAAACCACATTCTCTCTTCTCAAAACTGATTCCTTCCACCCAAACAAAACCCACAGCTATTATTCGCTTATCTCTTACAGAGCATCATATAAACACTGGTGTGATCATTCAAAACATTGCCATCCAAAGTGTTCATGTATGTTTTAGCTTCATGAGGCCATGTTATATATCCATATGCAAACAAGTGTGTGGAAATACTCTTAGTTTCCATTTTCTCGTTATGACACAGCATAGGCTTTTTTGTCTCGAAATAGCATTTACAGTACTACTACATGTATGTGCAACACATAGGATGTACCAAAACCCAGTCATTTCACCTATTTAAGAAATACTACAAAGAAATCCAGTGCACTGATAAAAGAAAAGAAAAAAAAAGAAGAAATATTTATTTGTTACTGCAAAATAAAGTGTTCAGCCGAAATGACAGAAGATATACAAAATGCATGAAGCATATCACTCTGCTCCAGAGCACCTCATCCACGTCGGCTGCAAGCAGCGGGGGGAAAAACGGCTGGAATGGCGGATCCATCCCTGGCATTCATCTGCCCGTACCGTCATCACAGGCCTCCTGCAATATTGCCACACGCTCCAGGGTTCTGCGTTCACACACTTTCCACAGCCTTTAGTTTTAGACATGGGGAAGATGGTGAAAGGTTTTGTGCTACGAAAAGTGGATTGTTGGCGAACTTGTCGTAGATCGGAGCGGCACGGATACTTACATTACCCCACTGCCCCCTCAAAAAAACATCAACACATGATTGAAGTGTTCTTCAAATTGAGTTTGGAGTGGCGCAAATGGGAATGAGTCTAATCAGTAATCAGGGGGTTGCATTTGAAGGCCAGTGTTTCTGGGTGAACAGTGTGCTAAACGATGCAATTTGTGCTGAAAATGCTTGCAAAATTGTGATTTAGAATGATATTAGAGTTTTATTTTTGTATCTTCATGTTGCGGACTCTTATCAGTAAAGTAATACTTTTTACACATGTTGTGGCACTGCAAATTTAAAAAGCCAAATTCGTTCCTTAGCAAAGGAAATAAAAGCTGTCATGTGATCAATTTTTTTCACATGACCAATCAATCAATCTTTACTTATATAGCACCAATTCACAACAACTGTTGTCACAAGGTGCTTTCCAGAAAGAGCAGGTCTAGACCAAACTCTTTATGTAATTATCTCACAGGGACCCAAAAAATTCCTCCTTGAGCGAGAACTTGGCAACAGTGGTTTGAAAAAACTTAAACTTTGGTTTTATTTTATTTCATTAGCTGTGTTTATGTTTAAATGTGATTTCTAGTCAGACTCTCCCTTACAATAAATGGCCCACATCATCATTTCACTACAACAAACTCATTCTTTACTTCATCAGCAAATAGATTTAAAATTGCTGCCACTTTTAAAAATATAATGAAAGAAAATGGGCCAATTAAACAACAGTTTAATTTTCAAAAAGTGGGGAAAATGGTTGCAAGAGCAAAAAATAACCCGTGCAAATAGATTGATCTTAATTACTCTAGTGTGTAAGTTCTTTATTTCAACTTCTGCTCACATTTTGACCTACTTCTGAGCAATGTGCCGATATAAGAGGAAGATATAATTTGAGATCCAATAATTCATATCAGGTGATGTACCGTTGGCCAATGTCTCAAGGTTAGGATAAGATAATCAGAGTAAGTATGATAGGATGAAAGTAATGGATAAACAGGAAGTGCTATGTGATTGGTTCCAGTAGTTGTGCCCTGAGGTCACCAAGGCCCCTGGTGTGTTGGTATGGTCACAATTCAGAATGTGTGTTTATATCTTGAAATCCGTTCAGACAAAACATCTGAAGGTAAGGTCTTCATTCAGTCCAGCAGGTGTCGTGGTGTTGAGCATGGAGATCCAGTACACCTCTCTCTGAGTGAGTAGTTTGGTTAGGTAACCCCCTCTGGTTGGGACAGACACATGTTCCAGTCCAATGAAGCATGTTTGGCTTCTTGGGAATGTTCCGCCATGGCTTAGTCCATGCACCCAGTGCAGATCTCTTTTATGTTCTTAGATGTGTTGTTTGAGTCTCTTGGTTTGTCCAACGTATGCCTGTCCACAAGGACATGTTAGCATGTAGTCCACTGTAGTTGTGTTACATGTTATTAAATTGTTTTATTGGAAATGCGGGCAGTGGGTGCAGTTTCCTCCTATGTTAAACCTTTTGCCGTTGGGTTTATAGGTTGAAAGGTGTGGACCAGTTTATCGTCAATGGTGGTTGCAAGTCTGAATGAAAAAGTGGGCGTTGCTTTGTGATCTCACCTAGTGATGGTATAAGTTTTCCACATCAATGGTTGTGAGGATAGTTGTTTCATCTGCTGTGTAGCTTCCCAGGCAGTTTAGTACATCTTCTATATACTTCAGAAACAATGGTACGGAAGTTACCAGGCCTTTCAGGTGAGTTAACAAAGTTGGATAACGGTTCTGTGATGGATTGGATACCTGAAACAATCAGTCTTAGTCCGGGATTGTTTGTGTTTTTGGGTAATTAGTAATACCCTATGATCAGTGTTTGGGGGTTTGGTACATTTGAGCACGTGCATCAGGAGGCTGTCAATTTCATTCACGATTGTATTTACTGAGTTATTCTTTAAGCCTCTGTAGGACTGTGTATCTACTAGGGGTGGGCGGATCGATTTAAATATCGATAGTATCGATACTAACGTTGGTATTAGGTATTGATCGATACTTGTGTGATGAGATCGATTCTTAAGTTTCAGTTTATCTTCTGTAGAACTCCGGGCATTTACAGAGTGACCGACTGGCCGTACAACACCGCTCTTCTCTCTCTATTAGCCCCTCCCCTTTCGTCAGCTCCCCGGCCTTCACTGCTACACTCACTCACTGCCTGTGGCTGCATGATGGCAGAGCGGAAAAGGAGCGCCGTTTGGAGCTTTTTTACAGCTACAAACCAAACCACTGCAACCTGGAATGTTTGCAGGAAAGAAATTAGGTACTGTGGCAACACCACAAATTTACATAAGCATATTAAAACACACCCCAACCAGAACTCTGATCTTCAGAGCAAACGAAAGGAGGAAGAGAGGGAAAGTAGTAAAAAGTATCAGTATTGGTATCGGCAATACTGGCCCTGTATTTACTTGGTATTGGATCGATACCGAATTTTGCAGTATCGCACAGCCCTAGTATCTACCACAAAATCTAGCATCTCTGTTCTATATTCATTTGAGTGCATGAGTACAATACTTCCTCCCTTCTCCGCAGTTCCAGATAAATTAATTTTAACTTCAAGTCACAGTTAAAAAGATCACTTATTATGCAGTCTGGACGCTGAAAGGAGAGGACGCTGGCGCTGTCTGTTCGCCGCTTTTCCATCAGAGTTCTACAGCCTGCAATACTATTAACCGACAAGTATACCTTTTATTATTGGTCACTGGCAAACCTTTTGGATATATAGCCTGTTTTTCTGTATTTGTATTTGTAAGTATTCTACCGAGTCTGGTGACGGTCCGCCTACCTGTTGCTGCAAGTGTAGCATCACCCGGAGACTTCTGTATCTGTTTGTTTCATTGTTTATGTCCGTTTCTGTTTGCTCATCGTTGATATCAGTTTGTTTATCCGTCTTGTTCATCACTGCACCCGTGACACTTTCACCAATAGCCGCTGTTGATCATTTTCTGTGTTTGATAGTTTTTTCTCTGCATCATTTCCATGTAAATAACGGTTACTAACGTCCTCTGTGCGTCTCGTCCAAAGCTAACGGCTAATAACGGGCTAGTCTCCACGACTGGCATGATGATGAATTATTCCGTCACCCAACTGATGAAATACAACAACTACAACACTCGTGCATATCTGTTATTAAACAACTTGGACTCCTTCGCCGGCCCCGTTACATTCACAGAAGTTGCCGTTCTAAGTTTGTTTACTCCCGCTCCATCTCCGATAACTCCATTCCGTCCTTTTGCTCTGACGTGCGCACTATCGCGTCTCTGACACGTCATCAGAACCCTGCAGCCTTTCCCATTACTGTCAATGGACTTTCCTTGTTAAAATCATCCACTGTGGGGGTTAGAAAACGTGGAGTGGATTTCAGTCTTCTTCGGCCAATACAGAGACTCCCTGCTCCATCTAGTATTAAAATTGAACTCTTTAATTCACAATCTCTCACAAACAAATCATGCCTCATACATGACCACATCCTGGAGAAATGTCTGGACGTTATGTGCCTTACAGAAACCTGGCAACAACCAGATGACTTTTCTGTCCTGAATGAGACCTGTCCCGCCGGTTACTCTTACCTCCAGAAAGCCCGCAGCACTGGTGGTGGTGGTGGTCTGTCTGTCATCTACCGCAGTGATTTGGACTTGTGTCCCCTGCCGTTGCCAGAGATCTCTTCTTTTGAATGCCTGGCATTTAATTGTAAACCCCCTTTCTCCATGACCATACTTCTAATCTACCGGCCACTCAAACATAACCCAGCCTTCATCTCTGAGATGTACAACCTTTTGTCGTCATTTTACACAACCTCTGCCAATATTTTAGTTCTTGGAGATATGAACATTCATGTCGACTCCCCTGCATGTCGTTTTGCTTCCGAATTTCTCCAACTACTGGATTGTTTTAATCTCAGGCAACTTGTAGATGTCCCCACCCACATCAAGGGGCACACTCTGGATCTTGTCATCACTGACTCTGCTCCTCTCAGCAATCTTCTTGTTTACGATCTGGGTGTGTCCGACCAAAGGCCGTCTCCATGGAATTGTCACTTGTGCCAGCCCTCACTAAGCCCAGACGTCAAATCTACTTCAGGAATTTGAAAAACATCAACCCAGAAACCATGAGAGTCGACCTCCAGCATCTTCTTTCTGCCAACTTTGTATCAGCAAATGACTCAGTAGATTTCTACAATAAATCCCTGAGTAGCATCCTTGATCATCACGCCGCTGTAAAAAGTAGAACAGTCACCTTCTCCCGCTCAGCCCCCTGGTTCACCAGCGAGCTACGGAAAATGAAGGCAGCTGGGCGTGTCCTTGAGCGGCGTTACAAGGCTTCAGGTCTTACTGTCCACAAGCTAGCCTTTCGGGAACACCAAAAGGCCTACTCAAAGTCCCTTAGAGAGGCTCGGTCACTGTTCTACTCCAACATCATCAAAACCAGTCCTGGAAATTCTAAGCAGCTGTTTTCCACTATCAATCATCTTCTTAAACCACAAACTCTCCCACTTACAGAAATTACAGAAGAGCAATGTAATAATTTCATGGCTTTCTTCAAATCAAAAATTGACTCAATCCGTTCTGTTCTTTCCTCCTCTCCACCTATCCAGTCTGCTTACTCACAGTTTGAGATCTCCCAGCCTCTAAGGTGTTTCCCAGAAATCTCACAGCAGGAGGTTGAGGTTATCATCAGGACAATGAAATCCTCCACCTGTGCCTTCGACCCCTTTCCTACGGCCCTAGTGAAAACTAACATCTCTTCCATCAGTCCCCTGATCACCGATGTTATAAATCAATCCCTCCAGGCCGGCTTTGTTCCATCTGCCCTAAAAGCCGCCATAATCAGACCACTCCTCAAAAAACCTACTCTCAATCCAGAACTTTTTGCTAATTACAGGCCCATTTCCAAACTCCCATTCCTCTCCAAAGTTCTGGAAAAAGTAGTTGCTGCCCACCTCCAGGACCACCTCAAATATAACAACCTCTTTGAAACCTTTCAGTCTGGTTTCCGCTACGCCCACAGCACAGAAACATCTCTGCTTAGAGTCACAAATGACCTACGGATGGCAGCAGATGCTGGTTCACCTTCCCTCTTGATTCTCCTTGATTTGTCTGCTGCCTTCGACACAGTTGACCATGGAATACTCCTACACCGCCTACATCACACCACTGGACTCACTGCCACCGCCCTAAATTGGTTTCAGTCCTACTTCACTGACAGAACAGAATACGTTTCCTTTGGAAGTTCAAAGTCCCGGACACACCGTCACCTGTGGGGTCCCCCAGGGATCAGTGCTTGGCCCCATTCTCTTCATACTATACATGCTCCCCCTTGGCCGTGTCATTAGTCGATATGTACTCTCATTCCATTGTTACGCTGATGACACGCAAATCTACATTAAAAACTGACACATGTTCCTCCTCAGCCTCTCCATCCTCATCGTCATCATCATCTCCCCTGTCAACTCACTTTTGAATCCCACATCAAACACATCTGCAAGATGTCCTTTCACCATCTTAGAAATATTTCGAAACTCCGTTCTTCACTCACCTTGAGTGATGCTGAAAAGCTGGTTCATGCGTTTTATCCTCCAGACTGGATTACTGTAACGACCTTCATCACTTCTCATCGGGATCCCTGATAAAAGTCTTCAAAGACTGCAGTATGTTCAAAACAGTGCTGCAAGGATCCTGATGAGAGTTCGTAAACACGAACACATCACCCCTGTTCTTCATTCCCTTCATTGGCTTCCCATCTCCACCAGGATTGATTAAGAGATCTCTCTCCTCACTCACCAGTGCATCCATGGTAACGCACCCCCCTACCTGAAAGAACTACTCACCCCACTGACCTCGACACGATCCCTCCGTTCTACCCAGTCATACCGCCTCCTCCTTCCCCGGACTAAGCTGAGCACCATGGGTGATCGGGCCTTCTGTTCTGCTGCCCCTCGACTGTGGAATGCACTCCCTGACCATCTCAGGGCTCCACAGATGACTGACACATTTAAAAAAGGACTTAAAACTTTCCTTTTTAGCAGAACCTATAACTGTAATTAACATTAATGCTTTTGGTCATGTTTTTATATAGTTATTATTTTATTTTTTATTGATGCTTTTATCTGCTTTTGCTTTGTAGCACTTTGAGATTTGATCCAAATGTAAAGTGCATTATAAATAAAATGTATTATTATTATTAAGTCTCATCATTGGATGCCAATTCTTGAAGCCAATTACCTCATTAACTGCAGCCTAACTGAGTCGTAGCCACTGCACAAATCCCCATCAGCTTAAGGAAGGAAAACACAGCGGAAAAAAACAGTGTGGATGATAGCATTTATTTGTACAGGCAAACAGGAAGTATTGAAATCTCAGTTACTATAAACAGGAAGTGAACAGTTGTGTACGTCCTCACGGCGAGTCTTCTCCCTTTCCAGAGTGGCAGGAAGGTGGCGTGTAGGTCCCCTCCTTCACCATCTTGTCACGCTGCTGACGGATGGTATACAGCCTCTGGTTCTGAACAGGAGTGAGACAGAGAGAGAAAATTAAGTCCCTGAAGACAAGGTTTATATCCTCTCTCTACTTTATTTCTTCTGGGACCTCAGGATGAAGTAAAAGATTGAGAACCAGAAGAACGGCCCTCTACCACAGCGCCAAAATAACATTGTAATTTCTGTTCACATCATAACCCAGTAAGAAGTGCCATCGGGTGTGTACTAGAACCTTACATTGTAAGCTACTGAATAACTAACATTTCAATCATAATACGCCTTCAGGGATTGTCAGAATGTCAGTTGTCTTAGCTAGCTTGAGATGTGGCTCATGAGCACAACCAGGCATCTGGACCTAGGAGAGCAGTTCTTGCAGTAGCAGCACATTCTCAGTGAGCAGACGGTCTATCTATCTATCTATTTCCTCTACTGGGCACCGGGTCGGTACTGGGCTACATCTCTTGAAAGATTTCAATGTCTTGGATGATTGCGAGAAATTCTGTTCCAATATTATCCGAGTTTAAAAGACGATTGATTGTTTTGCTTCTTTCGGACATTGGCTCAATCCAACACATCAGCCACAGCAGCGCATTTGTCTACCTGGGAATATAAGTGAGAGACCGATAAAATAATTTTATCCACTTTAGAACGACTGTGTTTAGAGAGAATTATTTTCACCAGGTATTATGACTCGATATATTTAGATAGATGATTTGTACAGATTTTCACATTAATAAATATATACTAAATAATGGGAAAACCCAGCAATCCAGATTGACCTCAGTTTAACAGACTGATTGTAAAGGATTGGATACGGATGCTTTTTTTTTTCCTTTTCTGATTTTATACGAATTATCTTCGATTTAAGCTTCCTAAACCAATTAAGTTCTCAAGGATTCTCTGGGCCTAATTCCCTCAAATTCAAGAGGCGACATGACACAGTTAGCAAAGAAATCAAGGTAAATTAAAAATAATACAGAGACTTCTTATAATCAAGACCCCTGATTAGAGAAAAAATCTACTACGGACTCCATTGTCCAACTTGGAAACTTCAATGCACATGTGGTTAATGACAGCAAGACTTGGAGTGGCTTGATTGGGAGGAAAGGAGTGCCTGATCTGAACCCTAGTGGTGTTCAGTTATTGGACTTCTGTGCTGGTCACAGTTTGTCCATAATGAAAACCATGTTCAAACATGGGGGTGTCCACCAGTGCACCTGGCACCAGGAAACACTAGGCCGCAGGTCGATGATCGCATTTGTAATCGTATAAGCTGATCTGCGGCCGCATGTTTTGGACACCAGGGGGAAGAGAGGAGCTGTGCTGTCAACTGATCACCACCTGGTAGTGAGTTCGATCAGTTGACAGCACAGCTCGAAGCTTGACAAACCTGGTAGGCCCAAACGAATAGTGAGGGTCTGCACCTAACGTCTGGCTGAGGACCCTGTCAGGATGGTCTCCCATCTCTGGCAGAGCTTTAATCACGTTTCGGGGGTTGGTGGGGGGTTGTCCATGTTCCGTGCTGCCATAGCCAAGGCGGCCGATGGGAGCTGCAGTCGTAAAGCTGCCGGTGCTAGTCGTGGCGGTAATCTCCGAACCTGCTGGTGGACACCAGAGGTGAGGGATGCCGTCAGGCTGAAGAAGGAGGCCTACAGAGCATGACTTGCTTGTGGGACTCCTGAAGAAGCTGAAAGCTACTGGCAGGCCAAGCAACACGCATCTGTGGTAGTCACGGAGGCAAAAACCCGTTTGTGGGAGAACTTTGGCGAGACCACGGAAGAAGACTCTCGGTTGGCCCCGAAAAAATTCTGGCAAACCGTCTGGCGTCTCATGGGGGGAAAGCGGTCATTCGTCCACTCTGTCTATGGGGTGGATGGGGACCTGCTGACCTCCGCTGGAAAAATCATCGGGTAGATGAGCGGACAGCTGAGGCTGTAAAACAACTCCGCGTTGGCAGCGCCTCGGGGTTGGATGAGATCCGCCCTGAGTATCTTAAAGCTGGATGTTGTAAGGGTGTTATGGCTGAGACGCTGGAGTGGCAGACTGGGGTGGTGGTGGTTCCTCTTTTCAAGAAAGGCGACCAGAGGATGTGTCCCAACTATCGGGGGATCACACTCCTCCCCCGACCCGATCACACTATCCCAACACTAGCCAGGGTACTGGAAAGGAGAGTCCGGTTGATAGTTGAACCTTGGATTCAGGACGAACAATGCGGTTTTCATCCTGGTCATGGAACGCTAGACCAGCTCTATACCCTCTCCAGGGTGCTGGAGGGGAAATGGGAGTTTGACCAACCAGTCCACATGTGCTTTGTGGATCTGGAGAAGGCTTACGGCCGTGTCCCTCGGTACGGAGTGGATGGCTCACTGCCGAAAGAATGAGATCGCGGATACAAGTGGCTGAAATTAGTTGTCTCTGCAGATTGATTGGGCTCAGCCTTAGAGATAGGTTGAGAGGCTCAAAATAAAGCCGCGGATCCTCCGCATGGAGTCAGTGGGCGGGGGAATTGGTGGATGTGGCCGGGGAGAGGAAAGTCTGGGCTTCCCTGCTGAAACTGCTGCCCCCGCGTCCCGGACCCGGATAAGCGGAGGATAACGGAAAGAAAATTCACTTTAATATATTCACACCCAGACACTTACAGTCTTCTGCCTGTGCATGCACTCATAGAAGTCCTCAAACTCCAGCTTGCACTCTTTCTTGGCTCTGGTCTGCCCGATACCGTGGCCACATTCAATCCATTCCTTCTCAAAAGCGTGGCAGCGTGCGGCCCTCTTGCTGGGCTGCTCTCCGCTCTGCAGCAGGAGCCAGCGGTCCAGGCTGATACCGAGCCATGACTGGATGTCCACGAATGGCATTACTAAAGAAGGGAAGGAGGCGAGAAGAGAATGAGGGATGACAAGAAAACAGAGAGAATACACAGATTAGGCAAAGCAGAAGGCCTTAAAAACCCAGCACTGGAAATGCAGTGTATCACCAGTGAATTGTATCATGAAGCTCAGAAGTTCAGATTTAGGTTTGGGATGCCTGGTTTTAAGTGGAGCGACAGTGTCAAAAATGTTTTCACAGGTGTAGTGAATGAATGAATTTATATCTTTGTTACTAGAACACAAAACAGCCTGCAGAGTTTCATTTTTAAAGGCAGCTATGTAACAGAAAGGGCAGTTACACAACTCCTTCAAAAACAGGTAGAAACAGATGATCTGCTTTGGCAACCGCTAAACAAGAAAACAGCTGAAAGAATAAGACTATACATTTGGTCGCCGCAGCTATTATTAAGAGTTGCAATTTTGTGACACTGAGATCAAGAATACTGATTAGAGTCGGTCGTTTCTGGCAGTTTCTTTTGCTTAGAATTAAGAAAATGATTCTCAGCACATCTTACCATTCAGTTTACATTATATTACACTTTGTATTGGCCATTAGAAATTAAAAAGAAGAATGTGCTGTCAGTAACCCAGATAGTTGTATGTTGGCACTGAAGGGTTAACTCCTGGCCGAACCACTTTGTCCAATGCAGCTTCTAGAGACAGATGGGTGGCTTTCGTGAAACAACAGAGAAATAAATTGCTAGAGAGTGAAAAGATAGAAGTCCTCAGAGACCTGAGGAAGTTCAGGAGTTTTAAGAAACTACTACTTTTGTGTCTTCCTGTGCTACACAGCATTATCTCTCTGGCATCTCACTCATATTACACTAGCTTGCTTAGCATTGCACTGTCCAGCACTAGTACGCTGGCTAAGCTAAGCAAGCTAGCGTTGGACCAACATCCGAGAGTGAGCTTTATTTTTTACAGTCGGGATAAATACACAAACTGCTGAAAATGACCCCTAATGATATTTCCTTCAATGTACATCTTCTTCAAGTTGATGTTTTTAAAAGCACACTCAGGATGTAATCTTTAAGTCAAACTTATAAATAGTATTCTATTCATCTACATTTAAGACAATTTTTTTTTATTTGATGTTTATACTTAACAGCCACTTTTTATTAATATTTTTTCTATATTAAAGTCACTTATTATTATTATTTTATGTTTGAGTTTTGATGGTTTAGTCAGTTTCATTTTAATTATTCTTTGTTTTTATTACAGTATTTTTTTTTAAAGTTTTTACTGCTTGCAGCATTTCCTCAGCTCAGTTTTTATAGATCCATTTTGCAGTTGTTTTTGCCTGTGTGTGGATAGGGGTGTTGGGGGGTTAGCGAGATAGTTTTGATGATTTGTTCTGCTCTACTCCTTTGACCTGCAACCACCTTCATAAGTTTTCTATATGAAAAGGTTCAATCATTTTTTATATAAAAAAATGTCTCAGTTAATAGACTGCATTTTGGTTTATTAAGACAAGAGGCCTATTTAAGTGAAAGATGTGAATAGCTCGACCTGTTTTAATGACTACTGGGCAACCCGACATACACAGTACATATACTGTGTATGTTGTTTGGAAAAGCCGAAGAAAATTTTGATATTGAGAATATTTACATTACGAAAATATCAGCATTGAAAGTGCACAGTTTTGAATATTGTTTAATTAAGTTTGCTAAGTGGAGCTTCAAAGAAAGAGAAGCATAGGTTTTCCGTCTCACCGCTTTCTGTGATTTACAAAAATGTAATCTTTCAATAGAATCTCAAGTCTGAAACCGTCTATACGTACACCAGTGACAGAACTTTGAATATCTCGGTCTTATTAATATTTCCTCCATTACATGTCTTCACATGTTATGGTCCAGACTCCTTCGACGACAGGCCGCCTTCATTTCTTATTATATCTACAATTATTTTAGAATGTGGCGCAGTAAAATATCAAATGAAAACATCTTAGATATATATTATATGTGACACGCTGTTTATCTGTTGATATTGTAGACAAAATATTGAGCATTTACCGTGTTTTGTTGGATTTAATTTAACCTTCCAGCGACTCCACCGTTCGCTTTACAGTCAACCACAACTATAGCCGTAAAACGTCTGACTGTGTCGTAAAGTGAAGTGAAGCTGACGTTCGTTTTGAAACAAAGGACGTACTACACCCCCAGGTGGACCGGATGACAAACGACACAGTCAATGGAATGGACTGTGAGGAAATATTGCGTAAATGAGATTTAATTATAGACACGTTTATTTATAATTTTACTACAAATAGACATGCCAATTGTGAATGAAATCTTACGTCATGGTTCCTTAATAACATTTTCATGCCCAAGTATCGAAATCTATTATTTCATTACTGTTATTCTAAATCAAACTCAACTCAACCGTATCTTAATGTCTTTTCTCCCTGAACCCATTAAAATCTCAAATAAAATAAGAATTTTAGCATAAATTGTGCATGATGATAATAATAATAATACATTTAATTTATAACTCACTTTACATTTCGATCAACTCTCAAAGTGCTACAAGGTAAAAGCAGATAAAAGCTTCAATAGAAAAATATTAATAATATTAAATAATAATTTAAAAAAATATGACCAAAAAGCAGTAATGTTAATAAAAAGTTAATAGGTCCTGCTAAAAACGAAAGTTTTAAGTCCTTTTTTAAAAGTCTCAGTCGTCTGTGGAGCCCTCAGATGGTCAGGGAGGGCATTCCACTGACGAGGGGTAGCAGAACAGAAGGCCCGATCACCTATGGTGCTGAGCTTAGTCCGGGGAAGGAGGAGGCGGTATGAGTGGGTAGAAAGTAGGGATCGTGTTGAGGTCAGTGGGGTGAGCAGTTCTTTTAGGTAGGGGGGTTCATTACCATGGATGCACTGGTGAGTGACGAGAGAGATCTTATAATGAATCCTGGTGGAGACGGGAGGCTAATGAAGGGAATGAAGAACGGGGGTGATGTGTTCGTGTTTACGAACTCTAATCAGGATCCATGCAGCACTGTTATGAACATCTTGTAGTCTTTGAAGACTTTTATCAGTGATCCCAATGAGAAGTGCCTTAAAGTAATCTAGTCTGGAGCAGACTAACGCATGGACAGCTTTTCAGCATCACTTAAGGGGAGTGAAGAACGGATACATGTGGCTGAAATGAACTTCCATCCTATACGGTGGCTGGACTCGCCTTCATTCTTCTTCTCTCCTCTTTGGAGATAAGGTGCAAAGCTAAAACATATGGGGGGTGCTTGGAAGCTACTGCTCCTCGTGTTGAAAGGAGCATGCTGAGGTGGTTCATCTGGTCTCCCTTTTGAGGTTTTCAGGCACGTTAAAACTGGGAGGAGACCCCAGGGTACACCCAGAACTCTCTGGAGAGACCATATAATAACTTATCTGGGCTAGAAACGTCTAAGGACTCCTCGTGATGAGCTGGAGAATGTTGCTGGTAAGAAAGACATCTGTAATACCCTTCTAAGCCTGTAGCCAACGCGACCCAACCCCCGGGTAAGAGGAAGAAATGGGTGGATGGATGGACCTGAAACCTGACAAAGTGTAAACGTTTACTGGTTTTCGAATGGTGCAATAACTTATGAGTATAACTCCTGCACAGTGCAGTGATAGAGGTTTTAGTGAATACTTTCCCAAAGTTTACCATTTGTGACCAAGTCTATGTTGTTCTTAGCTCTCTATAACGCATTTTGATTCATTCTTTTCTTTTTGGCGTTATTGTTAATGAGAATGGCATTGGATATATACATCAAACCTGAGCCCAAGAATAATTTCCCTAGGAGGATAATAACGGATATGTATCACATCATATCTGCTCTTCATAAGATTAGTTTATTATATCTATTTACATCAGGGACCTTGAACAAATCACATTAGTCTTAAAAAGAGAAAAGATGATTTGCACAATATTAAGCCTCTAGCTCATTTCTCAAGTGAGCGTGAACAAACACAATAACAATAACAATATGTCAAAGACACATACTATGCATAGGATCTAAAGATATTCTTAAATCATTTAATTCAGGTACCAGAGTCAGGCCTATATTGTTTGATGGATAGAAACAATCGATACAAGATAGATAATCTTGTATCGTCTTTTTTGGCACACATTTATCTTTAAACAAACATAAATGGTTTATATAGTATTCATATATACAAAGATTGCATACTAAATTTTATATAAACTTTCAAAATGGCAAACTAACGGACATCTGTGATTTTCCTGGAATTATTTTCCCTACTAATATTATGCACATTTTCCTGTTGACATGTCTTGTTTCCCTTTATGATTGTATTAGTTTATAAATGAGAAATGTATACGTAGTAAATTCTGTATTTCTTTTACTACTACGCAAATAGGTAACTTTTCTACCTGTAAAAGGTTAGCGGTAACAAAAGTTGGATGGATGTTTATTGTACAGAGAAACTCTACTATTTTAAGAAGTTTTTCTTCAGTCCCACTCGTATGTACCTGTTAAAGCCTTCAAGAAAAATGCTGTGTAGGTGAATCGGTGACACTCAATGTAGTGGTATTGGTAGTAGTAGGTGTGAATGAGAGCATGATTGGTTGTTTGTCTCCATGTCTTTGTCCACTGATTAACTGATGTCTTTTTCAATTTGCGCCGAACCAATGTCAGCTGGGATAGGCTTCAGCACCCTTGCAACCATCAGGGAAAGCAGTTACAGAAAATTGATTGATGATTATTTGTACATTTGAAATTCTACAATAAATAAAAACACTGTTTGTTGCACATCAGATTGTGTTTATTTCCCCCCCCCAAAAGGTTCACATGTCATTTTGTATGTAGCATGTACAGTGGGCGGGGCTTTGACCGGAAATACAACATTATAATAACACTTAAATATTGCTATCTATATGCTCTAAAACTGTTTTTCAAATATAGACAGGACCACCTGTGGTCGTAATGAGACATTTCCATGAACACTCCTCCCTCTGTGGTACATTCATGTGTTTCCTCACAGGCAGCAGGCAGAAACAAGTGAGAAGTGCAGACCAAACGAACCACTCCTATACAAGCAGCTGAATCTATGAAGCTACTTGGAGATGAAAAGGTTCCTCAGCGGATACCTTGCAGGAAACAGGGTAGAAACCCTTCGGAAACTGAAGCACAGAGGTGATACAAAGCTAAGAAACGATTTCAAGCTGTTTAGTATAAGTAAGAAATGCTCATCGGCATCAGTATCTCAAGTGTTTGGCTTCAGAATAAAATGAACTTTGAGCTGATTAGTAAAACACGCACTGAAAAAGTAAAATATAAAAAAATTAGATAATTACAGTCCTTAAATCACAAAATTGCTAAAAACAGATTGGATGCCATTAAAAATACTGATGAACAAAGTTTTGATTTATTTTCTGATATTTCGGAGTCAAACTCTCTTTTAGTTACATCCAACATAAAAGGCCTTCTGGTAGTGGGTTTATTTTGGTTGTACCACAGACGTTTGTATGCAAATGAAGTAAACTTATTCATAGAAACACATCATCGATCAAAGAAAAGGTAGAAGAAAAAAGAAAAATCATATAAATTCAGGTAAAGTGCACAAGTGCTCAATCAAAAACAAAGAGGGACAAACAAATACATTCATAAAAAGTTGATTCCTCCAAACACACAACGTTCAAATGGTTCGCAGCCAGACACTAGCCCAGACACCCAGTGATAAGGTAACTGCAATGACTAGCGAGCAATGTCATGTCAGGTTGGTGGATCTGATTCTCCTAGAGGAGGTTATTTTAAACTCCAGAGACCAGTTTGCATAAATAATCAACAATGGAAGCTGATAATAATTAGTGGGGTGAAATTCCACACATCCTCCTGTTCCAGCTTCTCCAGTGTGAGCATCTGTTGCAACTACTATCACAAATGATCATATATAAAC
Source organism: Lophius americanus (assembly GCA_037951165.1). Classification (NCBI taxonomy): domain Eukaryota; kingdom Metazoa; phylum Chordata; class Actinopteri; order Lophiiformes; family Lophiidae; genus Lophius; species Lophius americanus. The sequence goes on from JBBDHG010000170.1 coordinate 1,991,949, forward strand.
AGATAATCTTTCAGTTTTGCTGTTACTTTTGCATTTTTTTCTGACCATCTCTTGGGACATTAAACACAACCTCATCGGCATAATAACAATGGCAAATCAATGTGGGGAACACAAAACCAATTTCCATACCAGGTTGGTGGCGGCCAGGGTTAACAACGACCGCAACTTTTATCGTTAATAAGCAGGGTGCCGCAGAAACTATGCTACTGTTGATTGAAAGAAAAAGAATCATGGTGGGAATCATGTCAGGAGACAGGGAGAGATGAGGAAAGGCAGGATTGTTAGGTGTTAGAGGTGGAACTTTAAATGTTGGCATGACTACAGGTAAAGGTAGCGAGCTAGCTGATATGATGGAGAGAAGGTAGACATATTGTGAGTATGAGAAAACCAGTCGCAAATGCAGACTAGAAGCATTGGACGGAGGGTAAAAATGGGTTTATCATTGTGTGGATGGGAGGTGAAATGGGGTAAGGGCGATTCTGAAGGAGGAGTGTGTGAAGAGTGTTCTGGAGGTGAAGAGACAGACAGAGTGATGAGTACGAGGATCACTCCAGACGCGGATTAATGAGCCCTGAACAGCAATAACCCTGTTACCCTTTACTTGGATTCCTTCCTTAGTCCACTGTGGTAGGTTCTAACTACTCCAAACCGGGAAAACCCAACAAAACCTGCAGTTCTGGAGATGCTAAGACAAAGTCCTTTAGCCATCACAATCTGGTCTTGTCAAAGTTCCCCGCATCCTTACGCTTGCCCTGCTTTAAACGTCAACTTCAGGACAAAATGATCAACTGCTCTTGACCGATGCCCTTGTAATGAGATAAACACTGCATTATGGGATTTCACATGTCAGCTATCTAATAAACAACAGTTGTGGAAAAACAGCAGGATGACTGGTTTGCTGCATTTGTCAGAGTAACATTATTTTATTATTATGTATAATTAAATAGCTTTGAGCTGAATTGCAATGCATCATTGAGACAAACCTTTTCTGTACTGGGAAGTTCCACATTTCGTGGAATAAAACCGTTCCCCTCAGTGCATATTACAACATTGTCTTCTGGTCACGTCATTGTCAGAGCGCCGTCACTTCTGCAAATTGAATCCCTTGTTTTTTGTCCCCATTTCCTTCCTGCCCCTCCTCATACTCCTCTGAGCAGAGAAAAATACAATCTAGTGCAGCTTCATGGACTATATGGTAAACTAACTCTCCCCTGGTGGAAACTCACTACCCTTTTAAACCGCCCCCCCAACGCGTGGCTCATGCAGACTCATGCGCACAGCAAATCTTACAAGTTAAAAATCATCTGAATATAAATAAAGAAGAAAAGAAGAAAATAAAGCCTGGATAGTTGAATATAAAATTCACATTCATTCACACATAGTTACAAACATCATCCTCAGGAGGAAGAGTGAATGACTTCCCAACAGTCCCGACAATCCACCTCCTTCTTCTGTGCTGAATGTGACTTAACAACACCTTATTGACGATTTAAATTTTGCAATATCTTTCGTGGAACATCTTGTGTACCTCTTTTTTTCGTTTTCTTTTTTTTTTGCTTGTGTAGCCAAGGCATTTTGCACTAAGAAGGAAACATTAACAATCTTATAAATCTCAGAGGTAGAGCCCTGACAAGATTGACAGGTAGACAGACAGACACAAGTAAACACACTTTGTGTTTTAGACAGTGTCTGTGAGTAGCAGAAACAGGAAAACAGAGATGGCAAAGCAAAAATAGCTATGAAGTTAAGAGAGCTCTTATGTAAATGTGTCGGGACTCATTTAGTTTTAGTCCCGAGAGCTGATTTTCTCTCAGACGTACAGGATGATGTTGCTGTCTTTAGGACAGTGAAGGCCTTCGGGGGTGTTCAGGACTCGGCAGGAGGGTGGTTGAGGGTGCTGGGCGGCCGCCCGGGGACTACTTTTTGGGTGGGGTGAATCACAGTCGTCGGATGTCAGCTCTGCAATGTCGTCGGATTGAGTGTCTGACATCTCCAGGTCGCTGCGGATGCTCTCTGGTTGAGCCAGGGTAACGTCTCGCAACCCCTCTTTGATGGATGCTCCAGGCGACAGTCCCAGAGCAGAGCCAGACAAAGCCCCGCCTCTTCTGGAGCTGCAGTCCTGAGGTTCCTCCCCTCCTGAGACTGTCCCCATTGCAGCAGAGCCTGGGGGCGGAGATAGGTCCTCCTCACTGGTCAGGCAAAGATGGCTGGGTTTGGTCTCGATGTCAACCTGGATCTCCAGGTTGGTGCACTCCCTGCACAAACACATGACGTCAATCAGTCACTTCTGATGTGACCAAACAAAGAATTCAGTTCAAGCGGTACCTTGGATAGAGAGTAATGTTCAGTGGACTTTATTGTTTATTGTTTGAATATCAATATTACTGTTTTATTGTTGGGATAAAGAATGGTACCTTAAATTGCTTATAGGCATCAGAATGTGTTTCAAAATATGAAAACATCATCTTTTTATGATTTCTTTATTTTGATATAGAAATGTCTCAAGAACCTTTCAGGTAGTGCTCATTTAATGCTATTACTTATGTCATGGGCTATGGACATCACTGTGGATGTGAGTACATCTTGGGAGGGTGATCCCTCTTCGTCATCATTAGGGTTTTGCTGAATGATTAACTCTATGTTTTGTGCACGCGCTGTGTTTGAAATGTTTGAATATTTTTCTACAGCACCTGAAAAAAAGCTACAACATATGTACGGAACAATCCGATCCGCTGTGGCGACCAGTAAAAGAAAAAGGAGAAAGAGCCAAAAGAAGTCGCTCGCTTGACTAAAGCTACAACAAAACCACTGTCATGAGGAGTCATGTGATCATCCCCTGTGTGATGTGATCAGTGTATAACACTTCGCAACAAGATTCTTATGTCATTTATTTGTACTACTTTTATACTATGACCCCATACTTTCAATCTTTTTTGTCCCTCATACTTTACTTACATACTTTTTTAAATGTTATACTACTCATTTTAACTTACATACTTTTTTTAAAATCTTTTTTCAAGAACGTTTCCAAGTCTATTTTTTTTTTTTCACTTTTACTCGAGTAAAGAAAGTCTGGACTTTTGGCACTTCTGATTCTAAATAACAACGCCATCTTCAGCTCAAAAAAACATTTATGTCACTTCAAGTATTGATATGAGGAGGAGCTAAGCTCTCCTTTAATGGCAGCCACATTCACATGCCTGTAGCTGTGAAGTGTTTCATATCCTGGCAAGTAAAGCTGCCACTCATGGACAGAGATTAAGGCAGTTTTAGGTAGGTGTTAGGAAACTGCATTAGACTATCGCCGAGTCATCAGATTAGTTCTGATCCCGTTATCTCAATCACATCACATCCAAATCAAATATGGCATAGTGACAGCATAACAGCTATTCAAAATCTGAGAAGAACAGATTTTGAAGAGAGAGATCAAAGACATCGCAGAAGAAGACAGAAGTGTCACCTGTCAGGTAGTGTGTAGGAGGAAATGATGGATCCTGCCATTCCACAGGTGCTGGCGCAGTCGCTTCCTGCTCCCAGGCTGCCCGTCTCTCTCTGGGCTGATTCTTTGGCCAGCTCTCCTACCTGCACCTCCAGCCTAGAGGAGAACCGACAATTATATCAGTCAGTGCTATTAGAATACCTAAAAAGCTTTGCTGCACCGCACACAGACCAGGACAGAAGTAATAAGATGTGTGTTATTTTATCTCCTGAGGTCGATGGTATGATTTCATCTTTCAATTGGTCTTATTCGCTGATATGGAAATCATCTCAAAATCTGGCTTGAAAGTTTATTAACAGATTTGAAACAGGAAGTGTAAAAGCGATCACACCACAACTTCAATTTCAAAACGGTTCTGAAGCTTATCAAAAGTCTTAAATTTACTCAACAATCATGGGCAAGAAACCCATGACATCTGAAAGAAGAAGTTAGAATAGCTAAAAGTCTGTGACAGTGTGTGCTCTTCATCTACTGAAGACTGTGATGTGACTAAAGCATCCCAGCAGCTATTAAATAAATATCATTAGATAGGATGGTGTGACTCTTTTGAGTTTCTTTGAGTACAGCAGTTAACCGGAGGAGCGCCTTGAAATCTAAAGACAAGTAAGAACTATATGGTATTTTTAATGAATTATTTCAAGTTAACTGAATTACAAATTCTTCAAATAAACAAATAAGACAAAATTAATGTTATCATTATTTATTTTCTGTGACACTCTGCTTTGAACAATAAGATATACATAAGTTCTAGTGTACTTACTTTCTACAACCTTTTTTTAAAGAAAATCTCCCTTTAGTAGACATAAAATGTTGGAAGATTCTAATTTTTCTAACACAGGGTGTAATTTTTCAAGAAATGCCAGTGTTGCCAGTGGTCGCAGTCTTCTGAAAACTCTGATGACACAACCCCACTTCCCTACCACTGCTTTCCTGGCCAGAAAATGACCATGGCAGATAATGTTATTGGTGCAAAGGTGTTTTTGTTATTCTGTGGTGATGGTATAAAATGTTGACATCAAAATGTTACTGAAAATATATAATATAACATGAAAATAAATAATTTTAGGCCTTATCTGTCCATCGAAACCCAGGGTATGTAAACTCAACTTATAGCTATAGCTATATATAGTTATTTGAAGTTTATTTTGGGGACGTAATTAAGGTCAAGCTTAACTTAAAATAGCTGTAGGAGCCAAAGATAAAGTGTCGTATACGTACGGATAATCAATAATTGCACTCCCCAGGTTCTTTGGTATTCTGTTACTCATAGGTACGGTGAGTTTGGCAGTAAAAAACTACCTTGTAACTTCTCACAACTTTTGCTATTATCTTTGAACCGACACATGTAACAACGTAAATGAACGTGGAGCAAGTGGACTTCTGTGTGCATTTCTCCAAGGTTTAGTCTGCTGCAATCTGATTGTGTTTCGGTCCGACAATCAGCCGCAATAATAAGCAATTAACAGAACCGGTTAAAACAGAAATATAAACAGGGACAAAAGTCAAAGCAACTCTTGGGCTTAACCTCCATCCTTTCTCACCTGCTGTACTTGCCATTCCGGGTTCCCAAGGCGCCTCCTGCCAGCGTATTAAAGTGGGGTGTGTCACCCAGAGTCCCAGTGGCCCCGGAGTGTCCCTCACTGGGAGAGGTTGTACTCAGACCGCTGACTGCCCCGTCCAGACTGCTCTCACCGAGGCTCGGGGACTTGAAGGCTCGCCACGCATCTGCCACTGCAGATTGAGATGAAGAGTTTTCATTGTAGTACAGTTAAAAATGTCTGCATTGATGATCTGATGGAAAACAGTCTGTCACTCACCTGTGATTGGACCATCATCCTCATCAAAGTCAATCCGTACACCTCGTCCCTTCCCTCTACTGACGCCACAACCTCCTCCACGGCACAGGGAGATGGGCACCACACCATACACGTATGCCAACATGATGGGCACGCCAATACCTGAATGAAGACAGAGCGAAATAGTGTCACACCTGTTTGACTTTACCTTTTGGTATTATTCATTCTTTTTGAGGTTTTAGGGCAAACACTTGTTGACTAAATGTGAAAAATCAGTAAAAAGAAGATTCATGACCTCCTTATTATTATCATACAACTGTACTTTGTCCTTTTTTAAAGGTAATTTACTATACTTGAAAACTCGTAAAATATGGCGGACACGTCAGTCTCAGGAGAAATTTATATATATATATAATGGAAGGAGAAGGAGGTACCAGCGAAAGACCTAAAAAAAAATGGCTCCACGGTGTCACCAGGAATAACAGCCCCCGGATCTTGGTACATATATTTTATCATTTTAGGATTTAACAAAAAGTTTCTGATAAGATCTTGATAAAGTTGAGGAATGCAGTAAAAAATAAGGCAAGAAAAAAAAAATTTTTTTAAATGAAGGCATGTTTTCATTTTGTAAAAACGCTTCTCTGTTCTCACTGCTGCACAGTAGAGTGGAAACAATCTGGTGATAGAATAAGCATTGTAACCATTCATTGCATCCCAATACCTGAATAAAGACGATATATCATTAGCCTTTAAACTAGTTTTAGGAGCAGAGATAGACAATCCCTTCTGTTTTGTTTTTTGTTTTTTTTTATCAGCTGACAGGATTCACAGAGCGTGACCGACAGTGACCCAGCATGGTCCTGATTCTTACCCACGCTGACAGCGGCGATGACCGGGGCAGTGATGATGGACAGGGCCACGCCACCTGTGATGGCCAGGTTCCTCCTGTTATGAGATGACTTCTTCAGCTCGTAGTGGGCATGGATCTGTGGGAGGAGAGAGGAGGAGAGAAGGTTTATGGTCTGAACATGAGCTGGGTTGGTCCTTAGGAGATGTTTTCTAAGTTCAAATAAAGGGAGCATCAACACAGAAATCACTCATGAGTGTCGCCTGACTCTCAGCTCTATGTGGTATCTAATATACATACAGCCATGGATTTAGTTCATTTATTAGTTTACGTGGTTAGTATCATTATATGGTCTCTTTAAATCCACAAATAATTGAAATTAAAATTATACTCTTAAGGGAACTGATATAAAAGGAGTACAATATAATTTTATATGCTTTCTGTATTCATCCAACACAAAATGTGTGGTCACCTAATATTTCTATCTATATGATTTTTTCATAAAAACATGCTTTTGATGCTATCACATAACTAATAAGGTAAACAAATGCATACTTCTAACAACGGAAAATATATGTTTTGGTCCATCACCCTGCAACAGCCATTTTTGTTTTTCTTCTGACTCTATCAATGCTCTTGTCAGGATTTTTTTTAAAGTCAAGTTCAACTTCTTCCAGCTCTCGATAACGACCTAGGTCTCCAAAAGGAAAACATTAATGTGCCCTTTAGCTGTTCTCCACAAGAGAGCGCAGCAGGATATTTTGTGCATCAAAAACTCCCACCTAATGTCACTCTCCTAATGTCCACGTCATTCCATTTCCTTCCTCGTCAGGATAATACTTAAGATACAACAATATAATAAAAACTTTAAAAACCATAAAACCATTACATCGATGGAGAGAAAATAACAAATCAAATGGACTTTAGAATACTTTAACAGCCAAAGTAACCAGAGGCATTTAAAGTAGATATCTCCAAATATGATATATACATAAACAAATTTATGAAAAGAAAAAAAATAAAACAAAAGGACATACTGGCGAGGAAATCTCCACAAACAGAACATGATAATAGAGACACTAGCCCCTAAGAAAAAAAAAGAATCCTGTAGTTGAAGAGTACATCATAAATGGCACAGAGATATGGACATGCCATATCCACCCAGCAAGTATCCTGATACTGTTGTATGTTATGGAGAAAAGTCAACGTAAATCAAAAGTTCAACTGTTAAAAGACAAAACTATTCATTAAGGGTAATAAATGGATACAAAAATGTTATAAATTTAGAAATGCATAATTTGTGAGGTAAAAAAATAATTACAGCCATACCAACATAGCCATGACAATTAGCCCCGATATTTTACTTTCGGCCTTAATATGGCAAAAATGATGAAACTAGAAGATTAAGTTTTGAGTCCCATTCACTTCCTGTAAACACATTCATGCCAATTCCTTGATTTCACTCCTTTAAACATTATTACAGATCTGTCTCCAATAATAACCCAGAGTCTGAATGGTCTGTGTGCAAGTGTTGTATTTCGTATGATTTTCAGTATTAAACTTGAATTATTCTTTAAAAACAGAAAAAAACTAAACAAATTTTTTTTTTTAAACTCAAACGTGTGTTGATTAAACTATATTTTGCGGCGTATCTCTAGATTAGTATGATTGCTGATGTGATGGGAACTTGTGGTGCTCACAGAACTGACAATTCTAACGGGTATTTCTAGAAAACTTTTCTTATGTGTCAGAGAAGAGGGCTCTGGTAAACTGGAACGTAAGAAATGTTTTTAGTCTGCAATGCTGTAAATTCTGGATAATGAGGAGAACTGTGAAAGAATAACTGGAAGTGGTCTGAACCAATTGTGTGGGATTTCGATATGTGGTGGTTTTCTACTTCTTGTTTCTGCAATGATGGGGACAAAGATAAAAGCGGACCATAAAGTGCGACTGTGTGTGACAGACTTCCAAATGAAACATCACGTCAGTGTTACTTCTTTAGAAAATTGTCTGTGTGGTAAAGATCATGACCACGCACATAATGTCCATAACGCATGTATGAGTCATTTCCTCTTTAAATGGCCCCTCTACATCTCTAACTTCTATTTCCTCTTCACAACTTTTTGTAAAATTACACAGTGGATAAAGTATAACGACGGGTCCGAAAATGGGCTTGCACACATGCGTAATTAACAAACAGGAAATCCAAACCTAGAATCTAAGCCTAAAGCATTAAGAACATCCCCAGGCTTGGTGCCAGGATTTCAACTTTTTTGAGCCAAAGTCATTTTAATGACATGTGTTGATACCGTTTTGCCTTCCGCTGATGGTTTCTGACCAGCCTCACCAAAATAGAAATGTCATCATTATGTGGTGACGAGAAGCACATCTGGATGATGATGACGATTTTTATATCTACCTAACCTTTTCAAACTTTTACATTTTCAATGCAGAGATATCATATTATTTACCTGAGGTACTTTTTTGTTTATTATCAGCGACAAAAGCAGGTATTTTGTTCAAATGAAATAAAGCATTTAATAGTGGGTTTTTTTAGAGACCAATCACCCATCGATTTTATAACAATAACGTTGGATACAATGTATGGAAATACCACGTTGCTAGGATTATTGGATATTTAAAATTATTTCATGGAGTATGAGAGATTGACTGCTGGGTGAACCACTTTTACCTTTTTATTGAAACAGGCCCCATAATTGGGCTTCTGCATATATATATATATATACACACACACACACGTTTTTAGAATATATATATATATATACATTTTAAATTGTTTTAAATTTTTACTTAAACTAAAAAAAGCCTGTTGCAAACAGAAGATGAGATCTGCGCACTTATCTCTTGGCTGTGGGCTATAAAAAAAAGATCAACATTTAATTTGTGTCAAGGTAAAAGCACTGCATTCTGAACTTGAGGTTTATTCCACTACTTCAGAGGTCTAATCTCTTGCTGTGCCTCACCTTCCGACCAACATAAACAGGGATGCCAATGACCATAGCTGGGACAGCAATTCCGGCGATGAGGGTGATACCGACTGGAGCGCCAATCAGCGTGCCAAGTTGCCACAAAATCTTCTTCTTCCTGCTCCAAGGCGACTTCCCCCAAAATGTGCAGCCAGATGGACTTAGGGAGGAACACAGAGGAAGATAAATGAGAAGTATGGCGACAGTGTCGGAGGGAATTCCAAAAACGTCAGTGTAAGTAAAACTAGTAAAATCTAGTGTAATAATAAATTGCTGGCTCTTATTACCTGAGGTAGTGCAGGTCGGAGATCTCCTTCATGCACAGCCAGCAGAACTCACAGCCGCAGACGGCGCAGGTCATGTGATTACAGCTCCCGTCATTCATCTTGATGATGTAGGCACCACAGCGTGGGCAGGGTTTGATGTCATCAGCTGGGGGAAGAAGGACATTGCTTATATCAAGAATGGGATGGATTTGCAAGCAAATGCAAGACTATAAAGTACAGAAAAAATATTCTTGGGGCAATTTGATGTGAAAAGGCTACATATATCACGTTTCTGTCCTGGCTGAGCCTGCAGATGAGACCGAAAAACTAACACTTGGTGTTTTTATACTTTAGACTTAAACAAACCTGGTATTTACTTGTTTTTCCACAACGTCCATGGTTGGGTTTCTTTCTCGTTTTTACATTTTATTTTACCGCACACAAATCTAGATTTGAATAAAATCTCAATTAAGAATGGAAGCAGCCAATTAAGGGAGTTACATTTTCTTATCAAAACATAATTAAAAACACACGTGGATGGATGTTTTACCCAAAGGATATTTATTTATCCTCACCATCCACCACAACAAGCAAGCTGCAAACAAGCCTTTTGGGAAATGTGCTGTTTAGCTCCCATTAAACGATAAATATGACAAATATCATCCTCTAAAGCTCACTAATTAACGTATTATAGTGTTTTTAAAAAGAGCTATAGCAGCTGGTTTATCCTGCTTCCGGTCAGTATTCGGTGCTATACTACTGCAATTGTCTACTGGCTGCTGCTGCAAAGACATGACAGCTGAACAGATCCAATCCATCTAATGCTCCGCAAAAAGCGACACAGCACAGAGAATCTTGAAAGGCAAAACTAGTCTCTAAAGAAAAAGGTCTTCGTGACCTCAGGAGGTATTATCTTAAATAAATTGCCTGATCTCCAATTTATTTCATGCTCTGAAGAAGACGTTTAGCATGTTGATATGACAAGGCCTGAAATAAATTGGTGTAACTGAGTTTAGTCAATTTGCACTGGAATTTTATTTGTGCACCCACTTGCATACTCATATTGGGATTATGTTACAAGTCAAGCTATTCTTCTTGTAAATAAATGATTGACATTTTATTGAATCATTCTCGATCAAATTATTTTAAGCACGAGTGATAGGTATGATAAGTAGATAGATAAAGACTCATGAGAAAAGAAAAAGATTTGACAAAAATATACCAGGGTCCATTCACATGTCAGATTTAATGGAAGAATTATCTTGTTGTTTTTATAGCTGTGATGAGATGTCTGACACATAAATTTTATAAAATTAACCACTTTTGTATTTAAAAAAAATATATAGTTCATTGCTAACATGGACTTTAAATAATCAAATCTTCTTTTGAGCATTTTCGAATACCACTCAGCCACAGATGTGGCCCAGTGGTACACTAGTGGAACTCCAAAGCCACATATATGTGGGTGGTTTGTGTTAGAAAGTTCGTATGATGTAAAACCGTTGCAAAGTAAATATGCAGACCACAAAACGGATTTCATCAAGCCCCAAACTTCTTGAGAAGCAGCTTTTTTCACTGCATGAAAGCTTTACTTGGAAAAGCTGTTTTTGCAAATTTGGTCCCCCATCTTTTTTAATTTACCTGAAGACTTGAGAAACTTCTTCAGAGGTGTAAGCTTTTTTCGGAGTCAAATAGTTAGAGGTGCATCAAGATATGACAACCACTGTTTACCCTAAAATTACTGCCTCCTCCTAATCCTCATGGCCACTGGTATCCCAGAGAGAAACCCGGATGCCAGTGGACTGGTCCAATCAGTTAAACTTAGGAGAGACTCAAATTAGCATCACAGAACGGCAAATTGCAAAAAGACCTGTCTGCTTCATGTTCTCTAATCCAGTCACGACTGGATTAAAGAACATCATACAGTATCATATTCTGAGTAATTCATTCATGTTAAGCCTAAGGGATTTCAGGGCTGGATGTGTATGAGCCAAAATTATAATTTGCATTCCCTCTTACTTTCTTTCAATGACAATTTATTTGAGTTAATCCTTAGTTTCCTCTTTAGTGAATTTAAAATCCTTGTTCACAAATGCGATTCATCGCTCCGAGTCTCGTATCATTTTAAAATTTTTGTTCAACAACTAGAGTGGTTATTAATAGGTCAATGAATAACTACAACACATATATAGACCGTAAACAATGTTTTGATTAATTTTGTCTGGTTAATAATCATATTAATTTTATTTCTATTTGATGATTTGGTATTCGCCCAATGTTAATTTTTTTTTTAATTATCATTACATCTTTCTTATTATCTAGCTGTGTTCTTGTTGAATGTGCTGTAAGCTGTGGGGAGTGAGAGAGACTGGATGTTGTGCTGTTTATTGCTATATATATATATATATATATATATATATATATATATATATATATATATATATATATATATATATATATGGTGTTTCTTTACCTGAGTTTAGGTGAAGAAACACCATGGTGACAAGTTAAAACGCTGTCTCAGAGAAAGCGAGGAGCTGCAGTCAATGAAACTATACCGAGGAGAGAATGCGATATAAATAGGATCTTAGACCCGGTTTAACATCGCACACCACGGAACCAGAGCTACAGAACTGAGAGGGGCATGATGTAATGAAGACTGACAGAGGCAGAGAGTTGTCAGAGGTGTGAGAAAAATATTTTCAAGCTGGAAACCTCTTTATATCTGTTCGCATGTTTGCAGTGTGTGGGTGACGATGAAGCATCTGTGCCAGACTGGCTTCCATCCTCCAGAAAGGCTGAGGAGTATGTGTGTTTTTCTAGGTACTCACTGGCTCCCTGATCCTGTGTGTAGCTCGGTGAGTGGTTGCTGCGAGTATGCAGGGATTGGGCCCTCTGCTGACGGGCCGAATCGCAGGTCTGGTTGGGATGCCATGCTTGTTTGCAGTGGTAGCAGAACTCTGCACCGCATCCTTCTCTGCGACACACCAATCTGGGACAGCTTGCACAGCCAGATGCAATGACTGCAAATCTGAGAAGAAGAGAAAGAGGAAAGGTCGGTCATAATTGTATCACATATTCATTTCTGACTGAGGTCTGCCAGATCGTAAAAGACAAAAGAAATCGCCATGCTTAGCCGTCAGTGCTGAGACTGGGTGTCAGGAACTTAAGTTTGGCCCAAAGAGGGTGCTACACTAAATATCAACCAAACACAAAAGCCTTGAAAATTCATCCTGGGTTATGAATACCTATGACAAATATCATGGCAATCTATCTAATTATTCTTGAGACATTGCATGAAACTGTCAATCAACTATCTGGAATTCCAGAGGACAACGAAGGAAACAATATAAGGTCAGTTTATTGAAAATCCATAGGAGTGTATGTGATTGTGAATGGCCAACAAATTACCAAAAAAACAGTTTAATGAATGGAATGACACAATCTCCAGCAGAATTAAGAAACCTGGTATGCTGGTGTAATGACATAAATTTTGTGAAAATGGAAGGGCTGAATCAGCTTGATCCCTAGTAGGAGATAGGCTCCCTGACGATGGTCCCTGTCAATATCTGGCGCAAAGAAGCAAAAATTGGATTGATTAGAAGACACACAACTGCTAAGATGGGAGGCATGTGACAGAGGTTTTTAAAACCCGCAGTGATGGATTTGAGGTACAAGAGGCATGGAAACTTATTACTGCATATTGTTTAATTTCTACAGATACAGGCTTGAAAGGCTCAACACCTCATCAATACTGTAACCTTTGACGAAACATTATTTTTTCAAATATTTACAACTCAGGCACTACTTTGATAGAAAATGTAAAGCTAATGAGAAAAGCGATGTGGGCCTTATTCATATTTTAATAGATTCTTGTAAGGGTAGAAGGGCCCAAAATAAAATCCTGTGTCTAAGAAACACTTTACTATTTACATGAGAGAGAGAAAGGCAGACCTGATCCTAACGAACGAGGAATGGTTGAAGATATGTGATCTGCGTATAACAAAATCCAGTTCTGGTCAATAGAGAGAATTTTCCTGGACCTCCTAAAACATGGTGACCACTGTGAGGCCGGGCATTGTCCTGGACCAGGAGCAACCCAGAGTCAGCTTTCTATGGACCTTCTTTTCCTCCATTCAACTGTTTTCCTCAAACAATTCCTCTAAAAATTAAGCTATAAATTTTTTTGATGATTATATACATATAAATATACACAAAAAAACTCAATAAATATTTTAGTAAAAAAAATAAACAGAACTAGCAAATATGATGACTTTGCTCATCACAGTCCATTTAAAGATAGCAGAGGAAGCAGGAGTTTGTCCAAGACAAGATGATACAAGAACCGAAATTCCAGCAGAGGCACTTTAGCCTGTATGTGAGCCTTGAGTCACCACTTCTGTCTGAACAAATAAATATGTCGAAAACGATGGGACACAACCTTTTTTTAAACTATCCACAGTCAATTATCCACTGTCTTTTCTCCCAACTTCAATCTCAATAACAAACAAAATAGCTCAGTCCTGACTCTTGGCCTTGGAAGGTTTATAATTGTCCGTCATCCTCACAAATTACTATATTTCCTTTTATTTATTATTGTCCTTTTTCTATATGTGTGGACTATTTTCTTACAGCAGTTACTTTCTTTTTTAAATCGTGGCACTCCCCACTTGTGGGATCTGCAACCATATGTCACCCTAAGCAAGCTTCATCTGATATCTCACTCTACTTTATATTTGTATTTATTAATTTTTTTAGATCATATCAGGCTCTATTTGATATTGCGATGACTCGTATGAATAAAGTGCTGTCCAAAGCAAATTTCCCCTTCAAGGACAATAAAGTTTATCTCACCTGAGCTGGCTTCAAACGTCACTGAATGGACTCGACACTGAAATAATTATGTAAAGATTTCATTAAACTCACGGAAGATTTTCTTATTCAAGCTCGTCTAAGCATTAATTCATTATCTGTCACCTCTTATACTGCTCAGCGTCGATGGGCAGGTGGGGGTGGATACCTATACATATACCAGCCGGCATTTGATTGGACGCAGGCTAAACCCTGGACAAGTCGGAAGTTCATCACAGAGTTAACACTCAGAGAGAAACTCATTAATGCTCACTTTTACAACTTTTTGTGGTAGAGTCAGTAAGTCGTCTTTATTGCATGTTTTCGGACAATGTAGAATAGTTTGGTTCAAGGGTCAAGAGGGTGATAGGTAGGCAGATTAAGCAAGACATTTTCCTTCCCAAAAGTATATTTTGAATTAAAATAAGCACATTCATATGTGCATTTCAGGAGAAAAAACAAAGGAATGAAAGAAAACCTCTAATTCAACACTACTAAATAAATTGTAGCTTGAACTTAATGCACGTGTTAACGGCCTCGAAAAGCTAACTCTCAATCGTTTAAGTATCTTATTTTGTGTGGCCAGTTCATGCCTGACATTAATCTAGCCAAACATATAAATACGATACATTTAGATACCCTCAGCAATAAGCAATCACATTGCTATGAATTTATAGCAGCGAATTCCATGAATTACAACAAAAGCACTTTGTTGGTTTCGCCTATATTGTATACTGTTTTTATGCACAGAAAACCTGAACAAAATGAATTATGTTAAAACCTCTTTCATGATGGAAAATCTGGTTAACTGCTGGAGGTTGGAGCACAGGCTTGATCCTTTATTCATGAGCCACTGGACAAGAATTTAGCATCTCTGCAGTTCTCACACAAAAGATAAAGATTCAGAAATAGATGCGATAGAGACACATGTTCCTACAACTGAGTTATGCAGAGGTAGTAAACTCCCTTAGATCTCGTCTAACTGCTGATGTAACACAGTGCTTGTGCACTTTCCTCAGACATGGTGCAATTTGTGATCTCAGAACTTTTAAAAATGTATTCCATAGTATAATATACAGTATATAGCTGTGCATATATATATATATATATATATATATATATATATATATATATATGCACACACATATATTTAGCTCTGATAGACACTGACAGCGCATGGGGCTATTCGATTTCTTCTATTGTTCAACCAGTCATAAATAAACATTTAATGTGTTAAAGCAGGAATGTCATGGGTTTACAATAATGGATAGAATGCTATGGGTGTTGATACTTTATGAAAGGTGAATTATATTGCATGAGCGGTGCTTTACAAAGACAAAAGCGGTGTCTTTACAAAGACATGTGTTCATTTGGTGGTGACAAACCACACAAATGAACACACACACTCTTTTTTTCTCAGTGGATATTCAAGAGTGTGACCTTACCGGCTGACTCTTTAATGGCCAGGTGAGGAGGGCAGTTCAGAGGTGACGGGAAAAAAAAACACGAAGCGCTGCACTCAGACAGGAATGATAGTTGTGGAAATAGTGATTGCAAATATGAGCTGCTTTTCCAGAATAGAGCCAGTTGTTGAGAAAAAATGAAAAATTACCGTCATGATCATTGATACTGGTTTTGGTGACCAGTTTGAGAAAGACCAAAATCATGAATAGATATCTGTGAAGTGATGCCCTTTGGGAAAAAGATGAATTCTGATATTGTATTTTTGTAAATGTTATAGATTATTTAGTTTTTAAATTTTAATTGAAATGCACCTATAAGCTAATTATAAACCTTACCGTTTTCTGAGGTACAGCTGCTCCTGGTTGCAGTAAAAGATACGAGGAGCAACAGGCAACAAAGTGTCATCTAAAGTTCCTTTTGGATGATATTGTCAATCAAAAACAGAATGATTTTAGATTAATATTTAGTTTTTTGGCCGTTGTTGAAGCCTTTGACTAAAAACTTTCAATTGAAACTGATTCTGTGCTTCTGATCTGCTGTTAGAGGCAGAGACATAAAAAAGAATTTTGCTGATCTATTCTTAATTTTATGCGTAATTTGACTATTTCCTATTCTCTGTAATAAAATTAGTATATAAAATAATAAATTGTCATAATACCTTAGATGAACTATGGCCAATTTGAGCGCTGTTCAGCACTCAATGTGGACTCCCTGTAATTAAGTTTTTTGATTGGTTAAGTTTAAGAATTACTAAACTAATGGCCAAGCATTCACCAAAATATAAATTCACCGGAGGCTCTTCCATCCCTGGGCCTGAAGCCACAGCGTTGACATTTTCAACTACCTCCAGGAGTGACACTGACTCCACCAAGCCCAAAAATCAAATGGATACCGCGGAAATGAAAATGAAATCCTCACCTCGTTGAAAAAAGATGTAGCTACGCCGCTCACATCGGAACCCTAAACTATGTTGATGGAATTATTTGAAGGTGTTCAATCCAAACTACACGCAGTAAAAAAACAGAAGTGGCAAATAATACTGCAGCACTTGATTATGCTCAGACGACGTAGCTTTGCTACAAATCAGGGCAGAAAAGGTTGAAGCAAGGTAACCAGCCTTAAATCAAAATGTATTGATGTGAAGGTAAGGATATGGCAACTCAGCATACTGAATGTCCCAGAGACCCCTGGCTCAAAGGACTCCTGCAGCCAAGGACTCCTCCTCTGGTTTAAAGGAACCACCCTTTCTGTATTTCCATATTACTCCCCGAGTGTTGCACAAGCCAGATCTGCTTTCAGCAACGTTAAGCGTCTACTACGTGGCAAGTTGGAAATGGCCATGGCATGACTTAACCAGCAGAATTCCGTGTCGCACAAAATTAAAATAAAACCCGGAGGACACTGTGGTTTATGTGAAAAAAAATGTCATACGAGATGCAGCAAAAGACTAACTGAGGCCTAAATGTGAGGGATACAACCTCCCACTGGATCAAAACTGACTTTTTACTTATCAGTTATAGTCATATTTGTCAATAATTGGTTATATTTTGAAATAGACATTTAGATAACACAAGTAGGCAATTGCTCAATGCGCACATGCACACACACACACACACACACACACACACACACACACACACACATGCAAACACACACAAGTATAATAGGAACATTCTCAGTGTAAAACTCATTTCAGAGTTATATTGATATAATCTTCACTTATACCGATTATTTGAAAGCCACCACAAATGTGTGTGATTTTATAGGTGTGTGTGAGTGTCTCGAGTTTGGACTTGTCTGATTTGGTGAGTCATTGCTGGCGTCAGTCAGACAAATTTAAATGAGTAATGTAGGTCATTACTCAACCTATGATACCGCACACACCCACACTCTTTTCTGGTTTATTTAAGAGGGATGGTAATCACTTAAAGATGTAATTTTAAGTAGGATTCAGATAAATGTAATGATCACCATTGGACCCTCACAATATGATTTCATAATAAACTTTAATATACTGCAATATGCTGTGTATTGTGATAAAATAAATCGTGATATATTGCAATTCATTACCTTGTTTTGAATCATAAATACGTCCTCACTGGAATTTATTTTCAATATCTGTTTTTTGAACTGTTTTTAACAGTCTGGTCCAACTTCACTGAATTTAAAACATGTGTAGACTACTGGACTTCTGTTGATCAGCTCTAGCGTGGAAATCGCGAGATCCCTCGACTCAAACTTTTCTGAACTTTAACTTTAACTTCTCTGTAGAGCTCTGGGAGGGCTGTGTTTTTTAAGAATGAAAGAAATTGTTAAAGTTGCGATTGGGGTCATATGGGGTCAGATAACAATATAACCATTTTGTAGGTCTTTGAACAGTGTAGGTGATGGATTGTGTGGTTTTCTGAGCTCACTCTGTCTGAATTGTGCAGTAGCTTTGTCGAACTAAGTATGTCAACTGTTGTTTGGTTGATTTACTCACTTTCAACGATATTAATTTGATGCAATCCTTTTGTCTTTGGCAACACTGTTCTTTGTTGGTGGCAATGGAGGTACACCCTCATATTTGAACAATTCCATAGTAATTTAGTTTCGTACAGCAATCTCTGTAAATCCTAATCTCCTTCAGCCACTACTGTAAACAAAATCCAAATCAGATCCCAAAGTTTGATTTAAAAGTGGATGGACTTTGTCACATTACTTTCTTCCCTGCCTCCATCTTCGTTCATCTATTTTTCTCTGGCATGTTGAACATAATCTTTGCTCTATCAACTTTTGCCCCAACCCTAATAGACATTGCCACCTAAAAATTAGTTATTTGCTTTAGTGCTGCGAATAGTGTCCCTGATTCATCACACCCCTTAACTCAGCCGGGCAGTTCCTCCTAAATAGGATAAGAGGAGGGCTCTTGATGGATGCAATTCCCTTTGCTCGGTGGCAAAGCTGAGAACCTGTTCCTTTTGTCTGGGCTGAACAGAGGCGCTGAAGTAGTGCAAAAGACGAGCGGCTACAAAGTAGAGACACTCAGAGAGTTTGTTGTAGTTGCCGTTTGATTCAGAGGCTCGCAATAACTCGGAAAATTAATGGAAGAATATCCATGAAATTTTACGAATCATAGCCATCTATTTGATACTAATCACAATAATTTCCACCTTGTGTACCGCTGTGCCTTGGGGGAGGTACAGCGGTACTTTTTATAGTTTTTATACTTCTATGACTATTACCAGATTATGCCACTTATTATAACATTTATCTTATTATTATTATTATAAGAAGAAGAAGAAAATGCATTCATAAAACATATTTCATGCAAAAAAGCAAAACAATGTGCTTCACAAGAACAATACAAGTATTAAAACAAAAAATATACACAGATGAAAAACAATAAAAACAACGGCTAAAAAGGAGTGAGTGCTGGGGCATCTCTAATATTACTCGGAAGGGCATCACACCTATTTGGCTGAAAGCTACTTCACCTCATTATCTAATCATTAGATGATGAGGTGAAGTAAAAGTGGATGGCCATTGTTCCTTTTGTTATGCAAGGCATAACAAAAGGAACAATGGCTGAGGATCGGGGGCGTTGAATGGCTGTCGTTGGCCCATATGGTACAAGCATTTCTTTCATGTAGTTTGGAGCCAGGCCATTCAGATCTTTTTAGACAGTTAAAAGAATTTCATAATCAAAGCATTGAAAGCCAGTGAAGGATTCGTGCTGCAGTATTCTGGCTGAGCTGCAATCGTTAAATGGATTTTCGCAGAAGTCAATAGAAGAGACTGTTGGAGTGGTCCAAACTACTTTTTATGAGTGAATGGACCTTTTTTCAGGTTATCGGTATTCTGAATAAACCTGGTATTGACAGGAAGCCCCTGATTTTTGACATGTTTTCAAGGTGGTAGAAAGATGATTTGATAACATTATTGATACGGTAATAGAATTTGAAGTAAGTGCTGATTATTATGTGGTTTTTGGGCAAACTGAAAAGGGAACTGAGGTGGGCTGAGAGTTATTGTTTTGCTTTTGTACCTAAAACAATGAATTATGCTTTGTCACTGTTGAGTTAGCAAAGATTAAAAGGCTGTGCGGAACCCTGAAACTCCCAGGCATCTTGTGGAGAAACCCAACTTGAGCAACACACATACCACCCCCACAGGCGAGCAGGAGATTTTCTTTAAAAAAAAAACCCAAAGATGCCCATTATTCTTTAGGGTTCTTTTTATGTATCTGTCTATCTATCAACTAGGAAGGCACATAACACATCTATGCAGTTACTATACAGACACAATGGTTTCCCCCCTGTGACAAAACCAGTATGAAAACAGAAGACCACAGCAAAATATATGAAATATGTTTGTACCTCCTTCCCACACACGAAAAAGTGAATCACTCTCGATGAAATAAACACCACTCAATAGTTCCAGATACCTAACGAGAGCTGCTCCACCTCCATCGGACTTTTCGCTCC
Organism: Lophius americanus; assembly: GCA_037951165.1. Lineage (NCBI taxonomy): Eukaryota > Metazoa > Chordata > Actinopteri > Lophiiformes > Lophiidae > Lophius > Lophius americanus. The sequence continues at coordinate 2,012,125 of JBBDHG010000170.1, forward strand.
ACCAACCACAGGTTTAGATTTACAGCCCTCTAACCTACTTACTGTTCCTCTCCCCCACTTTCAAATTCAACTTCATTTGCCTGTCTTTTCCTCTCTTAAAAGGGCATTTCATGTTAAATCATGTCATCTTCAACGCAGACCTTTATGTGGGCTGGAAGGAATTTTAGAATGAGGAAATATCCTAACAGCAGCGATTTGATGCATCGGACAGAAAGAAAGAAGAGGGGAGAGGGAAAAGGCTGATTATTTGAGCTACAGGCCAGATAATGATGTCACCTAAAGGTCATCTAAAGATGAAGTTGGCAGACACACAATGGCCGGTTTAGCCAACATCAATCCTAATTAAGTAATCTCAATAAACACTAACTTTTTTTATAAGTTATATTTGGTTTCAGAAATGACTAAGGTCCAGAAAATACCAGAAGCTCTTTCCGAGACACGAATCAACTTCCTGTATTTAATCAAAAATCGGTCAACATCATGGACCACTTTTAATCTGACATCATGATGCCTCTGGCTTTGCTACAGTATCTTTGTTTCTCAAAAATACCTACTGATTTATTGGAATTGAACAAGTTGAATTTCTTAGGAGGGTTCAGAATAGTATTGGCACTCCCAGTTTCACAAAAACGGTCCACTTAACAAATGTCTGAAGGTATTTGTTGGCTGAAATAAATGGCCCACTGTCTATATCATCTATTATTTGTACCAGCTCATGAAATGTCAAGCAATATTTTTAAAAAGTTGATCATCTTTACTTGTTACAATGTTGGAGTGTCCCAAAAAGCAACTCCAAGATGACAGCCTGGACAATGATGGTTTTCAGGCCCCTTAATGAAATTCTAATGAAAATTAAAAGATGATCATTTGTACCTTATATTATAACACTTAGTTGCCGCTAGGGTTGGGTGATTAATGATAAAAAGACGTATGTGCAATCGAATTTCTGTGGTACAATGATTCAGCAGAATTTTTTAATCAATCACAGATGAGAGCAAAAGGTTAGATCACATGACGCTGCAGGTACAGAAAGTTAACTGTAGACCGAGCTCGACACAGAGAGACTGGAGGAGAAACAAACCCTGCTGATAAAGGCGAGAACAAGATGAATGAGACCAACTACATTGAGCCTCCCCAAAAAAAGGTTCACTTCCTGACGTATGGCGGTATTGGGGATTCAGAGACGACTTGATGACAATCAAAAATATGTCGCTTGTAAGGAATATATTGCAACAATAGCAGCAGAGCAGGCATATAAAATTGACTTAAACATCACAAAAAGCTCCCCAAGATCATATGAGGGGAAGAAGAGCCATTTGCAAATCCATTCACTCGGTTTATTGAATTTGGAGCAGTTTGTGTTCCAATCACTGTTTCGAGCCAAGCCTGGCCTTTTAACCTGTGCAGCTCATCAGTTATTTTAAGTTAAGTCTCACCTGAAATACATACCCAAGCTAACCTTTAAATCGCTTCACAACTATCAGGTGTATTTGTATCACCTTGGTGTCTATTGACAAGAATTTAAATAATTTATTTTCAGTGTCGGGAACATTATACCAGTTGCTATGTAAGAGTCATTTGTGATACATTAAACACAAAACAATACCCATATTTCTATACTTGACTCATTTCCGGGGGATGAAAAAAAAAGTCTCTAAGATCACTATATTACAGTAACACCATGGAACAAAACAATCAATACATGGTTTACATGGGACACTTTTCTCCTGTGCATCATTAAAAGGCACAGCATTTGTCTGGTTCTTACTAAGTGAAAATGCTCTCAATTTCTCAATTATGAGATATAAAACAATGGGATACCATGCACTGCCTAAATGCAGTTATTTGGTTTCTATTTCGTATTTAACGCAGTTTATATTCGGAACGCTTTCAGACATGCGCAGATGAACCACACTCCCGTTCATAAGGTGGCGATAATGCGTCGGTGAGCTGGGTGCCAACACCCAACATCCGCCCAGAAGAAGAATACGACCAAGAGGGCATTCGCGGAAATTACTTTTTGCCCATCTAACCTTCCAAATATGTTTAACTGTTTCAAAGTTGCAATGAATAAATCACTCTCCGATGCAGACCGGTACTGTTTTGTAGTCGCCATATTTAAGCGACTGGCAATCGGAAATGCTTTTCGAAATTATTTAGACTACCTCCTTACAAAAGAATGAAATCTAATGTAGTGAGGTTCTTTCCATTCGGAAAGGGGTGTTTATATGCAGCATTCTCTTTCCGATTAGACGTCTTTTCAGAAACTAATCGAAATTAGGCTGTCCTTGTAAACCCACCTACTGAATTAGATCAGAGACTCTTTGATAGCCGCTGCATCAAACAGGGGCAGAATACCTCCGCTACAGACACACACTACAATCTATGGCTGTGAAACAGACCAAGGTTTCTTTTAATCATTTAGCATTGTCCAGAGTAAAAAAAAAAGAAGCAAAAATTAGGCCGAACCATACTATGGGCCTTCGAGTAAGAAGGACCAGACCGACGGGATTAAATGATGTGTGTTGCTTTGGCAAAACTGTGTTTGGTGTTGGTTGAAGCTGCTCAGGTTAGAGATGGCATCAATCGTAGCGCGGTGATGTCGGGGATCGAATGTAATCTTTCATCTAGTATTGGTTGCGCCTCCTGCTTTTTTATGAGCATTATGGGACTTTCTTCCAGGCACATTAGAAAAGAAAACTCCATAGCACGATAGGTTTGCTTTTTTTGGTCTGAGATTATTTCCTGATTACGTAGAGGCCCATATTTAGGCCTTTATGTTAGAATGGGTTATGAAGGTGGCCTTATGGGTATTGTGTAGCTGTGAAATTGGGGATTATGGGAGTTGTAGTTTGTTATTACGTGTACAGCCACATCAGCACGAGAGCACGATGAAGAAACTCCATCCTGTTAGAATTGTATTCTTGTTGTCACTTGGAGCCACTCAGTAGAAAGGCTGTGTATGTATTCTATGACATATATAATATACTGGTCTCTTTACAATTTTTGCGAGCTTAGAAGCCTGAGAGCTTAAACTGCCTAGCGAAGAGGAGTGCAACAAAATAATATAAATCAGAATCTAAATCCTAAGCAAAAAAATCTCAATTCTCCTTCTGACCAGAAATGGCTAGCCCACGATGCTGCTTCCACTAATGACCAATGGAAAATAAGTAAGGGGACACAGAACATGGTGAAAATATATATAATAGAAACATGAAGATGGAAGTAAAAGCTTTGAGACAAGTGCAGATGAGCCGCCTCTCAATTGAGTAACAGACTAGCTCTTTAAGAAAGCATTACAGCAGGGAGGACAGACATGTAAATTTAAGAGACATTTTCTTACCCACAATCAGGCGCTGGGCACCATCGGCTGTCTGGATCGGAGGCGAGGCACCTCCGCAGCAGGAACTCTTCATATTTTTCCAGTAGGGCGCTGTCATCCAAAATATCGGCCACTTGTTGCGGGGCCAGTCTCTCTGCACATTCAGGGCAGCTTAGCTGGACTCGGCTCTCTGTGATTTCAATACGTAGGTACTGCCGCAGGCAGCAGAGGCAGGAACGGTGGCTGCACCCCAGCAGTTCAGGGAGCTGGTCAGCCGGCTGGTGCACCAGGCACAGAGGGCACTCCAGAATGGTGGCCTCCCCAGAGGAGGGGGCTCCATCCAGGGATAGCTGGCTGGAGGAGATCGGCTTTGAGGGGGTACTGGATAAAGCATCCTGGGGGGTCGTTGGGGCTGTGGTGGAGGTCGTTATAGGTGTAGCAGAGACTACGGCAGGTGTTGAGCTCAAGGCAGAAGGGACAAGCTGCTGTTGAGTGTGGTGATGATGGGGCAAAGGGGTGGTCGCTCCAGCTTTGGGGCCCCTTGTGCCCCGAGAGCCCCGTTTGCTGTGGAACAGGCTGTGAAATGAGATGCGACTGTGGCGTTTACCAGCCGCACGGCACTTAGGGTTGGGGATACCACTAACTGAGGAATGGGGTGACTCTGAGTCTTTCTCTGATCCCATTTTCCAAAAGAGACACCCAGGGCCTATTATTGACCCTAGATGTATATTTATGTATCACAGAAAGACACAATTTCATACAGGGTAAGATATGTCCCCTCGTGAAACTCAGACTGGAATGCAAGTGATTTTCAAGTTCCTGTCAGAGACTCTTTGGTCAGTAACATCCCCTTTTTCCTTATAAGTGAAACCAGACAAAGAGAGTTTAAGACTGAAACAGAAAGAGATTGCACAGCATCAGAGTGGAACAAACCCGTCAGATCCAAAAGTTTCTCTTACACTCGTCAGTCTATAGACTCAAAATGAAGAATTCATCAACAGGAAGATGTTGAGGTCTAAGATTCCGGTGATTCCGGCTGTCAAACAAAAAGATTATGTTCTTCAAAAAATGATCTCTTAAAATTAGAGAGGGTAAAAAGGTAGAAGACTAATGCGCAGGACGGAGTTCAGTCAGTTCCTCGGTTTGAGTTGACTTCTGTCCAGCTGTAGTCAGAGCCTCTCTTTGTCTTCTTCTCCTCTCGTTCTTGTTGAATGCTGGTCCCTCTGAACGGTCTTTTCTGTCAGGAAGAAGAGAGCAGGAAGTTAGCACAAAGAGCATGCTCAGTATGACACACACACCTCTCCTCCTTCCTCTGCTCTGAATCTGCTCTGCTCTTCTTCAATGTGAAACTTAACTCTGCACTGATAATCTGCTCTTGATTAGAATCATTCAAATATGTTGTAAGTCACCAAAACGAAAACACGTCATAAGAGGAGGAGAGACACGTTAATACCAGCAATTAAACACATGACATCATCAACCAGTTTGACCAATCATGGATTCATGAGAAACCAGTCCCGCTCTCTCATCACGCTGAGCACTGCAAGCTCTTCCTCTTAACACTGCACTGCTAGTGCCGTTGCCATGGTGACGCTCCCTGTGAGCGAGGCAAACAGCAACCCACTCTTTGACTCTACCACTTATGTACATGCACACACAAGCACGAACACTGTTGTGCATACAATGGTGAGTGAAAACGCAATAATACACATGTAAATGCACACCTTCAACATGCACAAACACACACAGACTAACACACCAAAGGAAATTAAAACAATGAAAACAAATGTGGTGATTATATACACAGGATTACATTTAAGGATTTTGGCATATACGGTTAAATTAATGAAAACTGAAAAACATGCAAAATTCTCAAACATAGACACACACGCTCACACAACAGCAGACATGAAGTTACACACAATGTCATGATATATATGTGCCCCCCCTCAAGCTCTCTCATATGGCTGCTCACCTAAAGCCAGGTTCTGCTCTGAGGTGTCGGCAGACATAGGTGGATTTACATGGACCTGTCTCTGGATTGAATAAAAGGCTAGCTCTTTCAATATGGATGACAGCAGGCAATAACAAAAACTGTCCTGATCACATGATAGATATCCATCTTCTGATAAAACACCTCCTGTTTTTCATTAGGGCCAACAGCTGTTCAGATTAAATGCATCGGTGCATGTAAACACCCGATCCCATTAGACCACTGAAACATTTGATACAAAATCTTGGATCATAATGAAGGAAAGAGTTCACGTGAACCCAGCTGGTGTCTCCATGTTCTCGGTGATATGGGAATTAACCGTTGTCTGTAGAATAAAGAGTCTAGATGTGGTCTTTGTGGAGAGTTCTTCGGTGATAACTTTTGTTGTGTTTTGACAGTATTCATTTAAAACTTACTTGTGTACATTTACAAGCATGTACTCACACATATTGGCTAGATATACAGAAATATCCACACAAATAAGCACTTACAAAGAGACATGATCAAATCGGTTAATGAATGCATTCAAGCTGTAAACCACCAGCCACATTCACACACACAAACACCAGACCACACCTCTGTATGAACACACACTAGCGATTACTAGTGATGAGGTTTTGTTATCACCCCTCTCTGATTCTGACTGATCACGCTGGTCTTCAGCAGGGTTTTGCAAAAACTGTTTTCCATGAAACTTGATGGGATGACTTATACTGGGACAGAATATTTTACATTACATTTCGGTTGGAATCCAGATAATGGAGCAGATCCAGGACATTCTTTGAGAATTTGAGATTGGGAGTTTTTTCTTTACATTCCCCACGCACTGGTCTTGAGGAGAGGAAATCAAACCTTTTTCGGGTTGTTTAGGGTGTTTATTATTCATTCAAATAGTAATATTCTGAGTTTTACACATTAGCACTACTTCCCCGGAAACATTGTAACATCAAATACATCAATATATAATAATAATAATAATACATTTAATTAATAACGCATTTTACATTTGGATGAAATCTCAAAGTGCTACAAAGTAAAAGCAGATAAAAGCATCAATAAAAAATAAAATAATGGCTATATAAAAATATGACAAAAAGCAGCAATGTTAATTAAAGTTATAGGCACAAATGCACTGTCATTGCAACATTGCCCATGTTCTCAGGTTTCCTCTTTTTGACCGGTCAATGCCTGAGCGGTCTCTTACACTGATTTGGAGTCTGCACAACTGATTATGGCTGCTAGTCTACAGGCTATGCAAGCACACACCAGGTGGTGACCTGGAAAATTTGTGACCATTCAGAACAATGTGGACCCATATGCATACATTTGGACTATATTAGATCTGTTGGGAAGTTAAGTACATTATAAATTAAATGTATTATTATTATTATTATTATGGCCGAAAACAGTGTTTTTCGTAAAAAAGCGCCCCCTAGTGAGAAAATAAGAATTACTAGAGTAGAATATGATATTTACAAGATAGATCTCCTCAAGTTGATTCATATCCGCCAAAGTGAACTTGACTATTGTTTAGAAAGTTATCTCCGGAAAATAGGGTTTTATGTAAAAAAAAAAAAAGCTCCCCCCTAGTGATTGAAAAATAAAATACGAAGCTAAAGAATATGATATGTACTAGAAGGAACTCCTTGAGACGATTCCTGTTCAAAAAATTTTGACTAAATCGAAAGGTTTAGAAATTCTTCTTTCGACTGTTTCCTTTTATATTGTCTCGTTCGGCGTATTGATTTGGCAAAGGTTTTACAACGGATGTCATTCCTGACACAACCCTCCCCATTTATCCGGGCTTAGGACCGGCACTAGAAGTATATCGGCTTGTGACCCTTATGTGGTTGGTTTGGGGTTGGAACAGTTGAGAAATTATGACCCATAAACATTTGGAAATAAGGCTCGCCCTGGTGTCGGAAATATATAACCAAACATGATATATAACCAAATATATAACCAAAATCCACCCAGTTCTGACCAGCATGGTCTATGTGGGGATGAAATTTTAAAATGATCCAGGAAATAATTTTTTAGTTACTGCGTTACATAAATGATCTGTGGCGACGGACGCAGCAATGACGAGTACTTTTATATCTCTGCCTTTTCAAGGATATAAATACATGCAGTTTGATCTTGCAGCATATAAGAATTATTTCTGTGCTTGTGAGTGTGTCCATGTGACCTACACCAGTCTTTCTGAAAGACCAGTTTATTATGATTTATCTGGAATTAATACCCTTTTCTCATCAAAGAGGGTGTGTTCCACATTGTGTGAAACAAAGACGAAACAAGATAAACAAGGACGAAAGTATAGGCTGTAACATTAATACCGTTAATTTTATCAAGCCCAGATCAGAACCTAATGAATCCCGAGAACCAAATGCATAGTGGGGATGTTGACCTCAGACAAATTAGAAACTGGTGGTCCCACTCAACACTACAAATTGGTTCATGGAATAGAGCCCGATGATAAAATCCCCCAAACCCTTAGGGGCCCAGGTACACAGCAAGCACCCCAACGTGTGCTCCCAAAGCACACCGGCACACCACAAGGGGGACAGGACAGAATGGTCCAGAAAGAAGACCTCACCACAACCCCCATCCCCGCGCACCCCACATTGAAGGTTCTTCAGGTCTCGCTATCTTATTTTCAGGAAAGGCCAACACATTCAAAACCATTAAAAGAGGATCTATAGTAAAACATATTTAAGACATTTATTCCATTAGATTTTAAAATAGGATAATGCACTGAAGGAACTTCCTTTCTCCTGCTCATAAACATTTTGAACTACTAGCCAGACTACTGATTTGAAAAAAAATTTATTTACTTTTTCTTTTTTTGTCTCTGTCACTTTTTGACAGTTCTGTTACTTTTATGTTATTGTGTGTGTAATATTTTGTGCATTCACTTTGTTTGCAAATTGAAACGCTAACAAATTCATTTGTTTTTAAATTCGTAAGATCATCCTCATTCTCATGGCGATGGTTTGGGTTAAAAGGAAGGATGATGCTTAAAAGATCTATTTCCGTAACTCCATGGCCCACATGTTATACCATCTCTAAACAAACTGCAATTCAGAATATGAAGAATATGGAAATCTTCAGGAGTCAGATGACCACGATTGGCAGCAAACTTCAGCAGAAAACCTTACTAATGACAGTAAAGTAACAGATGGCGAGACAAAACAATACAACATATTTCCCTTATGTTAAAAGACATATTGTCCAAAGTAATGGTTCCACTAATTTTTATGAGCAAGCAACAATTCATTATCTCTTGACAACTGCAAAGTAGTTCAATAGGAGAATTTTACCGAAACATTTTGAAAGATGTAAAATCACGCTTCTCAAAACCCCCCAGAAAATTTCCATACATCCCATTTTGTCAGTATCTCAAACTCACTCTATACATACAGCAAACAATTCAAACACACAGCAGGAGGGGAAAGGAGAGACATATCTGAGACAAAGTCATAAATCTATAAAAAGGAACTGTTAGACGTAGTGAAACCTTCATGAATCCTCTTTTTAACACAGAACAAAACACTCTACCAACGCATGTACATCAATCAATGGTTGCCATGACAGCCATCACTCGCCATCTTCTCTGGGTCAAACTGGATCACATGAAACTTTCTATCACACAGGCACATATAGCAGCCTGTGTGTATCTGTGACATCAGGCTACATGCATTTTGAGATTGAAATGTAAATTGTGACACAAATATGAACAAGCCTACCTTTATATGTGTGTGTGTGTGTATGTGTGTTTCACCCTCCTCCAGAAGAGAGTGTGCTCAGTGATTGCTGAGCACACTCAAGTCTGGGTCAGTTCTGTAATTTTATTTAAATGACTGCTCTTATTCTCTCACAAATACGCTTCATAAAAATACCCAGCATAACATGAACAATGACTTGATTCATTTTAATTATTTAACCACATACCTCAGTCTTGGTACTGAGCATAATGGTCACTGGAGGAGGGCGTATAATAAACTGAGTCACCGTTAATGTTTTTACTACACCTGAGTTTCTCCGAAAACTAACATCTACTGTGATGGATGTTATTTTAAGAATGATAAATTATATTTTGCTTTATATTTTTGATTTACACCTTTTAAGTGCCAAAATTGCAAATAGGCATACATTGTGTTAAACAGGAGTCATCTGAGGTTGCTATATGCCCCACATTCCCATAAAACCGTATGCATTGAATTCGTGAGTGTCCGACGTATCAACGTTCCCTTTGGTGGACACAGAGTAATGGATATTGATTTGGATATGTGCCATGGAGGGAAATATCTACATTCAGAGTCACCTTAAAAAATCTCTCGAATGGAGGTACACATACTCCTTCAAGCAGAAGTTCTCAAACTTTTTTACTGGGGACCCAAATTTTTACAATGAGGAACCGTCGTGTCTGAGTAAAAAGCAGCCCCTTTAAAGACGTTCACATTTTCATGTAAGAAGTTAAGAGCTTTTTAAATTAGTAATCAAAGCACACATCAGAGAAATAATTTTCATGTCTTACCACTTGACATGGCTCTGGATTGCTCCATGTCCAAACTTCCCTTAAAAAAACGTATTATTCATGGTAAACCACAGATCCTTGAAACCAGTCTCTAAAAACCCAATTACAATCTCTACTACTCAATGGTGTAGGACTATTGGAAAGTTTGAGGGGCAGCTCTTGAATCACCCCGTCTTCCCTCCAATATGTGAAAACTCTGACTACTCACCTGGAAACACAAATAATGGTTTCCAGGTTTGGACAGCTGAAAGTATTTCCAATCTGTGTGACTTAGTGAGCCCACTCTGACACCTTCTAGTCAACTAATCGAAAAATACAATATGCAAAAACGGGACTTGGTTTGTTATTAACAGGGAAGACACTATATTAGGAGTGACACAACACTTCTAAATGACCAAAATATCTCTAGCTCTGAGAGGCTGCTTTCCAGACCTCAGTCTGGCAACTCTATAAACTATTTTTAAAACATGAGTTCTTCTCTTTTACTATAGAATATGACCCACTGTGCAAGCTACTTGGTATATGAAATGCCTCCATTATTGAGGCAAAGTCCCATCCAAAACATTTTGGCAGGAGACTGTACTTGAATTTGTGTAAAGGGGCTATCTGACATGGCATGTTACATGACAAAGAGAATTTATTTTTTCAAAATACGAGAATCTTTCATGTCACATATCAGCTTATATAAGTAGCTATTTCTCATAACTATGCTGTGGTTTTCTTTTTCCACCCTCCCTCCTGCGTCCATTTTTCCCTACTCTCAGAGTTCGAAACTTTAGTTTCTGTAGTCTGGACCGTCAAAATGATCAACGCTAAGAGTCTCATGTTAGTCAACGAAAGTGTGAGTGTATGTGCGTGTGTGTACGTGTGCGTGTGTGTGCGCGTATGCGTGCATAGAGATCTTAGCTAACTAAAATTACACACATAATATTGTTTTAAAGCATGTCTTCGCTGAAGTCCGGCAAAGATGGCCTCTGGTTGCTTTCACTCCGGCCATCTGTTTCTGGGCCGCAATTACCTAAAATTAAGTTTGGAGAGGAAAAGCAGCCACAGAAACAGGCACAGCATTTGATAGAATGTGAGAGAATCTATATCAGTGAATGTCTATTATACTCTCTTAACCTGATTACCTCTACCGAAGGGGCTATGTCTTCAGCTTATCACTAGTTTATCGGTTTGTTTGATTATAACGCACTTTATATTTGGACCACATGACTCAAATGTCTCTTCTAAAGCAGGGACGTTAGGATCAACCATTTTTCTAACTGTGATTAAATTACATCTGGTTCTTATAATAGTAAGAATTCTATAAACTGTGCGTTCAGAGTGTGGATACCTAACCAAAGCCAGACGGGTCCCATCAGAACTTTCTGGGGCGGGCTGGGCTGAGTTAAGATTAATATGCAGGAAATTATGTTTGGGTTCAAGTCGGGCTTGTTCACAGTCACATCAGGGATAGTCAAAGTTGGGTTGGTCATAATAGTGAATCTGACAAGATGCTTTCCAGAAATCTTTGTGAAAAACACAATACAACAGAAATTAAATTTAAGATCCACTGTCTGTGTCTCTTAGTTGGCGTCTGTCATCTTTCAGTGTTTGAGGTGTTTTTCAGTTGACAGGAAAATTAGGTCCTGAGCACAGCATCAGCTAGTATGTACATTTCAAGGGGGAAATTCTGATGTATTAGCCGGGCTTAGAACATGAAGGACGTCGAGCAAAACTTCTCATAAGCAAAGATAAAATCCACCGAAAACCACGCAGGGAAACCAACAATTTGAGGGATTTTGATTTAGTTGTTACAATGTAGAATGCAGAGCCTAACTAAGTACATCAACAATGGTGACAATTCAGTACATTTATAACTACTGAGAATGTGTAATGTTTGTGCTTATAGCTCCTGATGACAGTTTGATGTTTGGGTTTATACCTGCTGATGACAGGCTGTAACGCTTGTGTTTATAAACGCCCATGATAGTGTGTAACGTTGGCGTTTATTACTGCTGAGGATAGAGTGTAATGTTTGTGTTAATAACTGCTGATGCCAGTATGCAATGTTTGTGTTTATAACTGCAGATGATGGTGTGTAATGTTTGTGTTTATAGCTGCTGATGATAGTGTGTAACTTTGGCATTTATAAATGCTTAACATAGAGTGTAAGGTTTGTTTTTATAACTGCAGATGATAGTGTCTAATGTTTATGGATGCATTATAAATTAAATGTATTATTATTATTATTATTATTATTATATGACACTGTGTAATTTTTGTGTTTATGAGTGCATATGAGAGTATGTAACGTTTGTGTTAATTACTGCTGATGACAGGGTGTAATGTTTGTGTTTATAACTGCTGATGACAGGTTTTAATTTCTGTGTTTATAACTGCTGATGATAGTGTGGAATGTTTGTGTTTATAACTGATGACAGTGTGTGATGTTTTTGTTTTTAACTGCTGGTGACTCATGTCTCATACACTCACGCAGGTGGATAAATACAACATACAGGCCCTGTTATATTAGCAATGGCACTCAATGTTAAACACTTGACAGATTTTTAGCTCTCCGCATATACAACCCTGTCAGCCATATCATTATAACCGCCAACAACTGAAGTGAATAACGTTGATTATCTGATCGTCGTGGTTACAACACATAGAAGAGCTTCTGTAGCACGAACTGCTGAGTAAGTACATGCTGGTTCTGATAGAAAATAGTGTCAGAACACACAGCGACACCGTAGAACTGTTTTGGTGCCGGTGGTTTAAATCTTATGGTGGATAGGTGTAGTTGTAACGTACACAAGCCTGCCTACCTGAACATACCGCTGGAAAACAAGTTGTGGTAAAAGTTGATACTAAGCCACGGACAGCACTCACGCGCAAGTATCAAACAACTGACAAAGGAAACTAACATTTTTTGGGGCCCAACTTCATGAAGCAACAAGAGGCAATCAAATGTCAGGGTAATGCTCACAAACACTTCCAGCCCCTACTTTCTGTTTCCCATCTGGTTCTCATGATAGAGTACTTCCTGTTTCCCTACTTCCTTATTTAACCCATTCATTCTACCCGAATGCCAATTTCTTCCTTCCTGGCCCTTTGTCTCCATTTGTCATTGCATCCCTTCTCATCACCGTACAACACCTACCTTAAAATACCTTCCTCCACCCTTTGAACACCGCAAAATGTCATAAAGTGCTTCAGTTCATTTGCGCTGTGTCAACTCACCGACCCAGATCCCGCTCTGTATCTGAGCTAACCAGTGTACCGACATACTTAGTAAAATCAAACCACTACAGCAAATCTCTCGATTGGGCTTGGATGTATTTTTGTCACCACAGCAGACAGTTATATGTATACTTTATAAGTATACATATAACTGTGTTGATCTGTTTTTCCTTCCAAAGTGTTAATAATAGTTAAAGCCATGAAACACCACTATAATCGTGACAGCAAAATCTGATATTGCAACATCCCTATTCTCAAGTTTTTGCAACTTCATGGCAAATTAGGTTCTAGGTCTAAACCCTTAGTGGCCTTTAAAGCTCGGCAGTCAGATTTAATTTCGGGTTTCTTGTTTCTTGTGGATATTTAAAGAAAAAGGAAACCCAACAGCCCGATTTAATGCTCATAATAAAATCAAGACTCAACGCATTGATAGATAGTGAGAGATGAGGTAGAGCTATATAGACACAGAGACAGGGAAAGGTGTGCTCTCTTCCTAAAACCACTGTTCTATTTTCAAGAAGAAAGATGCCTCAGCAATATAAGATCCTCCAGTTTCTACCTGCAGGATCCACCGACATGCTGTAACTGGCAACACACACAGTCAAACGCACAGAGTCATACAACAAATATTTGGGACAGTTGTAATGTTCTGAGTAACTGATTCAGAAAAGTCCTTCTATTTCTTTTTCATAGTCCGTACAATTTCCAAATAATAATTATTTTTATTTTTTATTTTAAGTAATTTATTAGGTAAAATGTTTTAAAATGTCGATTTATTTTAGAACAAACATGCGGCGAAAAAAAAAAGATTCTTTCTGGGGGTTTTTTTTTGGATTATTTAACATATTATTAATTTCTACATATTTATAGGTAAACTCAAGTTAAAATCTTAATCTGGATTTAGATCAGTTTATATCATCAACTGCTTGACTTGATACATTCAAGCAAAACTCCTTTTCGCAGTGGGGATTTGTTGTTTTACCTTGTTTAATATCACTGTAAATATTTTTTTTTGACAAAGCAGTAAGGCTGCAGTAATCGATGCTCAGTAATCAACTACTCCCAACTACAACAATTAACTTCACCAAATTAACCAAATCACGCTTATGTTCCGCAGATAATGTGGACAAGCTTCAGTATGTGTGTGTAGTTGGTCAACATTTAACATTGCCTAATCTGCTTGATCATAGTAGCCTTGATCTACAAAATCCCTCTAATCTTCTGATCATTAAAAGGAATTACTGCAGAATTTTCCTCTCCATTTTCCCCTCTGCTCTGCATCCTTCTTTGTCACATCCAACATCTTCTTGTCTGTTCTAACCAAATCCAGTCATCTTCCTCTTGGCTTTTAATGTTTCTCCCACCTGACAGCTCCATCCTCCTCCAGGCATGTCCTTCATCACTCCTGCTGACCCCTATCTTGCTGCCTTCACCTTATCACCACACCTTATCTCCAATCATCCCAACGTGTGGTGTACCTCTACTGTGCTCATCCCTGCACCAGTCCATCCGGTTTTCACCGTCTCAAATCCTTACATAATTGCGATCTGATCTTACAGACCTTCCCTTTAAATCTCGCTGGAACCTTCCTGTCATGAAACTATTCTCCATCTTCTCCACCCTGCCTGGACTCTTTCCTCACCTCATCACCACACTCTAAGGAACTAAGATACAGGAATGGACCTACAATTGTCCGGATGCTTTGTCACTCCAGAGGTACCCTAGCAGAAATATTGGTACAGTCAAGTGTCGAGTAAAATTAGATGCAAAAAACGTGTTTATTGTTTATACCCATGAGCTAAAATTCCAATTATTCACAAAAATCAAAGCCCTTACTCAAAACAATGCCACACCTACCCCTAGTGGTAAGCAGTAGCACCCAAACCACAATGGCACCCCAAGGCCCCACAGAGCATGAAGTGCCTGACGCCATATGCCCTTGAGCGTTAGAGAATACAGTGCCCCACGATATCCATCCCCATTGGCGGGCATAGGTCCCAACATGGGGCCACGAATGGACCTCCCACCGCCAGGGCCTGAGCTAAAAGGTGAAAGGAGGCAACAGGCCTAAGAAACATCCGAGATCTGACCCCTGAAGTGGAACCTGCAACACACCGGGGAGGACAGGATCCCCTGGACCCTTCCCCCTCGGACAACGCCAAACTCACAGGGGTAAGGGTCCGGGGGATCCTGGCCTGTCAATATTGAACACCCCTAGAACAAGGAAATGAAGTCTTACTCTCATCAATGGTTTTAAATGTTGAGAAAGCCAATGCTTTAAATGACTTGGATGAAACTCAGGAGATATTTTAAAAAAAAGCAGCTTTATTGAAAAGTGTGTCTGTCAATCACTGTTACACTTGATATGAGGTAGTTATTATTTACTGCCAACATCTACTAGAAACTCAGTAGTAGAGCTGTTCACATGAAGCGCTGAGTTGGTTAGTTCCTGGTTATTTTGTAAGCAGTGTAGTTTGTTTGTGGTGCAAGTGCGTGGGAGTGAGCTGATAGAGAAATTTCACAGATAATGGAAGCAGTTCGTCTTTCTGTGGAAAAGAACACCGTGACAACAAGACACGACACCCTGTTCTTACAAGCTCACTCACGTCACTCACGGTGTGTGTGTGCGTTTGTGTGTGTGTGTATTTGAGTGTTTTCTCCTCCCTTAAAAGTCATCAAATCATGTGTTTGACCCTTAAACTCTAACCTATTTAGTAGTTGAATAGTTGTAGTAGAATAGAACACAATTCACTATGTTGTCCTGTTGTTTTGGACTATGTGACGAAAAAGTTTTTGCGATTATTAGGTAAGAAATATAGCAAAACAAAGTTTTCAAATCATTGGATCTATCTAAACAATGAACATTATCATTGTTTTATTATTTAGAGATAGACACACATATTCAGTTTCAGAATTTGAGCATCTTCTCTCTTTATCACTGACTTCCATTAGCACATTTTTCCTTTACACAAACACACAAATATTAACTTTATTTTCAACAGAGCCATAATTTGGCTTTTCTCTGTCCTGTGTAGATACATATATATATATATATATATATATATATATATATATATGTGTGTGTGTAGATATATAATGTTTATCTATACATGTCTAAGAAATTTACACCAGAAGAATGGCATATCATATCGGAAACACAACAAACACAGGTCGCCCCGACAATCACCAAAAAAAAAGATTTTTTAAGTTTTTGCGATTTTTTTTTACTGTTCACAATGCCGGATTATAATCCAAACATTGGTTTATATCACTGCCTTGTGTTATAATGTGTGTAGATAGCAAGACCTAGTGGACGTTGGTGGTATTTTGCAGCCAAAAACCCTCTCTGCGGTCAAATCCCGTTTTGACAAAGTTTGGGTCCATTGTCTATCTTCTCCAAATGGAGAGTCCTTCTGGTCCTATACCACAAAAACTGTTGAATAACATATTGGGGTCATTTATATAACACATATGAATAACCCCAACATGAAAGTTGGGGTCGTTTATCAATATTTGATGCAGTAGTTATTTAAGAGTTTCTTAGCAAATTCATTGATTGTATTGTTTTATAGTGTTCTTGTGAAATAATGAGGATATAGCCACAAACTTTTATTTTAATTACATGTGGATATAAATGTAAATGAAATAAAATATAATAAAAATATTGGAATATTTTGTGATTAATCGCAGATTACTTAAACATTATAAATTAAATGTATTATTATTATTATTATTATTATTTAGTGCAATATCTTTAGTGTAAATAAATTATCGTGGTTCTAACCTGTCCAGAGACACCATTATCCAAATAAACCTGATGTTGTCGAGCTATTTTAAGTTTATTTTGGGCATGTAATTCCGACGAGAATTAGCTTAAAATAGCCATCGGGACAACGGGTTAAGTACATTCAGAGTCCAGAGTGAGGCACTAGGATGTGGAGGCAAAAAGAATAAGCTTCTGTAATTAGAGAAGAATTCATGTGCCACACTGCCAAGTTGTTGCCTTTTTAATGTAAAGTTTGCTGGCTTTTCGGTCACAAGGAGAAAACCTCAAGAGCACCCACACACCACCATTCAATATACACTTCACACACACACGCACACACACACACACGGGCACAAAGTATACATGCACATATGAGGTAAGCAGCTGTAATGGTTAAAAAAAACTGGTTTCAGGAAGGAAATGTGCACAATGAACAGGCACGGTAAACGTGACAACCGAGCATGTAATGTCTGGCTATTGTTTGTAACCTGAACCGCATAATGACACGTGAACCCAAAACTCATCTGGATGAGATAATGGTCTGACGTAAATGAGACAATACTCCTAAAATGGACTGACAGCACCCAAGAAACATCTGATCTCATATTTGCGGATGTAATGAAGTCTGGTTGGGGTCAAATTACAATTTCAGAACACAAAATGCAGTTTATTGAAATGATATAAAGGATGTGCTTTCAAAAAAACTGGATAAAGTAGAAATAATAGAAAAGATGAAGGTAATCAATAATTTGGAGATTTGATGTAACACACCTGTGACCTCAACTATTCGTCCTTTGTGCAGTTTAGGACATAAAAATGAGTTTAAAATTTTTTTTTCAAGCAGTCATTGTGTCTGAAAGCACTCAGAGGAGGCATTCTTCCCCCAACATTACTGATAAACAATCAATAAACTATCTCTAGTCCAAGCCAATTAACTGAGAAAAAACTTTAGATGCAATTCTGGATCTGTCTCCAAATCCTTTCAAGTCTAATTTGGTCCACGCCTGATTCTTCCACAAAGTTTCAAATTTCATTAGATGTCTTGCAGATAAACAGAAAGATGAGCAAACATGGTGATCACAGATCGTCTGCAACAGAGGGCACAGCGCCGTCGTTATTTTTGTGTGACGCATTAGTGCTGGGTTGTATTGACAGGAACACTGATCTAAATCAACCGAAGGTGACTAAGCAGTCTGAGCCATTTTAATTAGGAAACTATGACAGAATAGATCCTCAGTATAATTTCCCACACAGCAGTCGATATGTACTGTATGGAAATATATCTGTGATAAGTGTCAGAAAATTATTCCAGTCATGCGTACATTATCAGATGAGAGCTCTGTTTCTAATGATGGGGGGAAAAAGCTGATTATTTGCATCTTTATTGGAGCAGACAGAATGAATTCACTGCATCTGGACACTTTAGGGTGTATCTGGTGAGACGTTTGTCAGGTCAAAAGCATTTGCTATTTCACTCCTGCTGTTTTCATCTGTGCAGCCCATTTCTTTCAGGAACAAATGTTAATGCTTTGGTGAGTTTGCAAGACATCTGCTTTATGGTTAAGTTCAGGAAATTATACACAACTGTCAGCTGTTAAATCTGAACAAAGGCACAATTTCAGACCATATCTATACCACACAATGAAAGACACTGGCTTAAAGAACAGAAAAAAACAGGTAGGGTCCAAAAGACTCACCAGTGGGCCTGTCCTGAACTATTCAACAGGTATCAAGCTGAGGGTTATGGAGACTAAATACAACATGAACAGTTTATAAAACAAGTGCCAGTTGATGTTTGTCTGCTTGAGATAAATCAGTATAACAATAAAGAGGGTTACTAGTGTGACAAAGCGAGTATTTCTGCAGCATTAATAGTTAAATCAAAGATTTTTGAAGTTCATCAAGGCGACCAAATGATTAAATGCTGGTACAATTCAACTCACGCTTTCCATCGTGACTGTAAAATCTGCTTTCAAACATGAATAAATGCCTGGCTGAGAGGGCTGTTAACAGAGCTCCACATCTTTCTCCCTTTTATGTTAAATTATTAGAATAAAGATTTAGTTTGAGCACTAGTTTCTCGTTTGTCAAGGTTGTTTGCGAAATTCACGATAACATGCCGTTTTCTATTCTCTCAGGAAAATACGCCCTGTCCTCAGCTCAAGCAGTGACCAAGGAGTGGCAGGAATGCTTTAAAGGGAAGGCTACACTGCACTGCAAAAAAATGCTTGTAAAAAAATTCTTGATTGAATGTACTATTTTGGTGAAAATTAATGGGAAGATACCAAAAGGTCACAAGCATGTAATTATCTTAAAGGGAACAGTATTATTCTGTCTAAATTGCCTGTAAGTCTTAGATATCTTCTGCATTTTAAAGTCTCAAATGTAACCTATCAGGTTTCTTACAGGAAATTACAATATCAGGCTGAGATTTCAAAGAAATTTGAAATAAATAGATTTTAGTGCAACGATATTATAATTTGACACGGTCTAAAGGGTTGAATAGAAACCCCCTCAGTGTGCCTCAATTTGAAGGTTTAATGATTTTTTTGCTGCTTCAAGGAAATAAAGTATATGACATATATATGTTTTTTCTTTAAGTAAAAATGTATTTGTAAGATACTATCATTTCATGCAATGTCCTTGCAATCTGTAAAAACAAAAATGAAAAAGCTAGATGCACTGGAGAAAATGCATTTCTGAACGAAACGCAACTGGTCGTAGGTGGTTGCTAGGGTATATTTCAATCAAACTGCTGTAAAATTTTTCTGTTTTTATTGGAGAAGATTGGTCCATTGTGAGGACAGTCTTCCTCTGTTTTTCAGAAGCTAAGGGAATATCAAAATGTAAAAAAAAAGGGTAAACGGTTGAAATAAACCATTGCCAAGTCGCAGTGTCATTTAAAAAATAATTTGTATATTCTCTTTGGAAAAGGTCCATTATTGGAATTTAGATTATGCCTCAACATTGACACCTACAGGGCCATAAGGTGAAAGACAGTCTCAGTGAAGTGGAGAGCATAGGAGGACATACTTCATTACCATCCTCTGGAGGCGGGATCTACTACATCAATTTAATGTATTTCAAAGTCCTTTTTTTAAAAATTCTGTTCTGTTTTTGACCAAAAGAGAGGAAATGATGCTCAAAAGGAGCTTGTCCCGCCGAACCAACCAAAAACCAGAATACAATATTGACTTGCTGTTAAAATCAGGATTTCCACATGTCCTTCTCCACCACTCCATTGAGAACTGCTTTTAAATTGAATTAAAATAAATTTGGTAGGTTTAGGGTGAATAAAGTAAATAAGTATATTATCTCATCTTAAATGCCTCAAGTATTTAAAAAAAAGCTTTCATTTCATACTAATTGAAAAAGTCCTTCTGTCTACTCCAAATTTTTTAAGGCAGCCACTGGGTTGTATCATAATTTACTGTAAACAAACAGCAGTTTCTATGACAAAAATACTTGCCAAAAAAGGTCTTTGTTGGCTTTGCCATCATGTTTCTAATAATGAACCACAGACTCATTCTATCTTAAATAACACTGACATTTTTACAGTGTAGAAAAGGATTTTAATACAAATCTGACTTCCTGTGAATGATTTCAGCTGAAATCGTGTTTCCCTGTTTGTTTATTTCCAAATCAGCATTAGCAACAGTGGGACTTAGTTTACATCCTCTCTCCAGCTACCATTCGATTCCCTGTCTCGTATATCTGAGAAATTTTGCCGTTTCCCCTCTGAGACTTGCTGTAAATGAGGTTGTCATGCTTGTAAATAATAATAGATACACCGATGTTATGAATCATGTTAGGAGACAGCAATAGGCTACTTCCTTAGAAGCGCTTGCGCCTGATAACATCTCAGACAAACACTTACCGGGGTCAGGACCGGATTTCTTCGATAGGAGCGGCTGATGGGGCGGCCTCTTCGGGCTCCTGTGGCTGTATGAAGCGGTTCTCCACCACCGTGACCGCCTCCCTCCTCTTGGGTTCGGGCTGTTGGAGTCTGACGGCGGCCTGTAGTCTTCGTTTACCCCGGGTGAGCAGCGATGGAACCCTGTAGTCTCCGCAGCGACCCTCAGCTCAATCTTGACTGTCCTCTGACGTCAAGCAGGAAAGCCTCTCTCGCTGACGTGATGACGTCCACACCTCATAAACCACGCCCCATAGCATCATTGCCGCTCCCATGAGGAAGTTAAACCAGCATTTACTGTAAATGTGTTTTAGTTGGAAAGACAGAGAGAAACTTTAACCCTTTAGAACCCAGACCCATTTCTTTTCAACCCACTTCAAAAAATAAAAATGAAAACTTAGACTAAGATTAGAATTAGACATACTTGACTAATTCCAGAATGGGAAATTCCCTTTTTGCATCAGCAGTAGTTTGAAATACACAATTAGACATACACAAACTCATATACACCTATACACGTTCACAAACTGAGAAATAACAACTCAATTCAAGCATTTCCAATTACTAAATGAACAATCTGACAGAAAAAAGCTGTTTTAAAGCTGTGAAAAAAATTAAACACCACTGGAAAACTTTGATTATAAGAATTAATCCTACAATAACAAATTGGATAAGACCCACCATTTTACTTTTTATGCAACAATTTATGAACTCATTGAAGAGAAGGTAGATCACTGGTGAAGGTTTCTGATCGGGAGGAAGCCCACTGGTGAATGTCTCTGATCTGATGGTAGAGGAAGACCACTGGTGAATGTCTCTGATGGTGGATGTAGACCACTGGTGAAGGTCTCTGATCGGGAAGAAGACCATTGGTGAAGGTCTCTGATGGTAGAGGAAGACCACTGGTGAAAGTCTCTGATGGTGGAGGAAAACCATTGGTGAAAGTGTCTGATCATGGAGGAAGACCACCGGTGAAATTCTCTGATTCTGGAGGTAGACCACTGGTGAAGCCCTCTAATTTAGGAGGAAGACCTCTGTTGAAGGTTCCTGTTTGTGGATAAAGACCGCTGGTGAAGATCTCTGATAATGGCGGAAGACCACTGTGAACGTCTCTGATCATTGCAGAAGATCACTGGTGAAGGTCTCTAATCGTGGAGAAGGACCTCTGGGATCAATAAAGTATGTTTAAGTCTCACCAGAGATCTTCAAGTCAGAACGGAAGAACAGTATACATGTAAACCCATCAGCTGCAGGGAGATGGAAGGCTTGATGGACATTGGCTAGACAATCTCAGCTGAATCCAAACTGAATATGTTGTCAATCGAAGTACCGTGAGACGTTTATTTAAGTTTCTTGACCTTGAATGTTAGAGAACATAAGAGAATACTAAGAGATCGCCTCCTATGACCTATTGAACACCGGGCCTAATTTTATGTGGTATGTTGACACGTGAAAAACTAAATATTTCTAACCTCCACCAAGGAGGTTGGAAAATATAACCTAACCTGGATGTGTTTATCACAAAAAGGCAACACATGCAGTTTGTCTGTTTTTTTGTTTGTTTGTATGTGTGTGTGTTCTTCGGTTTGGTTTGTGAGAAAGATTATGGAAAAACTACAACACAGATTTGCATGAAATTTTACCCAAGGGTAGGCTTTGGCATATCCTAGAGGTATTTAGAGTCAGCTTCAGAGTATTTGAGGGATAGATAGATAGATAGATAGATAGCCTTTATTAGTCCCACAATGGGGAAATTGCAATATTACAGCAGCAGAGCATGTTACAGAGTAAGAATGACACAGAGTAAGAATAACACAGAGTAAGAATAACATCGTGTTATGTGCAATTAAAATAAATTAAAATAAATTAAATTAAAATTAAACGTTATGTGCAATTAAAATAAATTAAAAGGTAGATGTGTGTGTAAGTGTGTGTGTAGTTGTGTAGGTGTGTGTGTGTTGCTAACAGTGCTGGTTGTGGAGTCTGACTGCTGCGGGAAGGAACGATCGGCGATATCGCTCCTTCACACACTTGGGGTGAAGGAGTCTGTCGCTGAAGGAGCTCTCCAGTGCAGAGATGGTTTCCTGCATGGGGTGGGAGACGTTGTCCCGGAGAGATGACAGCTTGGCCATCATTCTCCGGTCTCCCACCTCCTGCACCGAGTCAAGAGGACATCCCAGGACCGAACTGGCCTTCCTGATCAGTTTGTCCAGTTTCCTCCTGTCAGCAGCTGAGATGCTGCTGCCCCAGCAGACCACTCCATAAAAGATGGCCGAGGCGACTGCAGAGTCAAAGAAGGTCTTCAGGAGCGCCCCCTGCACTCCAAAAGACCTCAGTCTCCTCAGCAGATACAGTCGGCTCTGACCCCTTTTAAAGAGTGCTGCTGAGTTGTGGGTCCAGTCCAGTTTGTTGTTCAGGTGAACACCAAGGTACTTGTAGGACATGACCATCTCAACGTCCATTCCCTGGATGTTCACCGGTGTGTGGGGGGGTGTTTGCCTTCGGAAGTCCACCACCAGTTCCTTGGTTTTACCCGCGTTGATCTGGAGGTGGTTCCACTGGCACCAGTGCGTGAAGTCCTGCGTCAGTCCTCTGTACTCCTTGTCGTCCCCGTCTGTGATGAGACCGACGATTGCAGAGTCATCAGAGAACTTCTGCAGGTGACACGTGGGTGTGTTGTAGGAGAAGTCTGCAGTGTAGAGGGTGAAGAGGAACGGAGCCAGGACCGTTCCCTGTGGGGCCCCCGTACTGCAGACAACCACGTCCGACACACAGTCCCGAGTCCTCACATACTGGGGACGGTTGGTCAGGTGACTCAGACATTAATGGAGAAATCTGCATGAAAATTTCGTAAACCTAGGGTTCTTTTGTGCCTTGGTGGAGGTTTGCGCTGTCTGATTATTTTTTCTAGTTGGTAGAAGCAATTTGTTAATTGATGGCTTTTCAAGTCTGATGGTATGGCTTGATGCTTATTCAACAGACAAAAATATCAAGATCATGGCTGGTTATTTCAAAGAAGCTATGAAGAGGACGAGAACAGTAATGTCACAATGACAGACATGGACATGTTCTTACGATGGAGTACCGATCGCAACAGAAGTTACTGTTACATTTTTGGGTCCAGTAATCACAATCAGTGGCTTGAGAAACGGTGGGCATCCTTGAGAGTGCATCATACCCAACACTGGATGTACCGTCTCCAGGAGCTGAATTATAAAAACTACTTCTCTGGAGACTTCTGCTTGTCCGCAGTGGGTTTTCTATACTTATCTGTAAACCATCAAGTAGCTCAATATTTCATAACAAGAGAGAGAGAGACTCTGACTATTGACACAACTTTATTTAGTAAACATTGAACTTACAAATTACCATGAGGGTACTCTCACGGTAATGTAACTCTCGAATACGAATCAGAAATGTGTCCTCCTCTGGAGAACAGAGGACATCATGACAGCCCACATCGTCTTTGTTATTAGTCAGTCTGGTGAATGCGTGTTCCGATCTCAATTGGCCTACAATAAACCCTTTAAAGTAGGGCAGACAATCAGGACTCAGGTTCTTTCTGTTCTTATAAATTGCCGGCTTGGCACAGGAAAAGATAAAGAAAAGAGAGAGAGAGAGAGAGAGAGACAAAGATATCGAAGGTGGGAACAAGGGAGGGGAGTAAAGGTAGAAACCTCTCCTGTTTGTTTTATCAATATACATATCATGGCCACTAGTGACACACATCATCTATATATGTCTAAAATATCTTAACTTGATATTCACAAACACAGAGTAACACTCATTAAATGTAATAATCGGTAAGCTGAAGAAGGCAATAAAACAAATACCAAGCAATGCAAAATAAAAAGACCATTGTTATTATTCTAACAAAGCATATGTTTTATCTCTCCACAAAGACCTAAATCAAAACACACAAAGCACTGAATATCCCAAACCATAGGAGTCAAACGCTTACTTTTTATAACTTAATGTTTGTACAATGCCATCGTATATAGCACCATTAATTTTGCAGGAACCATTGAAGTGATTGAATGAAACATGACATTAGGCTTTGTTCTTATGGGAATTTAGTTTTTTAGGGAAAAGCTGCAGCGGGGTACAAATTTATGGAATACCCATATTATCCCCCGGGGGCCCGCGGCGAGGAGCATGTAGGGGCCGCCGGCGAGGACGAGACCTCTCTGGACTGTCTGGCAGATAGTTGGTGGAGACTGTAAACCAGAAACCAGAGGCAGGTTCAGAGGCACAGGGGGGCACTGAGCTAGGGTTAATAATAATAATAATACATTTAATTTATAATGCACAAGGGGGAAAAAAACTAGCGTGGGGTTCACTGGGGGGCACAGACTTAGAGCCAGGGTCACAGGGGAGCACAGAGGTAGAGTCGGGGTCAGGGTCTGGGACTGGTGAACTGGGGAACACAGAGCTAGACTCTCTAAGAGGCACCGCTACACAGCGCTGGACGGCGGTAAGGAGGAAGTGCTTAGCAGCGGCGAGGAGGAACTGCTTGGCAGCTGTGAGGATGAAGTGCCGGGCAACGGTGAGGATGAAGTGCCGGGTAGCGGTGAGGATGAAGAACAGGGCAGCGGTGAGGATGAAGAGCTGGGCAGCAGTGGGGATGGAGAGCTGGGCAGCAGTGAGGCTCGGCGCCCGCTTCACTTCCTTTTTCGGGACCGGTCTAGTTTGCCAGCTGGGTTCGCCGAAAAAGAGAGTCCATGTCAGCACCAGCCTCAGGAACTCAACCAGCTCCTTCAGATGATGATGCTGGCTAAGGGTTAGTTGATAGAAGGCTAGCAGGCTTAGGGAAGACAGTAGACAGAGAGCTAGCCGGCCAATGGCTAGCAAACACAGGGGCTGGAGCAGGAGGAGAACTAACAGGCCGGGGCCAAGAACATGTGGGTTGAGCGTCCGTGTTCCTCACAAAGGTCCTGAGCCAATCAGGCAATAAATCCCTCAGCCAGGGTTTGGCTGATACCTCTCGACGAGCAATACGGATAGCAGCCTGTTGGACATCCTAATGAGGATTCCGTCTCCACTCAGCATGGAGGTAGATGTTAGGTAATTTAGCTCTATGTCCATTAGCATGTGGGTCCATTCTGGCCAGTACGTTCTGTTAGGAACTGAGTGAGGCAGGGTCAGAGCTTAGGACCAAGGTGCAGACACACAATAGAGGCAGAGCAGGTGCAAGTAAAATATTTAATTAATCCAAAATACTAAAATCTACAATAAGGGAGGGGTCAAAACCAAGTGAGCAGTTCAATAAGGCAAACAATCCAAAGAACAGAAACAAAGTCAAAAAATACAATCCAAGTTCAAATCCAAGAAAAAACCACAAGAAAGACACAAGGAAAACTTACTGTCGTCCTGACGACAGACATCAATGACAAACTGGAGCAGAAGGAGAGGTGAGCACAGACTATATACACTGAGGTAATGAGACACAGATGGAGGTGAAACACAGGTGAACATGATGAACAATCACACAAGAGCAGAACATCTATAACATCTACTTCTCATCAAAGAGGGTTTGACCAACTTTATGTGAAACAGAGACGAGTTTAAAGAAACAAGGACAAAGGGACCATCAGTTAACATATACTAGCGGTGTAGTCTTTTGGGTTGCATGCAATCTTTGTCAGCCCAAAGCCTAAGCCTTAGGCAGGGGCGGACAAATATTTTCCATGGGGGCCGAATAAAAAAAATTTAGCAGGCAGTCAAAGGCCAAACAAAAATGTTACAGAATCAGTTCCCTACTTACTCAGTGGGAGGAATGGAGCCTCTGATGAGCATGGACAAGTGCATCAAAGTCAGGTGTAGTCTCTGACGTTGCGATGCGCAGTATAGCTGAAAGGTGGTCATCGCTGAGGGAGGATCTGTATCTTGACTTGTTGAATTTCATCACTGAAGATGTCTGTTCACATATATATGTGGATCCAAAAAGCACAAGCATCTTTATAGCTCGACTTCTCATCTGTGGAAGTTCTCTTCCTTGAGAGAGGAGTACAATCTCTGTAGTGGCACTGCTCTGAAATGATCTGCTAGAACTGCATCTGACTGCAGATCAATTAGTTCTATCTGGACATCAATAGGAGCATTTCCATGTGCACCTGAAAGGAAAAGGGATTGAGAGCATCTCACTTTCCACTGCTTTAAAATCTTCAAATCTTCTGGAAAACACATCGTGCAAGTTCTGCAAAAGTGAGGCATATCTTGTACACCGACCATCAGACAAAGCCTTGTCTTTCAATATGGGGAAGTGGGTGAGCGTGTTGTTCTCCACTTGCTGTGATAGGAGCTTGATCTTCACTATGAAGGACTTCCCTTGGCTGAACATCTTGTGTACATAAAGGCCCTTGCCTTTAGACAGTTATTGAGCTCACTCATGTACATCCAGTGTACTCAGTTACATCCACAGGGAATGTGAAGTCAGCCAGAAGTACATTGGCTTAGCTGAGCCATCTACTGGACGTGTGGTAGCCCAGACCGGAATGTTCATTCACAGAATCCTCCAACAGTGCAACAAACTGTCTGTGGTTCAACGCTCTTGCACGGATGAAGATCACCACTTTTGTTACAACGTCAATCACATGATTAATTTTTATAACGGATTTGCAAAGCACCTCTTGGTGAATTATGCAGTGCAAGAAAATTAGCTTCTGGTCTGAATTGAGTTCCTCTACTTTGTCCTGAAACCTCCTTAAAAGTTCAACATTTTTCACATTCAACCTCGGACACCCATCCGTTGTTACGCCAAGTAATTTTCCCTCAGGACAATCCCAGCCTTTAAATGCAGGAATTAGTAATAAGTCACAAATAAGTCTTTACCTGATTTGGTGCATGTTATTGACTGCACTGAAGCCAGATCCTCCAAATTGTTTAAGTAATTTGCACCCTAATGAAGATCAGGAGTGCGCTGTATCCCGTACATCGGAGCTCCCATCAAGGACCAGAGAAACGTGAGTTAACTTGTTCTCTTTTCCTTTCAGTTGCTGTTCCAAATTTTCGGCTATGTCCTCTACCTGCCTCGTTCCTGGTCGCCACAAAAGGGACATCTTTTCAAACGTCTCTTTCTTGTCAGGGCATAAGATTGCTACATAAGATACATAAGATTGCTTTTCACTAGGCATTCTTTGACAAATTCCCACTCAGCGAATGGCTTGCTGTGTTTCGCGATCTTGTGAGCCAGCTAGTCTCGATCACGCCATAATTTGTCGAATGGAGCTTGGTGAAAAGTCTTTGCTGTTTCTGCAATTTTGATAACAACTCTTCTTTTTTAGTTGCCCTCTCCTCCGGTGACATGTTCTTGTATTTTTCGGCATGTTTGGCGCAGAGACCACAGCACCACAGGGGCTCCAGTACAACGAATAGGCCCAGGGCCGAGGAAGCAACCTGACCAGCACCACCATAGTGCACAGGTACCCCACCGGGACCCCAAAGCGGCCCCAAGGGACAGTGCATCGCCTACATATGTGTCGGTTCTAGTGTATGAGGGTGTGCTCAACTAGTGAAGTACATTAAATGAAATCCGGGCTGTAGCATCCAGTCACCCAGAGCCGGAAACGATGGGGCAGGGCTTTGTATCTATAAATAACAACAGCTGGTGTACAAATACTACAGTCAAACACACTCACTGCTCTTGGGACACTCTTCGGAGTACATGATGTTGCAGCACAGACCATGTTAATTAAAAGTTATAGGTTCTGCTAAAAAGGAAAGTTTTAAGTCCTTTTTAAATTTCTCAGTCATCTGTGGAGCCCTCAGATGGTCAGGGAGGGCATTCCACACACGAGGGGCAGCAGAACTGAATGCCCGATCACCCATGGTTCTGAGCTAAGTCCGGGGAAGCAGGATGCGGTATTAGTGGGTAGAACGGAGGGATCGTGTTGAGGTCAGTGGGGTGATTAGTTCTTTTAGGTAGGGGGGTGCGTTACCATGGATGCACTGGTGAGTGAGGAGAGAGATCTTATAATCAGTCATTTTGGAAATGGGAAGCCAATGAAGGGAATGTAGAACGGGGCTGATGTGTTCGTGTTTACGAACTCTCATCAACCCTTGCAGCACTGTTTTGAACATACTGTAGTCTTTGAAGACTTTTATCAGGGATCCCGATGAGAAGTGCGTTACAGTAATCCAGTCTGGAGGAGACGAACGCGTGGACCAGTTTCTCAGCATCACTCAAGGTGAGTGAAGAACAGAGTTTGGAAATATTTCTCAGATGGTGAAAAGAGATCTTGCAGATGTGTTTGATGTGGGATTCAAAAGTGATTTGAGGGTTGAATCTCACGCCGAGGTTGGTGACTGATGAAGAGAGGGGAATGTTGTGACCAGAGAAAGTAATGCTGGTTATGGAGGAAGACTGGGTCTGATGTGGGGTGCCAATTAAAATTGGTTCAGTTGCGAGCTTTTCAACTGGAGAAAGTTGTTTTTCATCCACACCTTTATCTCCTCCAGTCAAGCGAGGAGAGTTGACAGGGGAGATGATGATGAGGATCAGGATGGAGAAGCTGTGGAGTTACATGTGCTAGTTTTTATGTAGATTTGTGTATCATCAGCGTAGCAATGGAATGAGAGTCCATATGGACTGATGACATGGCCAAGGGGGAGCATGTACAGTATGAAGAGAATTGGGTCAAGGACTTATCCCTGGGGGACCCCAAAAGTGACAGTGTGTGTCCAGGACCTTGAACTTCCAAGGAAATGTATTCTGTTCTGTCGGTGAAGTAAGAAATTGAGTCAATTTTCAATTTGAAGAGAGCCTTGAAATTATTACAGTGCTCTTCTGTAATATCTGTAAGTGGGGGACTTTAACATATGCAATTCCAAATGACCTCCACCTTAACAGTATAAGGTATACTATAGACTATAGTTCCATTATTTTACACTACATTTACATTACAAGACTAGGCATTGTATTGCTTACAGTGGAGAATAAGAATGCTCTCTGAGTATCTGAATACAAACAAAAACTTCACATTTCCGTTTACTTGACTTTGTTGGTGAAATTTAAAGCATTCTTGGGCTAATAACCATTATTTAAAAATAAAATTTGGTACGCAGGTCTTTCATGAACAGAAAATTCAATTAAAAGATTTTTTAAAATTCCTATAGTCAATTAGGTTCTATCTAAAATATCCTGGTTGAATGTTCAAAATTTTATTCTGGGATTATTGGGACATGACAATTTATACAAGGAGAAAGACATATTTACGTGTTGAAGAAACACGCCTATATTTGGAAAACTACAAAATAATAAGACAATCACATGTTTTAATGTAAAAGATGGCCGCTAGTACTTCATTTTTCAGCAAGTTGGAAAACAGATAACATGGACCATCTTAATTTCCGCTTAAGTCTTTCAAAATAAGAGTATTTCCATTCCATTACTTCAGCCACAGGAAACAGAAAATATATTCAATGGTTGCTTCGGCCAAAATCATCAAAATAGGTTACAAACATCCCCTCCTCCTAAAAGAAATAACCTAATTTGTAAACAATAATAACACTAATCTAAAAAGAACAGACAGAAATAGCCAAAGAAAACAGGACGGCCTATCACAGACAAATTAAAATGGGTGTTTGATACTTGTCAAGACGGTCTAATGTATAGCAAAACAAGAGACCCTGGCAGACTGGCACCCAGAAAAAGTGTCCCCAAAGAAGCCAAAGGTTTAGGTGCGGAAGCGCTTTGCAGTCATGACAACAAATATAAAAAATTCAGTGTCAAGTTATAACTTAAATTCCTGGTGAAAAAAAAAGATCTTGTGTTTACAAGAAAAATAACTTTTGGGCACAACATAATAAGTTTTGTGCACAAGTTAATTATGCAAACAACTTAATCAACTACTTAATCTTGCCTGCACAAGATAATCAACTTATGCACACAACTTATTATCTTTTGTTTACAATATATTTATGTTGTGAGCACAACTATTTATCATGTGCGTACAAGATGTTTTACTGTTAATCCATAAGGATCTCTTGATGTACAAAGCCACCATATAACATATACTGGACTGACCAGGGTTTACTGTTTCAGTTTAACTTCGACATGACATACAATTGGTTGTAGAAACACACAGTCAGTATGTTGATAACATCATGTCAGAATACATACGCAATACTGACCAACATTTTTTCCGCTGTTATCCTATAAATTAAGAGCACTTAAATGCACAAAGCAGCCAACGGAAGTATGGCAGAAGCATGTCCTTATGCCATACACAAATAATTAGGTCACAGAATCATATTGTGCCAGCTTTTGCTCGTAGTTATGGGGTTGTCATCAGCAGGAATCTTTGACTGGGCATATTGACAGACAACAGGTAGCAACTACACTGGTGGTTTTCAAAGAACAGACCTGCCTTTGCAATGTAGAATTTATATTGCGCACACAAGATAATGATGTTGTGCGCACAAGATAATTATATTGTTTATGCAAGATACAAACATTTTTTTCCCAAGGAAATTCAGGGGCTCCATAATAACATGATACTGTTCACATTATTACACCGTAATTCCCACATCAAAAATTAATTCGCGTATATTGCTTATATGAAAGCAACACACGCAATTTTTTTTTTGAAGTGACTGATTATTTATATATCTAGAGAGATTTCTTTTACACAGGAGGTCCTGGCAAAATCAGAATATTAGATAAAGCCTATGTGCAATTTTGTGCATGTATTTGTGAATGCAAGTGTGTGAATGTGCACTGGTGGTTGCAAACGCCTTCTGAGATCATGTTTTATGTGGTTGATAGTTTATAATATATGCGCACATGTAAACTTTCCGCACGGATTGAAAATCCCTGGGCATAGATTTACAAATTAAATTTTTTTCTCAATTGACACTAGGGGGCACCTCAGAAACCGGTTTATAATTGGGAAAACATAAAATAATAAAACACGCAGAACATATAGTGTAGTATTTTTCATTAAGTCCTACTGAATGGGCTAACCCAATTTCATCTGGACTCCTTCAAAATGAGAGCACTTCCACTACACGACTCAGCCACAGGATCAAGAAATTACCCATGTCTGATTTGGGCCAAAAACATTTTGCATGTAGGCCAAAAACTAATTATTTCAAATAATATAATTATAACACTGTAATATCAAAATATATCTTTGATTTAGCTAAGGATACCGATTTTTTTCTGTGCAGTTAGTTTCCAGGAAAGTTTAATTAACATCAAAGGAAATGGGAAGACTCCAAGCCAAACTTCATTCACTATTTGCATGAGCTGAAGATATGAACAACAAACAATTACGTGTTTCACAAGTTTAGTATTGACCTATGAATTTGCGTTTGTATTAATAATACATACAGCTAACTGCAAAGTAAATCATTTACCAAAACAAACATGGCTGCTACGGAAACCGACTATGGACAAGAATCCTTTGGTCACCAATCACGTTTCGTTTCCCCGAGTCGCCGCGCGGTAATCTACTGCACGTTCTCATGAGTGTCCTCACAACGGTGTTATATGTAGACCGGTGTAAATCCAGAATATCCCCAACTACAGTTTGAATTTAATTTGCATAGTTGTTAGCCATTCGTGGTGTGTGAGTATATAAACGCACGCGACAAAGCTTTACGAACTAAGGGCAGTGAAGTGTTCTGATGTGTGAACCAGCTAGCTTTAGCTTAGCAGGCTAGTTCACTGGTTTACAGTCATAATTAGTAAACATATCGTCACATCATGTCTGGATTTAGGAGAGTGACTCGTTCGAAGGTAAAGAAACCCATATTTTATTAATATGGACTTTACGTGAGATGTTGTTGGCCGAATTGTTGTGCAGCAGTAAGTTGTGTTTACATTGCAGGAGCAACGAGCTAAGAGCCCTGTCGTGTTTTTCTCACTGAGAATGTTCGTTTTCTAAATATTATACAGCTGTTAGGGCGTGCATACTAATACTAATGTCCCTGTAAACCATTTCAACCCGTTTGTAATCAAGTAATTACGACTCATATTTATACATTCGTGTCAGCTATGATTGCATTTTATATAGCTCCCTTGTAATATTAAATATAATTTTAAGCACTCTTAATGAGTCCTAATTTGCAGACTTGGCCTTAAAAATAATATAAAAGTCAGCTGTGGATGGAATTCCTTTCCTTGTAAGTAATTACAAGGAGTTATTCATTATTTAAGTAGTATCAAAGAGACTATCTCACATCCCCCTGGTCTTACAAAGAATAATCACCACTGGCAGATAATTTCGTAGAAATATCCCTTTTTAGGAAGCTTTCTGTCTAGACAAGACAAACAAAACAGGCTGTTTGACTGAAGAGTAATAATGCAGAACTGCAGGGGTTTTGATAATATAATAGAATGTAATAAGGTCGTTTCACCCTCCCATTAGTGCTTGCATATTTAATAAACGACTCTCCAATTATTTGAAATATAAACCGATCAGCACTAACAATATCCTCACTGACAGGCGAAGTCAAAATAAAACTTATTGTTTTGTTAACCCTGGCACCCATCAGTGGGTGGGATATATTGGGCAAAGTGGTCAAGCATATGGATCTCAGCGACTTGACGACGACAGGGAAGGACTGGGGTCAGCATTTCCAGAACTGGGAGCAAAGGCCGGCCCCTACTGTCTGATTCCACAGCTCAAGTATTGTTATATGAATTTTAATAGGTGTGGCCTCCCATTAGTCATTATCCAGGTAAAGCCCCCACTACACCATCCCAGGCAGCAAAATTTAGTGGGATCTGGATTCTCCTGGGGTACCCCAATTTGAGAAACATCACACTAGACAATTAGCAATACAACCACAATTCCAATAAATTTGCATACTGTATAAAACTTTGAATGAAAACGGGATGCAATCATAATATTTTACTGTCAGTTGTTTTATAAAGTGTTTTCTTGCTCATTTTCTTATAACAATCATGTGTTTCATATGGTGGCGAACCCAACCCCCTCGTTAGTGGTTGATGACTGAGCCTTTCATTCTCAATACTCAAGATACTGTGCTTACCTGTGCAATCTTCCATACAGGTGTTTTGAACATTTCATAACTTTCCCTGCGTCTGTTTTGTATTACCGCAAAAAATAAAGAATAAGCATATATTTACCAAAATCCTATGAAGCTGATGAGGTAACATGCAAAATACAGTATGTTTTCACTTATTTATTGTATGCGTTTGAGTATATGTCAAAAATAATTAACAAAATGTCACATTCTGCGGCATGAAAGAGTAAAATGATGATATTCTAGCTTTGTAGAGAGTGGTAACTTCTGATTGTCTGTTACAGGCTGCAGAGGAGAGAAACAGAGACTCAGAAAATATAAACAAAGCTTCTCCTGGACTCTCTAAAGATGACAAGGATTTTAAGAGTGCTGCTGCGAAAAAAGAAACGCAGAGTAAAAAAAGTGAACATAAGGAAAGCAAGGAAGACCTTTCTTCTGTTTCTTCAAAGTTGTCTCCCAGACAGGAAACAACAGAAGACAACTCTAGGGAGGAAACATCCAGCACTGTTTTGGTTCGAGTTGGGGAGCCAGATAACTCCTCAGAGTCGGAAAGAGAGGCTACTGAAATGAGCAAAAAACATTTGTCAGCAAAGGACAAAATTTTAGATCCCGCAGGACCAGATGTGACCAGTGTAAACGATAAGAAAACAACTATAGAGGTTTCTACAGAGGATGACCTTGATGAGATGATGGACATTGGTACGGTGGATCAGGTGGAACAAGAAGCTCAGATGCAAGAGGAGGAACAGAATAGTTTTATGGATGTGGATAGCAGTCAATCATGTCATGTCTTTACAAGCCCAGGTAAGTAAAGCAAAAGTTCACACTGGTTTTTCTTAAATCTCAAAGGTTTGTTTTTGGGTTAATGATACATATAAGCATTAAAAAAAACAAAAACAAATGGAGCATGAAGTGGAAATTGAATTATCAATAGCCATAGATTCACACGCTTCTTCTTCGGGTTCTTCAGGCATACTTTTTCATTTTATATGTATATGATTTCCGTTGTGAATGTCTATAGTGTTCAGCACCGCTTTTTCATGCTGCTGGAAACAATAGTAAAAGGTCACAATATTAATCGCATTAAAGAAAGTAGAAGCATGGTTGTAGATAACAAAGCTTAATTATTCCTCCTGAAATAAATTGATTAAACATTGCTGTTGTGGTTAACAGACACTCACACACAGTGAAGAGGTACAGCTGAATAAGTTCTTGCAATAATTTACTTCTACTTTATTTTTAATCTGGTTACACCGGCACCTAGTCAGACCTGCTGTTGACATTGTCGTGCTGTTTACTTTATGATTAATGTTTATAGAAGGCTATTTGACATTTCTGCCCCCACTGATTCTAAAAGAAAGTTGTGACATTTTAGCTCATGAGTTATTACAAACAGTTACATTTGCAACTGGGATTGAATCTGCAATCATTATTGAGTAAAGATTGAGTCGTTAGTGTTTTAATCACTATTTCACCATGAGCCGGAAGGATGTTGTTTACTCTGAGCAAGGTCGCTTTCGTGGGCGTCTTAGTTGATGACGGTCGATTGTCTTAACCCTCAACCCTCCCATCTATCTGGGCTTGGTACTAGCACTAGATGTAGTGATAGGGATTAAAATACTTATAATAAGACAACATTTTTTCTCAATACAACTTTATTCTTAAATAAGGAAAAAAAATATAAACAAAATATCTGACCAAGAAAATCAAGATCTATTTTCTAAAACTTTGTTTATTTTTCTAATTTGAAACATGCATTAGGAGAAGAAAAAAAAGAAGAAAAAAAATCTATTTCATGGAAACTTTATTGAAATATGCATTAAACAGTTGTGTTGCTTCCTCTCTACACATGCTTCATTCTTCCACCTCCAAACATACTGCAGATCCATAGATCTCGAATGTTCCAGCTTGATTTCATTGCTCCACAAGAAAACTTCTGGGTCTGATCCAGATTGTTCATATCGGAGCAATTATTTTTTTGTTCCATTTTGGGCCAGTTTTGGTGTACATCTCCAAGTCTGAGCATGATATAGATTTATGTTGAACTCAAATATTCCCTCTCCCCTCAGCGACAGGGGATGCAAACTTTATCAAGGAGGAAGATGATGTCAAGCCCACTGGGTTACAACCACCCTCAGACGAAGATCAAGGATGCAGATCGACTGCATCGTCTGAAGCCATAGCAGGTAAGATAAAATAAGTGACATCCCGAGCAGAAAGGCTCAGGGAGTATCCAAGAAGCATAATGTTGTGTTTTACAATAACCTGTAAAATTATTTTCTGTTTGGATAGTTTTATTACCTACTCAGCAATTTTATCCACATGTTGCCCCCTGCAGGAAGGGACAGCTCATCTCCAGCAAGCCTGATGAACGGGATGAATGTGGTTAAACTAGACAAGGTAAGTAGGCCTACATGAACACAAACCGTTTCAGGGCCAGAGCTCTTTTTTAGTGACACTGATCAAATGCCTGATTTCACCATGCACAGTTCTATTTCATGTCTTTTAAGAGTGGCATGTTCTGGATTTTAAATCATACAAATATTGGCTGTATAGTTACCATGGAAGCTGAACTCTGTTACTACCTATGTCCTAGGTAGGAACAGAGTTCCTATCGCCTCTTTTTCCTACCTGTTTAGGAACAGAAGAGGTAGGGATGCTCTTCCCCATCGTAACATCTCTGCATGCCTATCCAGTAAGGAGGTGAAGGATAATACGCAGCGTCATCATCTCCAGTTGGGCCAAAAAGAGTAAGCTGAGGGGTTCGGTTGAAGGTCAAGACTGAGGACTACAGACAGAGTCTGGTAGACTTGCCTCCAGAATGCATCCACGTTAGGACAGAGCCAGAACACGGCCAGAACATGTGACAAAGTGTAGCCTCGTCTCTTCCACATTTCTCACAGCAGTGGTTCATGTCTTGGTAAATGCGAGATAGTCCGGCTTTGGACATTTGGGGTCAATGAAGGACCTGGACCAGTGGCAGACAGTGACGGGCCCAGAGGGTGATTACAGTTAAATACATCATCTGGCAGCGACAGATCCAAATCAGAGGCGATTTTAATGTTTTCCAGAGGGGCATGTCTTATACAAGCCAGTTTGTCATAAATGACAGGAACTCTACCTTTGCTTGAGGGCTGGAAACAGAGGATCGTATCGACAACATTTGTAAAAGGTGCCTTGGAGAGAATTTTGTATCTCAGAATGGAGAAAGTGTCTTATAGTTTGCAGGTATCTGTAAAAAGGGTAATTCTTCTTGTATTAGGTCTCGAATGAAATCAAGTCATCCATTTCACCGTCCTTGGTCAAGGTGAAGGATGAGCCTGCAGACGACGAGTATGAACAAGCCCTGATATCCTGTGAATCTACTGCAACCGTGAAAGATGAGCCCAATATTGCAAAGGTGGGACACAAATCACAAATATCTTCTTTTTTTTTTTTTTTTAAAGTTAGGCCCTTTCCAGGCATTCATCATTCAATGTTCATTAAATGTCTTAGAATCTGAAATCTGAATAGGGATTGACGGTATTTATAATCTGGATAGGGCATTTGATAAAAAATACTTGTTGATAACGACGATAAGCTCGCACACAAATTTATCTCACCAGTGTGCTTTGTGTTCATGGAGGTGGATTATGCTCACACACATATTTTATTTGATATTTTAATACAGTCTGAAGCAACAGTTGCTCATTAACTCCACTCAGGTTTAGAGGCTGGCAAGAACTCGGACATTAATTATTTGATTGAGAAATCTGCAGGAATTTTCTCTAATAATAACGTCTTTAGTTTATCACATGTTACACAGTACATACAATGTCATGAAATTTATTTCATGGGAGGAGGGAGGAGCGGGCGGCTGCTGTGAACAGCCCGGGGAGCTGAGGTTTTAGGGTCTTGCTCTATGAACCATGGCATGTTGTGTCAGGGGCTGGACTTGAACACTGGTCTCCCGGTTTGAGGGATGATATTCTGCCCACCGAGCTAAAGCTACTGTGGGTAGACATTAACAGTTTGTGCTGAACACAAACTGTTAATGTCTTTGGCCAGTTGTCTGTAGTGTCTGCTCTAATGATTCACACACTTTATTTCACAACCAAAGGCTATTCTAAAGCGCTGTATGTGAACTAATGTTATCATTTACAGCGGAGGAAAGAGGGACAATGACTTCAAATAGAATAATCATCCATAATATTGCAGTCTTCGTCAGTTGATGTGTATAACATTTATTATCTGGTTACCATGGTCACCAGTCAATGGATGGATGTATCATATGGTTACCGGTCAGTGGATGGGATATATAATCTAGTTACCATGGTTACCTGTCAGTTGATGGAATATATAATCTGGTTACCTGTCAGTGAGAGTTGGATATATTCTCTGGTTACCACGGTTACCTCTCCGTTGATTGGATACATTATCTGGTTACCTGTCAGTGAAAGCTAGATATATTATCTGGTCACCATTGTTACCTGTCAGTGGATGGGATATATTATCTGATTACCATGGTTACCCGTCAGTGGATGGGATACGCGTATTACCCGATAACCATGGTCACCTGTTAGTGGATGGGATGTTTGCCAGCATGTGACTATTTAGTCCTGAGATTAATGTTGGAAGAATGAAAAATAAACAATTGTGAGGATCTGAAAGACTATGATTGTGTTGGCTGGAGGACTTGATCAGAACATCCCTAGAACTGCAAATCCTTGGGGGTAGTCCTGGTCGGCAGTGGTTGTAACCTATCATAAGTGGTCAAAGGACGAACAATTGGTGAACGGGTGGCCCAATCATGTGAGCCCAATACTCATTGATCCACATGTCGAGTTCATGCCTAGCCTGTGTTGTCTGCTCCCACCGACTGCTGAAAAGGTCAATGTTGGTTCTTCTGATAGAAAGGTGTCATTTATCAACACAGAGCTTCTTTGGCAGCAAAATGGCGGCCACACAACATTTGGCAAGTGGTTTTAATGTTATGGCTGATCAGTGTGTATTGAAGTAGTTTGGTAATTAAGACAGTACCAACCGAGACAGGAGAAATAACAAATCTTTTTCCACCATTCGGGCGACCACTTCTTTATTTTATTTCTGAAGTGGGCTTACTTCATTCTGGTAAATAAAGCTATTTGCAAAGTTTAATGTTTACTTGTAGCCTAGATGCTGTGATATGATTTTTTTTTTAATTCACCCTATCTATCACTCCTATATTCTATCATTCATATCATCATATCATTTATTGTTTTTACATCTATAATTATTTTTATTTTTACTCATTTGTATTCTGCAGAGTTTTCATTCAGTCTGTTTTGTTCATAAATGTGCTTTTTCGTTCATTTCATTTCATCTTTTCTCCACATTGGTTTAAGACCATTTAAGATATCTTAAAGAAGAACAACTTAATACATAAGATAAAATATACATGCATATTATTGCATATTCCAGGTAAGTTTCTCTTGTCTAAAGAGAAATTGTTATACTTCATTGTTGTATAATAGAATATTATTACAGTTTTGTTTTAATGGATCCAGATTGACTGGACCACCCCGACATCTAACTCTGTTCTGCTATTAACAGGAGGACCTGAGGATTGGGTCAGTCTTCTCTGTGACTGCAGAATCACAGACTCTACCCACAATCAACCCTTCATCCCTGCAGATGTTCTGTTCTCACTGCAAGAAGAACCTGCTGAAAGGACAGACAGCTTTTCAGAGGAAAGGCTCACCAGCACTCTTCTGCTCTACCACCTGCCTCTCCACATCGCTCCCTGCTGTCAAAGGACTTTCCAAGTTCTGCCACTACTGCAAAAAGTGAGTCCAGAAGGGATAGGTGTAACTTTCCCACACTTTTCCCACATATTCAGTCAATGGCAGCATTGACTGAATATCTGCAGATTTATTAATGCTGAATTTACGACTGAAACAAAATGTTTCTGAATTCGGGTCCTTAATTGATCTCCCACCTTTTCCACTTTTTATTTTTGTCAGGTTGCTACTTCGACCTCTGGACACAGTTTTGGCTCCAGATGAGAAAGGAACCATGAAGGAATTCTGCAGCCAGAACTGCCTGACCTCTTTCAACCACAAGAACAGTACCGCAAAGAAAACACCACAATCCCCTGCCCCGCAGTCCCTCTGCAGCATGTGCACCAAACACTGCATAGTAAGTCAAGTATAACTGACGGATGGTCACAGATATGTCGTTCTCTTCATGAGTAAAATTTTTGTTGACAAAACCTCATAAAATACTAAAAAATCCCCTGTAAAATTTCTCAGAGACATCTTCACCAAGTCCAAAACCTGAAGATATTCAATTTAGTATCGTACATATCGGATAAGAGAGGAGATGCTGGACCAGGGAATGTGTAGCTCGTGTGCGTGAGGAATAGATGAAACGGTAAAGCTATGACAGAATAGTGATTAATCTAGCATAAATTAGAATATAAAACACTTAAATGATTATACACAATCCTTATTGTTGAGTGGATCGGCTCCAGAACAAATTATGTTGCAAACAAAAAAAAGAAATTATTAAAATGAAGCCTTGATGTTAGACTTAGGATAAATGATTTGTATCAGATATACTTTTTCCTGGATTGTAGGGAAAATGTCGTTACTAGAGAATTTTTTTTCTGGTATTTATCTTCTATTGATCAAAAAGAATTGCCTATTGAAATTATTTAGAAGCTAAAATGATGCAGAAGTAACATGCACACTGCTTTTAAAATACTGCCGCTGTAAACCAAACCCAAGTGAAAGGATTCATAGCTGAAACTCACTTTTCTTCTGCAGAGCAAACATGAAGTGATCCTGAATAGCACCGCCCATAAGCTTTGCAGTGACACCTGCTTCAAACGTTTCCGTACCGTCAACAACCTGTCCATGGCTAACTGTGCAAACTGTGAAGTCTACTGCCACAGCAAACCGCTCCTGCTCAAGCTGGAAGGTGGCAACAAAATCTTGTGCAACTTAGAGTGTCTTTCAAAATACAAGAAGGTAAGAAAATTCTTAACATAAAAAGACCAGGAGGTATATATTTGCTTTCCACTTATGTACACGTCACCATCATCTGCAGTGTGAAAGTCAAAAGGAAGCCATTAAACAACAGGATAAAATAGTCAGAACATTTCCCTGATGCTAAGGTCTGTAAAATGAAAACTGGATGGGAGATGTTTTGTGATCTGATTTAAGACATGCAGACACTGACTGCAGTTAGAAGGATGGATCAGCATTTTCATAGTTTTATATCATGGTGTCTGTAAAAAGGTACATTTAAATGTAGTGGTTAGGTTTGAGCATTGATGGACAATAATTTCATCTAAATATGGACGAAGTTTTATTATTATTGCTTTCCAAATAGAATTGCACAAAGTAAATATGCCTTTCTCTAGCTTTATGAACGTTATTGAGGATGTGCTTCTTGTTTGAATTTATGTAATTGTAAGTATAAATGGACAAACATTGTAAATGGAGATTGAACCGAAGGTTGGACACATGTTTCTTATCTGCTTTCACCTTGTAGCACTTTGAGATTTGATCCAA
The DNA here is from genome assembly GCA_037951165.1 of Lophius americanus. NCBI lineage: Eukaryota > Metazoa > Chordata > Actinopteri > Lophiiformes > Lophiidae > Lophius > Lophius americanus. The sequence goes on from JBBDHG010000170.1 coordinate 2,053,409, forward strand.
ATGTAACCTGCGTTATAAATAAAATGTAGTATTATCATTATTAATATTATTAAACAACCGTCCTGAGATTATGCTTGTATGTGTGAGCAGCCTGTGTAGATGTGAGTTAACACAATGTACAAAATGATAACATGAAATAAGAGTTTCATACCCAGCTGAGCTTTCTCTCCTTTTTACTGAACTTTGAATAAGACAAACAAGACGAATCAGCCATGTACGATGTGTCACACCACCCGATTGCTGGCAGAAATGGTTTACAACAGGAATACTGATGATTCGGTGAACCTCTTCTGTAGCAGCAGCTGTGTGATGGCCTTTAAGGTCCAGACTGTCAGCACATCAGGTACCGAACCTTGACGGCTTTCTTTTGTCAGCATGGAGGAACAAACTTTTGGATGTTTTTTTCACTAAGTGTTTTTCTTTTTCATAGGTGCACGGGTGGACTGTGATTGTTGTGGGAAGAAAACAGTACCAGCTTATCACCTGGCCATGTCCGATACCTCAATCAGGAACTTTTGCACTCTGCCATGTGTCATGAATTTTCAGGTACTGAGTTTTGTTGTGAGTGAAAGTCAGATTGTACTCAATAGAACTGGATCACAAGATATTGGACTTTGCATATATAATGTATTCATACCTGATTTGAATGGTTGCACTAAAAAATGGGTGCGAGTTGCTGGCCTTCGTAGACATTTTCACGGTGCCTCTCATGGAGGTCATTGTTAGTGCTGTAAGTGGTTGTTTATACTTGTTTATCGTCAGTATTGAAGGCCACCTGCTCCCCTAAAGGTTTTATTTGCTTACCTAATCCTAATTTCTCCATCCCTCAGTCCATACTGTCAGAGATCTGTGTCTTAGTTTATGTTAAATACCAAATAGACAAATGCTGCCCCCAGGTGACAGAAATCTGTTTTTTTTCCTTTTCTTCCACAGGAAAAGTTCAGGAAGTCCCAGAAACATGTTAACGTCTTTACCAAATTACCCACTGGACCCATCAAAAACCAGGCCATCACTCTGAGCCAACCTCCACAACATGTGTCCAAAGAAGCACGGAATCTGAGCTGCTCCCAGTGTAACAGCATCATCACCTTCAAACCTGAAGTCATCCAGATCAAGGTAATCTGTGTGGGCAGGATCGCGTGTTTTCTGAGAAAGGTTCAGTCCACTCAACTTTTTAGAGAGAGAGACAGCCAGTTATCATGAAATGTTTGTCGGAAGATGCTTTCCTGAGTTGAATCGCCAGCGTTTACTGCTGGATCCCACTATTTACCTCAAACCGTTTCATGAGTCTTCATGTTTGCTTTGACAGCGAGGTTTGACACACTCTCGCTTTTTATTGTACTAAATAGTGGGTATGAAACCCTATTTGTCAAAACACAAAATAGTTCTCCAGGAACAACTTAAAGGCATAAATAGCTCTCTAGAGCCAGCATTCAGCGTGCCCAAGGCCAGTTTTTTCCATTTATTCAAAAATATATAATACGTTTTAAAGACTACAGCTTTAAGGTCTGATCTTTAGAATGTCTGTTGATTCAACAAGAAAGTAAAGAGAAATCAAGTACCGTGATATCTTTTTTTTCCGCGTTTTTTGGGCCAAGGCTAAATATATTATTCGCATCGCCACTCTGAACGTACAAATTCAATTGGCCCTCCTTCAGTCCGTGCTATTACATTATTAAAACCTCTCTATGGTGCAGAGGAGACTACAGCCCCATGCTGTTAGGTTCTTTCTTTTTTCTTCAAAGAAATTCTAAAACAAATGTCCACAGCAAACATTACTTCACTTTATCCGAGTAAAGTTTACTTTACTTGGTTAAAGTACAGTACTGCACTGTAAGGGAAAGGAGTGATGAAAAATAGAAAATAAATGGAATATAGAATAGAACAAACTTTCTTTTCATTCACTTTCCCTGGTGGGAAATTTAAGCGCTGCAGCAGCTCCAACTTTTCATAAACTTGCTGCTGCCCTACTGAAAAATAGGATGAAATAGAAAATATGCAAGATATACAATCACAATCACATACAATCAAGAAATATTAAAGACATACAAACATATAGTATAAATATATATATATATATATATATATGAATATATATAGGTACAAATATTCTTTATGAAGAGAACACAAATTAAATATAGATAAATAATTCAATATATCGGAAAGAGTCCGATCTGCAATAAAAAAAATAGAATAGTCCTGTGCAGTTGTTTTGGATGAAGAACACTGAAGAGTTTGTGTACTACCACAAACTCTTCAGTGGAAGATTTTCACTCCTTTGCACCATTAGGATGTTAAGATTTGACACGTTTATCCTTTCCGTTTACACAGAAGCAGAAGAGACACGGTTGAGGTGAGGATAACGTCCATGCAAACAGGCTTTGTAGATAACAAGACACTACCTAATTCCTTTATTGTTGTGTTTTAGCCTGAACTGGACCAGAAATTATTGCTGCAAAACTGATCTGTGTTGTAGTATATCCCTCATTTCATTTGGTGAAGTTTACTGGAGGAGATTTAATGTAACTCTGTTGTGTCTTATATGGAGTGGTCATTGTAAAGGACTCTATCTAGAATAAAACCCAGCCATTTAAATATTACATTCATTTGGTAACATAGAAGACAATATCAATTTCTTTGCTTTTATTTATTTGCAATGCAGTGAATGTAGTTGTTGTTTTTTTTTCAATGAAAACTTCCGTCCTGGCTTCTGTTTTTCAAACCTTTTGAAGAAAAGGAAGTAATTGGAGTTAGAGGTGAATGGTGAATTAAAGTGAAATATTTTCAGTTTCAATAAGGACTGCTTGGTGGATATGATTAATGCTGCTGTTAGAATGTACTGTCACTGACGTGTTGTGTATTGTGTATTTGTTACACTGTGTGTGCAGGACAACTTGTATTTTGTGTGCAATGCGGACTGTTCACATGAGTTAAAGAAAGCGTACTCTGTGACATGCGTGTGTGAATACTGTAAGATGGAGAAGATCAGTAGAGATGCAAAGAGAATCAACAACAGAGACTGCTTCTTCTGCAGTGATGGTAAGGACATTTTCTTTTCTACTTTATTTTTCAACAAAGACAGAGCAATGCAGCCAAAGCAAAATACAGATGTATTTGGTCACCTTAACATGCACTCAGGCATCATTCTGGTGGGGGTCATTTTGGTTGTAATTGCTACGATGCCTAAAATTGAATCCTTTTTCCTGATTTCTTTTCCTCTTTCCCCTGCCTGCACACATTTTAGTCTGGGGGTTATAAAGTGTACAATCAGGTTCCGCCAACAGAAATCTTTCAAGAAGGCTGAGCTAGTGGCGGTGGACTATAGAGAAACATATTCAGCCAGTTCTCCTCTCAGATGGTCAATTTTAATTTTCTGGGGTTGAATACTTGAATATAGTTTTAAGGCAAGTTTCCTGCTATCCTTAATTTGGTGTGACTTGGTAAATAGGGTTGTTAGTTTGGGTTCTTACTTTTCTTGGTTTTATTTACTGCAGTTCTTGAACACCTATTGTGTAGAAATGTAAAAGTCTTCTTTTTTAATTTCATATATCAGAGATTTTGCCTGAAGTCATGTAATTCGCCCTTTTATGACACAGAACTGTGGGAAGTGATGCTCATCCTATACCACTGCCCAAATTCTCCCTTCAATACGTGTTAGTTTAATCGTGTTCGGTAAGGACTTAGTTTAATAAAGTCTAATGTTAGGACAATTGTAGGTTTTTGTATCTTAGTTGAGATCAGAGCTGAATATGAAAAAAATAACAAACACACATGTGGAGCACTAAACACCACTGTATCACTCCTCTTCCTCTTCCTCTTCCTCTTCCTAGGCTGTGAGCTCCTCTTTCGGCACGACCTGAATAAAAACTGGGGGAAACACTGTACTTCCTGCACTTACTGCCACTCTGTGTCCCAAAAGTTGGTGACAGCACAGTATGGAGGCTCGACTGAGGAGTTCTGCTCCGAGGGGTGCAGGTCCAAATACACCATGCTGTTCTGCCACGTAAGTAAGCCTTTCTATGGTTATTAAAATCATTGTTGCAGCGGAAACAACCTTGGCATTGATTCTAATTGTAACCTTAGATAATATATTACTTTTACAAACAAATAAATAAACAAACAAAGCAGTTTGAAGGACAAAGCAAAGACAGAACGCTCAGAAGGTTATACAACAATAAATGTGGTTTTTGCTGACTGTAAATCAGGCTGTGCGGCTTTTCTCAGGAACAAGCCGACCAGCACAGCCACTTCTGCCTCAGGGCTTAAGATGACCGGTCTTTTTTAAATTAGGGCCAGTCACTTCTGGAACTCCCTGCCTGAAGAGCTTGCAGAATCAGCAACATCCTTAACAATTGTTTCAAGAAAACCATGAGTAATGGTGAGGGGCGTCTATAGCTCAGTGTGTAGAGCTGCTGTCTCCCATTCGGAAGATCAGAAGGGAGCCGATTCCTTGGGAAACTTCCTTGAGCAAGACCCTTGCTCAAGGAAGTTTAAGGGTCCTTGAGCAAGACCCTTAAACCCTAGGACGCTTCAAAAGGGCTTATACTCCTCTCCTCAGGGATGGGTTAAATACAGAAAAATTATTTTACTGTGTTGTTCTGTGTATGACTGTATGTGATCAATAAAGGATTTCTTCTTCTAATCTAGACATACAGTCTCAATGCCAGATTGTCTCATTTGGCTTTTAATATTATCTATTATTATTTACAGTCATTTTTGGTGTCTTTTAATTCAATCCTGTAAAGCACTAAATTGATCCTCTGCTCCACTTTTGTTCTTTTCCTCTTTTTACCACCTGTCATCCTAAATACAACCACTCTATGCTGTGTGGCTATGTTCTCCCCCATCAAAATCTTGTATCTCCCCAATCTCTTTCAGATTAAATCTACTGCATAAAATGTAGTCCAAATGCGTTATCCCACCTCTGCTTTTCACCCTGTACTCCTCCATCTTCTTGAAATACCTATTCACCACAGCAATACCCATCCTTTACACAAAATCGACCATCATCTGTCATTCCACTTTCCTGTCTTTAACAGCATACCAACATGCCCATTGAAGTCTGCGCCAATCTGCTCTGGAATATTCGCCATCACTTCATCCACCGCTCTATAAATTTTCTTTCCCTCACAACCAATTTGTGGGGTACAAGTGCTAACAATATTCCTGATCACACCTTGATGAAGAAAAAAATCTTGTCTTCTGATCATTTGAGGAAAAAGTGTTGTTGATTTGCAGCAGCAGTAGTTTGATGAGAACGAGTATGTACTTGATGAGTTTTGAACTTACTTAAATCTATGAGCTTATTACGGACAGCTCTGTTATGAAAGTAAGATCCTGGTATTCTTACAATGTCATGACACTTTTACCAGGTTAAACCGTCTTGCACCCTTTCAGACAGCTGCGGAATCATTTTTCAGACCAAATATGAACCTATGAATATTAAAGCTCAGAGACGAGTAGTTCAAATGGAGTGTTTTAAAATCCTATCATACCTCCAATTTTCTGTGTGAAGACTCCTCAAATATCCCTCCTTCAGGATTACCCCTATGCCATTTCATCACCCATCCAGATGAAACAGTTTGCACACTCCTCCGATGTTTCTAGCCCTGCGGCCTTTCCACCTGATCGCTTAGTAACACAATATATCTTCCCTCTCTTTGACCAACAGTAATATAATTTCGACCGGAACCCTGCTGGTTAACAGTGCCAGAGGCAGTAGTTGCTTACCTTGACCCCGACCCGTCCGGTTTGAAAATCAGTTTCGTCTTCTGTATATTAAACTGGCATAGGTTTTACTTCGGCTGCCCATACTGACACATTCCTCCCTGTTTATCTGGGCTCGGGATCAGAAGCAAACGTTCATTGGCTTGTGACGTCCTTGTGGCCGGGTTTATCGGTGTGATAGCATCAGTTTTGTTCTCAAATAATGAATGAAAATTGACATAGGGATTTAAGTTGACATTTAATGATAATGATTTTGGCCCTGAGCAGATTTTAACTCACTGTATTTTCTTAGGTTGCCATGTGTGACACCTGTGGCCGAAAGGGAAAACTGAAACAGAGTCTCCCGATGCTGGGAGAGGTCAAAAACTTCTGTGACCTGACTTGTCTGCTACAGTTTTGCTGTGACAAAGCGGCCATGCAGAGTGAGGTCTTAAGAGGTGTGCATTATTTTTTTTTGATACTGGTTTTAAGCCATCTGATGCTATCTCTCACTGATTCCTTTGCTTATTATTTTATCTAGGACCTCCAGGTACGAGGGAGGCCACACCTGTTATCGGCAATGTCATCTCCCTTGCGGGTGCTAAATCCAATGCATCAGACAGAATAGCACTGCAAAGTATAAAAGAACACACAGGTACGCACACATATAGTTATGTGCTATACAGTATAACACGCTGTGTGTTTATTCGACCAGTCGTGAAGGTTTCACACCTTGTCATTGTCTTCACAGGCAGAACCCCCAACTTTCTATCAAAGAAATCTGGACATGTGAGTTGAAGTACTTATTAGATTACATGGTGTTACCTTCTTTCTATTGTTGCTTTACTTTCTTTAGCATCATTTAACTATTGATATAAAGACAGTAAAGAAAGACAGAATGAATCCTTACAGAGGAAATGTAGCCATTACAGCAGATCAAGAACATTAGAAAGTGACTGTCGAAGTAAAAAAAAAAGAAAGAAACACGATAGTAAATAAAAGTGTAAATTAAGTTATAAATATCCGCACTGACACACATCAGCAGGCCACAGCGTGGGGGATCGCTGATGTTATCAAGTGTCATAGAACGTTTTTAACAGAGCCTTGCTTAATCCAACGGACCTGATCTCCTCAGCATGTGGAAGCCTTTCTTATACAGGACATCTGTGTTGTCTGACCAGAAGTTTATTGTTTAGGTGAACACCCAGTGGTCTGTAGGAGTCTACCTGTTCAATGTCCGAACCCTGGATACACTGGTGTGATTTGTGATGATGTTATCGTGGTCAGTCATCACCTCCTTCGTTTTACAGCTGTTAATCCGAAGGTGATTGACCCAACACCGGTCAAAAAAGTCTGTGACTGCATTCCTGTACTCATTTGAATCTTCTTCCTCTTCTTCGTCTTTCGGCAGTTCTCTTTCGGGGTTGCCACATCAGATCATCATTTTCCCTCCATAGTTACAGATGGAACTCTGCTGGCTCACAGTACCAGTAACAGTATTTGTTACCCTGAGCCCCAACATATCCCATTAGAAAGTTTTGTGTTCCCCATATTGATTTGGCATAGGTGTACTTGCTGGATGCCTTTCTTGACGCAATCTTCCCCATTTATCCGGCCTCAGGACCTGCACTGGAAGTACACTTTTTGTGATCCCTTTGTGTCTTGACTCATTTGAATCACTGAATGAAGGCAGTTGAATTACCAGCAAACTGCAGAATTTGATGAAACTACTAGTTTAATTACATTTAGCCCTGTCATCAATACTGTAGAAATACAATGGGGCTTTAAATAAATAAGTTGTATAGTAGTGTTGTCGTGCAGTTTGTTGGAACGCTGACTTTACACCAAGCTAAACCACAGTCAATGAAGAAAGTGTCGAAGTAGATTTGACACTTTACCGTAACTACATCAGTGAACATTGACTTCACTGATATAATATATAGGAGATTCTTATAATAAATTATCATGTGTGATGAATATTAAAACACTGAATTCACCTGAAATTGAGCAAGAGGCGGGGTTCACCTTGGATGAGTCGACAGTTCATCACAGAAACGACCGATAGAGACAAACAGCCTTATTCAAGCTCTCATCAGTAGACACTGAACAGGATAAGCGGTTACAAAATGAGAAAATAATGAATTGACCTGTTAAAAGAGATAGATTTGTTCGAGTAGTCTGTGTATTTTTATGAACTATTTTATGCAGGTAATACTTTGAGAGACACCCATATCTGATATATATAATTTGGAAATTGGGAATTCTGGAGAAGTCACTCTCTTTATTTCTTTGGTCTGTCTTTCAGATCAGTATACAGACAGATACACTGAAAAGCCATTGTCCACCTGGCCAAAAAATGCTGAAGAACAAGGCCCTACTCTGTCGACCTCTGGTTCAAAACAAAGGGGTGTCCTGTAAAACACAGATGGTGGATTGTGAAGCACAAACAGGTAAAAAAAAAGAAAAGAAGAGAGTATCCCTCAGCAGTCATCTGTTCACCTGCAGCAACGGATGATACTTAGTTGTCGTTACTAACAATGATCGAATGATCCTATTTTCTTATTACAAATCATTTTTTTCTCCTGAAAATAATGAGCAGTATAGCATGTTGTCTGGATTCAACATTGGAGTTCATAATTGTCACTCATTGTTTTTTTCCCTTGTCTAGATGGAGCTTTTCCTCAGATCATGATTGTTCCTGTTCCAGTGCCGGTGTACATTCCTGTCCCAATGAACATGTACACCCAGTGTACACCCAGACCTGTAGGTCTACCGCTACCGGTGAGTCAAATACTAAACCCCCTCTGGTTTGGTGATATATCCCTGAATAGACATTAGATAAAAAGTGGGTCATCCTATTCTAAGGTTTACAAAATGAAATTATAAGCAAGAAAAATCACAAACCTCCACCAAGGCACAGCAGTACCCTAATTAGACATTGTTGTGATCAGATTCACTTATATGACTTGATTTATTTCTTATACAGAGTTATTACCAGACCCTAAATCCACCAAGAACTCATAACAACTCTCATTTCTCTCAAAATATTCTGGAACCAACCGTCTGTCCTTAACTCATACGATTTCTACTTCAGTGTCTCTTCTCAGACTGAGGGAGCAATGAGCCTCAAGGTGACACCGCCGCTTCAGATAGCTTAATTTTTTTAATTTGAAATGCTATCCCAGCTGTCATCGTTCAGCTCAGGCACAAAGATAATATTTGGATGAATGTAAAAACCTGCAGTTTTTCCTAAATCTTGCTCCCGAACAAGGTATGATGGAACGAGGTAAAAGCTTAACCTCCTCCCTTGGCCACTTGGTTACAATGTTACTCTTTATAACCACTTAATTATACATGTTACATACATACAGGACACCAATGTGAAATTAATTCCCTGCATTTGAACCGTTCCTGAGGAGTAGTGGGCTAATGCTCAAGGAACCTGCGACATGTAGAATGCAGTGGCAGTCTGGGGATTCCTTTCTATTGGAGCATGACAGCTGTACCTCCTGAACACTTAATACGAGGGCTGTAGCATGTAATATATAATGTCATCAACATTTCTAAAGCTTTTTCCTGTCAGGGTGCCTTTTAAAAGTTTGCGGCATCTCAAGTCAACTCATTATAAAACTTGTTTTAAAAACATGAACCTCCCTCATATCTCTGCACACAGATAACGTTGGAGAGACGTAGAGACTGATGTAGAATTGCAGTGGCCTTACTTTAAAGTAGTGGATACTCCATCGCCAATGATATCCAAAGCCATGTGTGGAAATTTTATTTTTTATTTAACATTTGATCCTCTGCTAATAGTGGAAAGTCTTGTACATTTCAGTGAAAATGATCTACAACAACCAATGAGTCAAACTACACAAAAAACAGAAATTAACTTTCTCATCAAAATGAGAAGATACTGAGGGATACAGTCACAAAGTTTTGTTTTTGTTTTATTATATTTTATTGTACATAAATGAAAGTTGTGTAAGCTAGTAGGGCTGCACAGTTATGCTAATCCTGACTGAATATGTTAATTATTTGCATTATACATTGATTGAATGAACTGTCAGGATCTAGTACTATCTGGACTGTTACATCCTTTCTATTCCAGTCCCTGCATTTTATAGACAGCAAAGGTACCGCCCCTTTGGAGAAAATTATTGGGTTCTTGGGTTCAGATAAAACAGCGGTGGACTACAAACTAGTGATACGCACACATACATCCAAAGGCTCCATGCATCTTTTTTGCATATTACTGTACATATCACAACACTTTACAATCACTACCATTGGTTTCAATGTGTTAGTACAAGTGCAAGTTGAAATAAAAAAACAATAAGAGTATCCAAAAAAATGGAGCAAAAAAAAAAATAGAATTCCAGTGCAAGTTGACTAATCTCAGTTACACCAATTTATTTTGGCCTTGTCATAACAACATGCGTGCTAAAGTTTCAGTCTAGTAGGCCTTCATCAGGGCGCAAATGAAGACTGGAGATCAGACCTTCTGAGGTCACAAAAGACTTCTATGAGCCTGGTTGGCTTTAACCATTTCGCAGTGACCATTCACCTAAAACATTCATTCTGGACACAGAATAAAGTTGGTCAGAGGGAATATCATATAATTGGTAATGATCATCTGTCTTGGCAAGTTGGATGGATAAAGTGCTATAGAATGTCATAGAAAGCCTTTATTTTCATCTTACATTGTACAATGGAATTAAGGGGCTATACGTGAGTGTGCACCTACAGAAGTTAGAGAGGCGTTTTTTTAAGTGATTGAAGAAAGTAGTAGTTACTTTGCAGCACAGGCAGGACTGTAAAACTTTATCATATCACCTTGGTTCACCTTCTTTCTCCTCCAGACATTTAGTTTTTTTTTTCAACATCTACTGTCTTTTGATTATGAGCAATGCTGTTATAACTTTATTACTCATCTGGATTGTGTCCAGAAAATGTTCTTAAAGGCTGATGAGGCAAGAGCTGCGATTGGTCATGTGGATTGGGGAACACTTTATTAACTTTGCAGCAGAGCATAGTATCTGTGGAGCATTTTACGTGAGGTGAAAATCCTGATCAAGATTAAATCAGAGTCATTGTGGTGCTCTAATTACCGCAGCAAAAGTACCAGGAGGTTTCGTTGCCGCCGCTTGTGCGTTTGTTTGTGACCAAGATGATAGAAACACTAATGGATGGATCTGCATGGAATTCTACAGAGAGGTAGATCCTGGCATATCCTAGAGATTTATAGATGTTAGTGATGTTATGTGTTCAGCAGCATTTAGAAATAGAATAAAATAAAATCCTTAGATGTTTTATACTAGGGAGGAACAGGAAAGGATGCAACACTTGTCACAAAGAGTAAACCAATCCATAAGAGATGATAACATTTTGGTGGCGTTACGTGTTCGCTTTCTGTTCTTGTTTCTCAACATGATGACAACTATGACTGAGGAAGACACTAAGTATCCCCAGAGGTTAGTTTTGTTCCGTGGCGGAGGTCTGTGCTCTCTTGAGTGCTTTTTCTAGTTTGCGGTATTACTTTGGGGCCACTCATACGGCGGGTCATAGTTTGATGTTGTGACAAGAGGATAGAGAGTGATACAAATTTTGATGAAGTAATTATCTGAATTTCCTTTTGTTTGTTGTGTATTGTAATAATGAGTGAGGGAGTGAATGTGTGAATATCCTGGAACAGTTATTGTTGGGAATCTTGGGCGTCATTACAGACACTCATAGGCTGTTTGATTGCAGGTGCCTGTTCCCATGTTCCTTCCCGTAACAATAGACAGTGCTGAACGCATCGTTGAAACCATCCAAGAGATCAAGGAAAAGATCCCGTCTGACCCCTTTGAAGCAGAAATTATCCTCATGGCTGAGATGGTTGCAGAACAAGAAGGGACGGCTGACAAGGAGGAGACACCAAATGAGAAAGAGGTGGAGAGAGAGACAGAGAAACGAATAGAACCAGCTACAGATGGTAAGCTTAAATACAACAGAAAATTACTTCTTCACAAGTTTAAGAATTGAGGGAGAAGTGTTTAGTTTACTTTTGCTTTGGTTATAATTATTGGTGGGAAAAAAATGTATTTAATTTAATCCCTTTATCAATTGTCAATTATATAAATTGAATAACATTTTTGTCTTTGTTCTGCATCTTAGAATTCTATCTCAATATTTTGAAGATATTTTTAACTAATATTTTTTGTTTGTATGTTCTGAGTGTGCATTTTTATTGTTCACTGTTTTTATTGTTGTTCATTATCAATGTATTGTTTTTGTATTTATTGTTGTCTCATTACTGCTGGCTGCAAGAAATTGCGGCTTGGGGATAGAAGTTATCCCTGGCACTTGACAAAAAGTTCCACACACGATGAGTTCCTCTCATGCTTTTTTTTACAGACCATGCTAGTAACTACAGCGATGACCTGGACACAGACGATTTGGCTAGTTTCCTCAACAACTGGGAGGACGCCTCATCGGACACAGGCCTCACGTCTCCCAGTCAACATTGCTCAAACGAGAAGCTTAACCCTAGTCTAGATAGTCCTGTGGGTACGTCCAGTGAGCATTCCCCCGAGGCGCCACCTCCTGCACCACCTACAATGGACATCGAAGCTGATGTCACTGTTGGTGAGAAGGGCCAACGACGATATACACATACGCATGTCTTAAAGAGCATGCAGTTCAATTTCTATTTCCATTCAGGTTCCATTCTCATCTCAATGTGTGTTTTCATTCATTTAAACACAATAGCTGATGAAAAAAAGAGCTTGTGGTAGATGAGGAATAAATGATGCATACAATAAGGAATATAAAAGATGGACAAATTAGCCTATACATTCATTTTTATATGCATACACATATGCACATCCATGCACGTCTTTGCTTCTGTCAGATTATGACTAGAGGCCACATGATAGTCTCATGTTAAGATGATAGTCTCATGTCATTTGAGGACCAGTCTGGGTTTTCTGTTTGTCCCCCAAGAGACAAATGTGTGGGGATACCAACAGAGTTTGCCCTGACCAAGTTCCCTACAACTCCAAGACTTAATGCCAAAATGCATTTTGACAGCAGGACCTTTGAACATTTCATTTTTATACTTCCAACAAGTGTCACTGCTTGTAAGTCCTATTTTAAAAAGCTTACCCATGATGTGAGTTTCAAGTTTTTGATTAGGGTGTGGTCAGTGAAACTATAGCTGCTGGTTTTTACTTTGGCGTGCTTCATCTCATATCTCCGCAATGTTATTTCCAGAATCTCTGGAAAAATTGGCCCAATTAAGAGAGCAGTCCCAAAGGTCCCCAAGCCCGCCACCTTCTACTGAACGACGAAGACAGGCTCCCAGGAAAGCCCGAGAAAAAAAGGTAAAAATCTTCAAAAGCGGGAAAAAGCTGCTCTTGCTTTTATTTAAGACCAGATGCCCTTCTGTCTGTAAACAACAGAAACCAAAAAAAACAAAAAACATTTGTAGCATGGATACGTATTTACATATTACTCTCTCTTTCCAATTCCAAAGGGTCGTAAATCACAGCGGCTCTCTGAAACAGTCAAAGTATCATCACAAAGACACTCTTCCATCAAGCCCAAGGTTTATGACATCCCAAAACTAAAGAGCCAGTATGGAGTTGATGCCTGGAAACGTTGGATCCTGTGGCGGCGAAATCAACACGACCTGGAGAAGCCACGTTTCGGTTGGTCTGATTATGCACTACAACCATTAACGCTGACTTTCATAGTGATCAAAGACTATATATTCAGTTCTACTCCTGTCAAAGTAAAAAGTAAAGTTTTTTTTAATACCATCTGTTCATATTTCCAAACAAAGGCTGAAAAAAAGGAAAATTTTAAATAAAATATCCTATTCTCCCTTTGGATCTGCTACTCTGCACCCTTCAACAGTTAGGGTTTTTCTTTCTAATTTTTAGAATGAATTTTTTCACTCAAAAATGCCATTCATTCAACATTTTGAGCATTTGTGAGAATAGTCATTCAATCAGTCTCTGTTGGAGGTTCAGTTGGTAGCCTTTTTTATGTTACAGCTTTTCTGCTCACAGGTCTTAAGGTCGTCATTATATATTTTTCATTAGCTGGACAATGAGCAGCAGTACTATCCAAATAGACCGTAGTGAGAGTCACATAAGAGTTCTAAGAGCCTGGTTGGCTTCGAGGTTTGATTGGAAAGCCAAAATAATTTAATATTAAATCATGAGCAAATGTGGAGAGTTTCTCTCTTGATGGGGAGATAGTTATCTTTCTTGAAGAAGTTATCGTAAATAAAATTCATTTGCTATTCAGAATGTTACCTAAAGCATGTCCCTGACTGTATAAACTGCTAAAAAGGCCCCGTTTTGTCCTCTGAAACTTAAAATACAGCCACACAGGTACAATAGTTTGATGTCATGTTCATGAGTTCAGCACACTGCAGGTCTTCTTATTTCAATTCATTGCTGGATTGCATATCTTTCAAGGTGAATACCACCACCATTTCTTCATAGTGTGTAGATACTGAACATGTAAATTCAATGAAAGCAATTGGCTACATATTATTGGTTGTATTTATGTTGATTTAATTATCAACCAATAACCATTCATTTATATTTTCCTATTATCTTGAATCTGCATATACATTTATATATATATATATATATATGTATTTATATAATAAATTATCATGCAAGAAAAAGTGTATTGGGATTAGTGGTACAGTTTTGCCATGCTCTCTATTTCTCTCTCTCGCTCTCTTTCTCTCTCCCTCGCCTGCTCTCTCTCTCTCGCTCGCCTGTATATACATTTTATATATATATATATATATATATATATATATACACACATATATATATATACACTATATTTATTATAGAATATATATTACAGTACAGGGAGAGGGAGGGAGAGGGAAGGAGAGAGAGCGGGCGAGCGAGAGAGAAAGAGATTAGGAGAGAGAGAGAGAGAGAGAGCATGGCTAAACTGCACCACTAATCATAAGAAATGTGCAGAATAGACAAAGGTTTTTCCAATATTTAAGCATTATAACCCCTGTAGTCTATGTCCACACAAATTGGCCAGGACTGGCCCATCGCATATCCCAACCCTAATCACTGCATATCCTTATTTAAAGAGAAACTCAAAACTAAACTGAAAAAAATGACAATAGAAGCTTGAGAACTATTCCCGCTTTATATCAAATTTGTAGAGGAAATCTTGAAGATTTTTATAATGATCCTTGGGCAGCCACTGACAGGCTGAAGTTTAACATCACACTTGGTGATTTGTTGTCTTTTGATGTCTGCATTATTCTCCTGCCCTAAATGCAGAATCTTTATACAAATCATTTGCATAGAGTTTGATAAAGTATAACAAAATCAATCTCAGGAAACTCATTTGGCTTCCTTACATCTTGATTTCAGCTCGTTCCTTGGAGATGAAAGAGGATGTTCTTCGATGCACCACTGCTGAGCTGAGCTATGGCCTCTGTTGCTTCATCAATGAGATTAGGCGACCCAATGGAGAGCCCTACTCCCCTGACAGCCTTTTCTACCTTTGCCTCGGCATTCAGCAGGCAAGACATTTTTCCCTCTTTTCCGCTTAGAGCAAGATCAGTTATATCCCGAAACCTATTAATTTGTTGTATGGAAAAAACAAATAAGGGAAGTTTTAATAGCTAAATACAAAATATGTTTATTAAGTGTTTTCCACATTAAACACTAATGCTTCTTTTACTGACTAATGCAGTCTTGAAAATAATCAACTCCTTAATAACATCCATCATAGGAATCACACATTTGCAAATCAGAACCCCCCGACAACACTTATGGACTTACCTTATCAAGTCTATAAGCCCAATGTTTTTTTCCCCTATTATGGCCTCAATTTCACCACTGCTGACCCAAAATCAGGAGAAAAGGATCTCCAGTAGCTCAGAACCATCTAGATTAATGCAAAGTTTTTTGATGCAAAGTTTTTTGAGCTGCTCAGTTTAAAGATGAAACCAAACTGGGATTTATGGGGCCTATGCATCTATATGTCTTGAGAGGAAGGTATTTGCTGTTAAGAGCACCGTGTGTGCCAGAGCTGGGTGACCCTGGCTAAAATGAGAGTTACCATTTTATTTGCTAGTGTTGAGGTCAGAATGCTTGCCACAATTTTTTTTTTTAATTTTGCTGCACTCAACTAACCAATAGGGATTCAATAGAACAAACAGAATGTATGATGACGCAAAATACAACAAATGTGAAAGTGCGATAGAAGTAGCACATCGAGCATCCTTTAGTTTACATGGAGTATGTGGGCACTGAATGGTTAACTCCCTTCTGTTCTACTGTGATCCTTGCAACTACAAGAGAGAGATGAGTAACCTTAGTGAAACAACAGAGAAATAAAGTGCTAGAAAGAGAAAAGATTGAAGTGAAATGACTTGAAGAAAGAGTTTAGGAGGGATGAGAAAATACCATTCCTGTTTCTGCCTGTACTACACCAGTTGGAAAAAAAACTGTGCTCAGTTTACTGACGGAGTGCACAAATTTACACACAGCTCTTTTCAGGGGAATTTCTATGTCTGCACTTTGTGGAGAAGTTTAAGGTAAATTAACACATCTGCACTTAGTGGTGGCATTTCGTTCTGGCCTAAATCAGCAGTGTCATCTTCTGGATTCATTCTCCTTTTCATTTATATTTTCCTTTCAAACGGGAAGACAGCTTTGTTCCCGTTGTCTTGGTCTCAGCTCGCCCGGCAGTTTCTTATCTTCGCCTCAGTGTCAAGTGATCAAAGTCTGTGCTCTTATTGGCAGAGGGAGAAAAGTACATGCCCTGCTTTTCTGAATTTTGTCTTATGACTTTAAATGCTGCTGAATCATTGAACTTCTGAAATGAGATCGCATATACTGTACATCTGAATAGAGATCGCAATCTTTTGGCTTGGCCATTCAGCCATAATAATAACAATAATAATAATAATTATAATAATAATAATACATTTAATTTATAATGCACTTTACATTTGGATCAAATCTCAAAGTGCTAGAATGCAATGCTTTACTATCCACAGCGAAGCATTGCGCTAGGTCCGTAATGATCTGGGGTTTATTTGCTTGCCATCGCAGTCGCTTGACTTAAATCCCAGAGAAAATCTTTTATGTCTTCAAGTAAGTGGCCCAGGAATATTACAGAACTGGGCGCATTTGTTCATGAGTAGTGGGCCAAGATTTCTCGGGAGAACTACCAGAAGTTGGTTTCTGACTATACGTCATGTTTGCAGCAGGTTATAGCAGCTACAATCTACAAAATCCTCGAAATAACTGTCATTACATGCATAAAAAAATATTTTAAAGACTGCAGTGGTCAGTGAATAAGGTTTAAGATTAGGTAAAACTCTTTCATATTGGTTGCTTCCAACTGTATGTAACGTGCATGCTTAAGACTTTCTGGACATGAGCATACTTAGGGACACACATTTTTCAAAAAGAAATAGATTTTTTATACAGTGGGTGGAGCTAGAGACTTCACCTGGCTGTGGTCGGCCATACCAATAACAGCAGTGCAGCTGTTGTGCTATTCACTGAAATTAGACTTCTGTAGAAATTTAATCAGAGTTTGTTTTTGTACACCCAAAGCAAACGTACGTACGTGAGTATTATGTTGGTGAGGTAGTGCTTTACTTGAGTACTACTAAAGAGGAGTGCATCAGTAAATATACTGTTAAGCCAATAAATGGCTGCTATTCTCCTTGTTAGCTAATGACTGTGTAATTTCTTCCTGCGTGTAGCACCTGTTTGAAAACGGTCGTGTAGAGAACATATTCATGGATCGGTTCTACAACAAGTTCTCTATTGAATTCACCAACATGCTGAGAAGCTTCAAGCCTTCGATCACGGCTAGAGGTGCGTCGACACTTTTAAAAACAATTTCTGTCAGTTTTTTTCTGTTCTAGTTAGTTTGTTTACAGGAGCATATCCATATTAATGATGATAAAAATGCTAACAATTCTTACTTTATTTATCACATTATTAATCACTGTACATACATGACGTACAGCATTTTAAATTAATTATCTGAATTTGACCTATTCCTGAGGAGCAGTGACCAGCCCCTGTGGTGCACATTGGAACTGGGGTCCCAGGGTCTTGCTTCACTTACCGCTCCACTTACTGAGCTAAATAATAATACCGTGTCTCCTCTCCATTGCAGGTTATATCCATTCCCGTGTTGAGGAGGAGTTTCTGTGGGACTGTAAACAGTTGGGGGCGTACTCCCCCATTGTCCTCCTCAACACCCTGCTCTTCTTCTGCTGCAAGTACTTTGGTTTCACCATGGTGGAACAGCATCGCCAGCTGTCCTTCGCCCACGTCATGCGCTGCACCAAAACCAACCAGGATAACAGCAAAACTATTTTCCTGCGTTTCTACCCACCAATACCTGTACATGAGACAGAGCCAGGTACCAATGTGGCTAAAGGGCTAAATGGAAAGTTTATCATTTACATACCCACGATTGGTGGAAACATTGGTTCCAATATACAAACCACAATAGTTGTCTTGAAGTGGAATCCTTGTATTTGTTTAAGAACTTTTATTTGACGTGATGTGATTTTATCGGGATGATTTTAGAAAATTGGCCCACATAATATTTTACAAGATACTATCACCAATCATCAATCTTGAAATCTAGATTATACATGATAAATAATTCTGGTCTATTACTCCTACGCAGAATATCAACTTAAGGACAGAATGTTCATCTATTGCCTAAAATATCCCATCCACTGACAGATAGCCATGGTAACCAGATAAATCGAGGTTATTCTTACTTCAACCTATGACTGATCAGTCTATGCTTTAGCTCAAGTCTCCAACTTTTATAAATTTAAAATATATTTTAATACAATCAATTTCTTTGCGTCTATTCCTCTGCTTGTTTGCATCCAGAGGCTTCAAGTGTTAAACAGTCAGTCGAGTTTAAGGCAAATAATTAAAAGCTTTTATTTTTAGTGTTTCTGACCAGTACATCTGTATTAAATTGCTCAACCACAAGAATTCACTCTGAGTGGGTTTATGTTACAATTGTTATTTGTGCGTACCGTGTCTTCTACACTTCCAGAGGTTCCGACAAAGAGGCGTAAGGAGGAGGAGAGTAAAGAGGATGTCCTGGAGATGATGGAGAACACAGAGAACCCTCTACGCTGCCCAGTTAGACTCTATGAGTTCTACCTCTCCAAATGGTAAGTATATTATCACACTGAACTCTATTTGAAGTCATCTCTCCAACTCTCGCCTGATTTGTAAAAACAATCTGGTTGTTAAACTGCCTGTTTGACCTTGCTGGTTAATTTGCTCAGGCATAATTTTTCTTTTGGTGCAAGCATTCAGATTGTTATAGTATTCCTATATGAATTCAATTGATGGCAGACTACTTTGTTTTATAGCTCTTATCTGCGATTTATTTGCATAAATTGTGGTGGAGAGATTGTTCCTGGTTTCTTTTTTTTGCATTAAATCTTGGTTTGCGAGAACATTTAGAGGAAACGTATTAAGGCAGGCAACAACTGGAAAGTTACCAAAGAAATTAAAACCATTTTTAATTCATACTAGGCACCCAACTATTTCTTTAAAGACAATAAAGAGCATTTTAAAAATAATTGTGGAACTCTCCTTTAATGTCTGTAAAATTACATTGTTGCCTATGCCTTAAATTGACACTACTTGATTGTTGTGTCTATTTTTAACACACCTGATCACTGTCAGTTACTTTGTTAAGGGTTCCCATAGTTTCTTAAAAAGTCTCAAATTTGATTGACTTGGTTTTAAAATGTCTAAATTACACCGATCTGCTATAACATAATCACCATTTGACTGACATTGAGTTGCCAACAAAACAGCTCTGACTCCTGGACACCTGGACTTAAGCAGACAAATAAAGGTGTGCTGTGTTATCTGATACCAAGCCGATAGCAGCAGACCAGCAAATTACACATATGTTGGATTAGACCGCGATCTGGAAGACAAGTCAACACCTTGAACTGGTTGTTGTGATCCTTAAACCATTCCTGAACCATTTCTGCAGTATGTCAGGGAGTATTTTCCCTGCTGGAAGAGTTCACTGCCATTAGGGAATACAGTTTCCATGAAGTGGGCACTGGTTTGCAGCAATGTTAAGGTAGGTGCGATGTGTCAACGTAACATCCACATCAATGGTAGGACCCAAGGATTCCCAGCAGAACATGGTTCAAAGCATTATGCTTCCTCCCCCGGCTTGTCTTCTTCCTATAATGCATCCTGATACCATCTCTTATCCAGGTAAGAACTGATACATTGGAGGAGACCGCCTCACTCTATTGCCTATGGTCCAGGTCTGATGCTGAAATGCCCGTTGTAGGTGCTTCAACAGTGGGCAGCGGTCACTATGGGCTCACTGACTTGTCTGTGGCTATGTTGTGCCTCTATTGTACTACAATAAAGACTTGGGCTCTCTTGACCCAGACACAGGTCACCAGTTGTCTTTTCTTAGACCACTTTGATGGGTTCTAACTATTTTACATTAGGAACATCCAAAAAGAATGTTATGGCTGCCGGGTGTATGCTGAGGTCTGAAATATGTAAGCATGAATTTTTTTCTTTCCATCTTCATGCTTCTATATGCTTCAAAATTGGTTTGAACAATTATTTACCTTTTTTCTGTCTATCAAATTTTACAGTTCTGTGAATAAACTACTTCTATTTGCAAATAACCGGGACTCTGTTATATATTATCTGGCATACATTTTCAGCGGTGTGGATGTGAAGTAGATTTTAAATTTCATGATGTTTCTATCACAGACATGGTATTGAAAACAGTGCTGCTTTTTAAACCTCAGTTTAATATGTCAACATTAACTCTGTCTCCCAATCTAGCTCGGAGTCAGTCAAGCAGCGCACCAACATGTTCTACCTTCACCCTGAGCGTTCCTGTGTTCCCAACAGCCCATTGTGGTTCTCCTCCACCCCTCTGGAAGACAGCACCATAGAAGCTATGCTCATCCGTATATTGACTGTCAGAGAGTTGCACACCACGACGAAGAAAGAGGACGAGACGGAGCAGGACACATCTGATGATCCATCATTTATACCTGATGATGAGGATTCAGAATAAGGAAGAGCACAGAAGAGACAATTTATTGGTGCAGCATCTTATCATGTACATATTTGTGTATTAATTAAAATGTTCATTTATATGTGACTCAGTAAGCAGAAATGGAAACAATAAATATTTGCCATAGATAACTACAATGTTTTGAACCACAGAAGACATTAAGAAAACCATGTTGATCAGAATTTATAGGAAATCATAAAGGACATGATTGTGTAGGTGAGACATAGGAACTGAGAACCATGACTGTTTCCTACTACTCAGCAGGACACATGGGTGTCCTTGTGTTTTATATGAGGAAGAAAATGGCTTATTTTCTTCCACGTTTTATTCTCAAACGTTTTCTTGTTTGAAGGACATGCAGTGATGTTATTTGGTCTCAGCGAGTAAACAACTGAACATGTCCATCTGCAGTGCAGTGCATCACCGCAATTCAGTGTCAGTTTATAAGTGAAAAAAGAAAGTGCTCATATCTAAATGTTTTGCACATTTTGTTCAAACAATGGTGGAAAGTCATTGTTGTCAAATTAGGAAATACACCGCACATAAAATGATTACTAGAAATCATTTAGAAGCACAGCTTTGATGGTTCCAAAGTGAAATGATACTTAATGAGCTTTTATACTTGGTGTTCAAAGGCATTCTTACGTCAATACATCGTAAAAATCGAACATTGGAAAGCTCTAGTCACTTGACTCAATGTCGCAGAATGATTTTGAGTCAAGTGACTGTTCACTGGTTTTCTAATTCTCTAAGCCTCATCAATAGATGTGGTTTAATTTTAAGCACCAGACACTAGGATGAAAAAATGTGGAGTACAATCAAGAAAAAAATCCCTACCAACCCCAAACTTTCATGCCTTTTGTAAGAATTTCTCAAAACCATTTTTTCAGCTAAAAACAGACACGTGAACAGAAGAGTTTGGGTGTAAGATAACGTATATGGATATGTTTGCCTAACAATGGTGATTTAAAGAACATAATGAATGTCTTTTCATGTATAGCTTGGTTATATTAACCCTCAGTCTATAGACTATTTTCTATGTTCTCTTTGAATAAACACATTTCAGAACAATTTAGCCCCATCAAAAGCAAACGCTTTGTTGGTTGAAGTTGATGTTTTTCCCCATTTTTTTTGTTAAAGTGAATGACGTTTGAGTTAAATATTTCGTGTCCCCATAAGTCATTTCAACGAAATGCTTTGTTTCAAGGAACGCTACTGCTCCCCGTGGTTGTGTCCATATATACATGGCACGCTATAGCCATTCATGGTTGTTGATTCGTCAGCTGGGGTGTCAATTATAGACGTATTTGTCACTGATTGGCTGATATTGCCGCAATTCGCCATCAGTAAAGAAGCGTCGTCGTCCTGTAAGGATACATGTCTTCCGCAGCCACAGCTACACATGCTAATCCTTCATTTGGCATGTGAAGAACAGGTAAACATTGACATATAACATATATACGTGTATATCGAACTGCATTTAATTAAAGAAAGAACGTTTAAAGCTATAAACTAACAGGTCAACATATTTACAATTTTAGCATGCTAGCTGGTTTGATAAGTTAAAAAGTCAACGAAAGGCCAGATGAAACTGGCCCCACTAAACTGCTCTGATATAAAAGCGCCTGTTGAAGCAGAAACTACAAAAATAGTAGCTTTAATATTGGTTTAAATCTTTAATACCTTTGTGTAACTTTGCCGAACAAAGTTTTTACACTCAACGGAGAGGAAGTAACGTGTTATTTCTTGACAAAACTGATGATAGAGAGGTATGTATTGCATCAAAGTTGTGGTAAATGGTCTTAATTTTATATATGAGTATAAATCTAATATTCATACTTGTAGTATTGTTGAATGGACTATTGTTTTGGTTTTAGTTAACTGGGGAAGTTGTTTCCATCTTCCCCTGTACCTTCCTTTGTTACACCAACCAACTGCATGTCCTTCCTCACCCTATCTAGAAACCTCCTCTTTGGTCTTACCCTTTTTCTCCTGCGTGACAGCTTCATCTCAGAATCAGAATTTTTTTATCAATACCCAGGGGGAAATTACTAACTGTAGCAGGCTGCATGTGCACTCAAACTCCAGCATCCTTCTTCCCGCTGCAATCAGTAGCATTTTTAGCATTTGTGGTGCCCTGGATGAGCCCCACTTTTAATAACCCCCCCCAAAAAAATTGTTATTCCAGATCCCCAGCAGCTGGACATCAGGAAACAATTATTCAAGTAACAAACCTATCTCTTGGTTTAATTGCCTTATTAGATCTTAGAGGGACGTGTTATTAATCTATTAAGCCCTGATGTAGTTTCAGATTATAAAATAATTTATTATATTTAGGCCCAGCAAACAATTTTCCTTATTTCACAGTTAGGGTTGATGTGGTCATCATTCACCAGTCTCCCCAGTATCCCGTCGTTTGTCGAAGCATCAATGCTGCACAAAAACATTCTCTTAATGAAATGTTAACTGAACCAAATGTTTTTGGGATAGCTGTAGATTAGCTGATTAGATATTTTGTAGTTATAGCTATGCAGGAAAACAAGCAGACATCTTACCAAGTATGGTTTCAAGCCAAGAAAGAGCACTGCAGATGCAATGTTTGTTTTGAGAGTGCTGATGGAGACGTACAGAGAAGGTCAGTAGGAGTTGCATTGTGTCTTTGTGGGTTAAGCAAAAGCGTACGAAAGAGTTTCGAGGGAGTAATTGTGGTATTGCATGAGGGATTCTGAAGTGACAGAGAAGTACGAGTTAGAGTTGTAAATGATATGTATGAGAGCAACATGACAGCGGTGGGGTGAGCAGTACGAGTCATGGATGAGTTCCAGGTAGAGGTGGAACTGCATCCAGGATTGGTTATGAGCCCTTTCTTGTTTGCTATGGTGATGGACAGTCTGACAGCTGAGGTCAGAAAAGAGTCTCCATGGACTATGATATTTGCGGATGACATTATGATCTGAAGTGAGAGCAGTGAGCAGGGGGAGTAAAACCTGGACCGGTGGAGCTATGCAGAGAGAAGTAGAATGAAGTTCTACCTCACTCTTCACCTTACGCAGCATCTCTTTGTACTCCTGCCCGCCTTCATCAAATTCCACCATTTGATCCTCTGCTCTACCTTTCCTATTTTCCTCTTCTGTAGCACCAGAGTCATCCTACATACTAACATTCTTGGTTGTCTGGCTATGTTCTCCCCCGTCACCACCTTGCAGTCTTCAATAGCTTAAAGATTAAATCTTCTGTATACAATGTAGTCCACCTCTTCTTGAAATATATGTTCATCACAGCAATTTCCATTCTTTTTCCTTAACACCGTATTTTCCCATCACCTCCTCATCTCCTCTTTTCCCTGCACCAACATGCTCATTGTTCCAACCACCACTCTCCCATTGCTGCGAATACTCTCCATCACTTCATCCAACTCACTCCCGAGATTCTCTTTTCTTCCAACTCACAACATACTTGTGTGTCATAAGTGCTGGAAACGTTCATCATCACACCTCCAAATTCTATCTTCGTACTCATCACTCTGTCTGATACTCTCTTCAACTCCAGAACACTCTTCACATTCTTCAGAATCACCCCTACCCCATTTCTCCTCCCATGATAAAACAGTGACTACCATCCTCAATGCTTCTATCCTTGCTGCCTTTCCAATTGGTATCTTGGGCACACCGTATATCTACATTCATTTTCTTCATCATATCAGCAAGCTCTATACCTTTTCCTGTCATTGTACCAACATTTAAAGTTTGTAGTCTCACCTCTACTCTGCTGCCTTTCTTCATCTCTATTTGTTTGCTGGCACCTCTTCCCGCTCTAGGTCTTATTTTTGTTCGGCCAACAATAGCATAGTATCCGCCGGCATCCTCCTATTTAATACTGCCAGTGGCGGTCGTTGCCAACCCGGGCCTCGTCAGATCTGGTTTGGAAATGGGTTTTTTATTCCGCATATTGATTTGTTAAATGTTTTATGTCGGATGTCGCTTCTGACACAAACCATTGCGTGGGGCCCTTACGTGAAGTAGCATACGGGCCCCCGTACGCTACTTGGGGTTACAAACCGCAACGTGAAGTAGCGGTTTGTGACCCCTTTGTGGCCTTTGTTTTCTCTGGTCTGAACAGTGTTCCTTTTTAATGAATATATCTGCAAGGCTGCTTTACTTTAAGACTAACAGGCTGCCACCACTCCATGCCTGTCTACTGCAATGGGTGATGGTACACCTGTAGAGTTCTCTTTAGCAAACCAGTTCCATTCAATCAGTTCAAATTCAATATAGTGGCAAGTGTACAGTTATGACCTTTTTTTTTTTTAAATCTATTTTTAAACCAAACCAACTGGTAATAGGGAGAGATTTTCTAATATCAAATCGCGATATCTGGTTGTTGGGTGGGAGTTTATGCATTACCGATAAGTCAAAACCCTTTTATATACCAGTGTAATTGAACATGTCTCTAAGGGTCATTTAAATTTAAGGGCCACCACCCAGATTGTGGGAAATATAATTTAAGCTCAATCCAGTTAGTTATTTGATCAAATCATTCAATCAAATGGCTGGAGGTCATAAATTCTCTTTCGCATGGACATCAATTTTCCTCTCCAAACAAGGAAAAAAAAGGGTAACTGCATAATATAAGATATATTTATCTACAAACTAATCATGATGATCATGGTAAATGCTAATGAAAATCTCACACTAAAACGTGAATAAATGTTAATGCATTGTACATGTACATATACATAAGAGGTAATGACTGAAACATTATGAATATTTTGAAGAACGGTGATGGAAAATAATAATTAATTAAATTAATTCAGCGAATCAGATCTTGATCATCATACTTGGTGAAGGACGCTCATTCTTTTAGATATTAGTTTTAATCAATCCATTTTTCATGAGCAATGAAAGTGAATAAATAATGATATCTACTGGCTAATGTCTGTCAAAAGGGAGTTCTCCTGTTCAGAACGGTGGGTCCGGCCTGCACTCAAGAACCTCCGGTTTTGGACAAAGATTGGACGCTCAGTGCCTGCATTTCTTGTCAGTTTGATGATCAGCAGGCTTTGGCTGGATGCCTCTTCCGTTAAACTCGTTTAACTTATAGACGCACAAAAACTTGTGGCGAAACATTTTTGACCAGACGGGGATTTCCATGAACATCTACACAATTTTGTATAAAATTGTCAAAAAAAGTAAATAAAAGTTGATTGTTATTTTTAATTATGTTTCTTAAAAGGGTAGGGAAAAAGTATGACTTGTAAAAGTATGGAAATATTAGAAAGACAAAGATCTTACAAAGATTTTGTGTAAAAATATGAGAGAAAAAAACGTTTATTTTTTCAGGTCTAGACCAAAAGAAAATGATGTCTGTTTCATAACTTCTCAGAGCAGAAAAAGGAAGGGACTTCAGATGGTAAACTATGCCACACATGACGTTGTCTGGATGACAATGGAATTCCTTTAGTTTAATGCAAAGTAAAACATATCGAAACATTAAAAACTCTATCTCTCACCATAGCATCAGTAATAATGAAAATAGCATGAATGAACTTAATCGGTAAGGATATGTATTACTACAATAAATTGTATGAAGGTGAATTATAGTTCACAGTTTGATCAAAGAAATATGTGGTTACTTAACTAAGGAAAGCAGTTCTTTCAATCAACAAGTTAATAAAACTCTAATCAATTAATGATTATTAATTGGGGCGATGTTGGCTCAGTTGGTAGAGCGGTTGTCCACTTATCTGTAGGTTGGTGGTTCAATCCCTGGCCACTGTGGTCCAGATGTCGAAGTGTCCTTGACACTTGTCGATGGCGTGAATAGTTACTGCTACTGATGAGCGTGTGGCGCTTTGCATGGCAGTCTCTATCATCACTGTGTGAATGTGACTCACAATGTAATGTTAGCACTTTGAGATTTGATCCAAATGTAAAGTGCATTATAAATTAAATGTATTATTATTATTATTATTAATGTAAAGCTTTGAGTGGTCGAGCAGACCACTCAAAAGACTAATGAATAAGGAATCGATATTACATCATGTATTCATTCATATTAAGAAGAATATGTGCATAGTTATTTAAATAGTTAAATTAATTAAAGAGACAATGAATACGGATATCTCATAGAACTACCTTTGTATTGAGGTAGGATCTAGAGTCTAGATCCTACCTCAATACAAAGGTAGTTCTATGGGGTGTCAAACTCATTTCTCATCGTGGGCCACATACGGCCTAGGGAGATGTCAAGTGGGCCGGACCATTAAAATTATACCATACTCTGCTATAAATAATTAAAATATCATGTATTTTCTTTGTTTTGGTGTAAAGAAGCACAAGAACATTAGGAAAATATTGAAATTTAATAAACTATCCTTTTACAAAACATTTCATAAAACACCTCATATTTCCTTAGACAAATGTGCAATTTACTTTTATCATTCACAAATATGCATTGCAACAGATCCCACTGATTGTACAAAGGCACAAAACTTTAATTGGTACTGAAAAATATAGTAATGCACTTTAAGATTAAATGAGACTTTTAAAGAAAGGAATTTTTAAACCACTTACACATACGCATATAAAATCTAAATGTAATTCCTGCACACCTTACAAACTAAGGAGAGTGATTTTAAATGTGTAATGAAGAAAGTGTTCGCCTGTCCTGTAAATCTGTAAACTTCATACATGAAACATACATACACATACAATACATACTAAAAATTTATGGAGTTGTATGAACAGAAGAATTCCATCACACAACTTTTATTTTGAAGCTGCTGACTAACATTAAAGTGCACATTTTTTAAATCACCACAGTAAGGATTCATCTTCACAGAGCTGTATTTTTTCAATGCAAACAGTATCTAAGGCAGCATTTTAAAGGTGTTAGTCTAGTCTGGACTTGTATTTGTTCCTGAAACTTGGCATCTTTTGGCCTGTACAAGTGCATCAACACCAGGTGTCATGTCCTGACTAGCTGTCACTTTCAGAATGTCATTTAAGTGCTTGTTTGTGAGCCTTGAACGCATTTTTTTCTGCTGTTTCCTCAGACCCGCCAGCAATTCGTTAATCTTATTTCTTCTCAGTTGTCCTTGCAAGCCGTCATATTTTTCACTGTGATGAGTCTCGTAGTGGCGTCGAATATTATATTCCTTCAATACCGAAACTTGTTGCAAACACACCAAGCACGAAGGTTTTCCGTGCATCTCTGTAAATAAATAGGACGTGGTCCATTTTTCTTTGAAAATTCTACACTCCTTATCTACTTTTCTCCGTTTGGATAACGACATTTTGGCTAATGAGGGTGTAGCGGAGAAATAGAGACCAAGGTATTAACAACGTCGTAACAAGCAGCAGATGGCGCACTGATACCGTCTGCTGTTTTCAGTCTGTCTCAGTGATGCGGCTTGTCTTCTACTCTGATGGAAAGAGTGCGCCCCTTAGCGGATAATCCATGAATTGCAGCGAATTAAAAATATTAATTCCATGTCTTTTATGCATTTTTTCCACTTTCAAATTATCCTGCGGGCCTGATCGAACCTCCTTGGGGGCCGGTTCCGGCCCGCGGGCCGTATGTTTCTGAAATTCTAGACCAAGACAGATTAAATGATGACCTGCACTCCAGGGGCCATTTCTACTATCATAGTTACAGTTGTTTGGACGAAACGTGGATCTCCTCGAAAGGCATTTTTTTTCAAGTTTTGTCAAAGAAAAAGATAGTCGTCCAAGCAAAGTATGTTTTGTGGCTTGTTTAAACATTTATGACTGAGGCTCATAAATAAATTTATGGCATCAACCCATATCTGGTACCACATAGGGTGTGTCCACATCAATGATAAGTCTTGAAGATTCTGGACTAGTTTATGAAAGGTTTTACTAGTTTCTGAGCGGTCTACAAGCCTGGAGACTGTGGAGCTTTGGGTCGATGTTCATAACAAGCTGCTCTGGAAATATAACAGCAACTATATCCTATTGCATACATATCCGATAGGATGTTTGCTTTTGAATAATTTGATAAGTGAGTGATTGAAATGCATCAACATAATTAAGTCAAACTCTGTATTGTCTTCCTTATTTTCATAGAAAACGGCGTCCACACCACATGCTGTACTGCCCAGACTTAAAGGTTCTTTGACAAGGTTTTGGAGCTATCATGGAGGAAAAGAGAAGCATACTTACTCCTGATCAAGATGCTCTGGACCATATAGTTGATTTAAGAGACAAACCTTTCCTTGAGGAAAGGTATATTGACTCAATTAAAGGTAAGAAGTAACTTTCTGATCATTATTGCTATAACGATGTTGAAGACATTTTTTTCAAGTACATGAAAGCGAGTTGCAGTACTCAGTACTTAAAAAACGATTTTTGAATTGTTACATAGAATTTAATTATTCGCAAACATTGTTATAGAGGGCCAGTTCGAGGGATCTGACTTATGTTTGAATATTAAACATAAATAGTTGCCTTATAATCATGCAATCACAATGTCTTTAGTAATTTACGTCACTTTTATTACTTTAATGTATAGATTAGCACTAAACAATAATGTGGATTAATAACAATTTGTATTGTCCACATTATTGTTTAGACCCATTGGTAATCTTGTTTCTCTAATCCCCAGAAGTTAATATAAGACACGCCGTGAAATTTTACACCAAGTTTATATGAGAAAGAACAGAGGGAAATACTTAACTATGGATTCCTTAAAAATTTAACATGAAGCAACTGCATGTGCTAATTATGACCTGGATGAATGAGAATCTCCAGTAACATTTTTCCTGTTCATTTCTTGCCTTACTAGGGAGAGGGGTGTTTACCGATAAAGCCATCAAACAATCCTCGTTTGTGGTTGAATATAGGGGCAACATCTTTCCTTACCAAGGCGCAAGACCTAAGAGGAAACGTCATGATACTTTGACCAATTACTTTTTTGAGTTTTCCTGGAACGGAGAACACTGGTGGTAAGCTGTCTGCTTGTTTTCCTGCATAGCTATAACTACAAAATATCTAATCAGCTAATCTACAGCTATCCCAAAAATGTTTGGTTCAGTTAACATTTCATTAAGAGAATGTTTTTGTGCAGCATTGATGCTTCGACAAACGACGGGACACTGGGGAGACTGGTGAATGATGACCACATCAACCCTAACTGTGAAATAAGGAAAATTGTTTGCGATGACACGCCACATCTGTGCCTGTTTGCAGTGAAAGAAATATCTCCAGGCGAAGAGATAACTTACAACTATGGGGAGTCGAATTACTCGTGGCGCTCCAAGGTGGGTTTATATATTTTTTCTAATTAAGAATTTTATCAATTTTTTTTTATAGCTTAAACATAAACAGAGCAAACAAATAGAAAATAAGGCAGGTAACCAAACATGCATTAATGTTTATTTCATTAATGTGGAGAGCAGTAGTGTGAGGCAAAAATCAGATTAACTGCACAAAACCATTACATGCTTGTCTGGATGAGGTTGCTTTCTCTTGAAACAGATTCTGTCCCGTTGTTCTCTAACTATACCATTATTTTTACCTTATAATTGAGTCTTGTGATTTTTCTTAAATCAAATTATATTAGATTAGAATTCCAGTTCATTGGAAAGATTCAACTGAAATAATCCAGTCTAATGCAGCAGTTCTTTTGAAGTCACTTTAAATGATAGTAGAGACTCAAGACGTAGCCACAAAGCCATTACCGTCTTTGTCTTTTGATAGGGAAAAGAGTATGTTGGAGTTTGGTTCGACATCTTTCCTAGAATCTTTTCCTATAAAGCAGACATCGACTTGATCAGGGAAGAAATGCTTTCTGAAGATTTCGACCATTTAAAGAGTGAGCTGCAGGCGACGAGGCCAGAAGCAGCAAACAATACAATAGCAATATGGTCTGAAATGGTTCAAATGAAAGCCAAACCACCTTGTCCAAATGGCCGGATGAGATGGTTGCGATGTTAAACACCATGACCGGATTTGAAAACCAGGTGAAAGAACTGAAGGAGAAAAATAAACGATTTGGAAGGGTCCAGTGAACTGATCAAATTGCGGTCTGGCACCCATGAGGAAGGGTTCGGGTAATAATCTAAAAAAATGCTTGGTATCAGCACTGCATAAAGAACACGTGCCCAAGACTGAGTCCCGCTTCTGTTCAATGAAAATCCAGAGGCAATCTACCCAGATCATACAGCCAGGGAAGAATTCCATGATGTGACAAGCGACCCATGGTCGATAAGCAGTCAGCTGCAGCATTCTCTTCCATGCTAGACTTTGTATAACATTGAAAGACGTAGATAAGGATTTTGTGGGCCGAGCCAACAACCATTTCAATGTGTTGACTTAGCCTCCAAATTCCCCAGATCTTGGTCCAATCAAACCTTATGGTTTGAGCTGGATAAACAAGTCTGGTCAATGGATGCCCCACCTCACGACTAACGGCTTGGTACCAGATACCACAGCACAGCTTTAATGGTTTGGTGGATTCAAGACTTTGAAGGGCTCAGGAATGTTTTCGCCAAATAAGTGGTACAATGTTAGGCAGATGAATATCATTTTATGATTGATTGATGTGTACTAATGTAGTTATATTGACAACTTTATAGAATTTTTGTGGGAGGTATCATTGTTGGAATATATCAGAATTTCTTTAACTTAGCATTTGTATATGAAATTTTAACAATATTTGCAAACAAAAACTTAAAATGGCAAACTAGCTGAACAATGTATTGCATGGTTTTCTGTGCTTGTAAATATGAGTTTACTACATCCGTAAAAAAAAAATCTTTTTTTTTCTTCTGCATTTTCAGTTTGAGGAATCAGATACAGCCTCCAGTTCTGAAAACTCGGGCTCTGATGATAATGCTTCCTACACCAACAAGAAGGAAAAGGCTGTTCCCAGTTCTGATGATTCTGACTCAGATAAGATGCACAGAATCCCCAAGACTCAAACCAAGACTAAAAGTAATTTTTACACCAGCAAAAATTACTGCTATGTTTGCGGTGCAGGTTTTTCTAAAATTTCTCGACACCTTTTGAGGCATATTCATGAAGAGCCTGACATTGCTGAAGCTTTTGCATTGCGCAAAAAATCCAAGGGTCGAAAAAAGTTACTTGAGAATCTGAGGAACCGGGGAAATTATAAACATAATCAAGAGGTTCTGAAGTGTAACAGAGGGAAGCTGAAATTGAAAAGGCGACCAACAACTGTGGAGGGTAGTAGCAAAGACCTTTTGCATTGTCTATATTGTAAATGCATGTTCAAACATAAGGACATTTTCCGGCATACTGCCCGATGTCCTTTTAGGATGCAATTTTCAGAAATCAATTTAATGCCTGAGCTTCCATACTCATCATTTACCCAAGAGCTACCACCTGGTGTGTGGAATATATTTCTGACTATGAAAAAAGATAAGATATCGTCCGCGGTCCAAAATGACGTCCTTGTAATACAACTTGCACAGAATCTGTCTGAGAAGCATGAAAATAATCCAAGTAAAATAGAACACATTCGGCAGACACTGAGAGACATGGGAAGACTTCTGATAGCACTGCACAAAAAGGCTATCTTTAGCTTCGAAGACGCAATCAAACCCCGGAACTTCAACAAGGTTCTTGAGGTTGTCAAAAACATTTGTGGTTTTGATGAAAAAATGCAAGACTATGGCAAACCAAGTCTTGCTTTTAAATTATCTCATATGCTGAAAAAAATGGGTACAATTGTTCTTGCTGATTGTGATGGCAGTGAGAGAACGATGAGAGACACAAAGAAATTCTTGCAATTGTGCACAAACGAATGGAGCGAGCTTGTTTCGCAAAAACTGGGAGCTTCGTTGAGTGGACAAAAAGTACTCAGCGCATCTACCATACCATTCACACGTGATGTGCAGGTTTTCCACAGTCACCTGGAAACAACATCAGCCCTTTCCATTGAAAGCCTGAAGATGCATGAAAAAACTGAGGCCTACAGTGCTCTTTGCAGAGTGACGCTTACACAGGTGTCAATCCTCAACAAATGTGGTCCTGAAGTTTCCAAAATGACCCTGAGGGCATTCCAGGAGAGGGAGGATGCCACTCAAGTGTTGTCCAAACACTTTATTAGAATAAATATTCTGAGTAAGACCGGCCAAAATGTTGCTGTCTTGTTGACTTCTGAACTCGTCCGTGCGATGACTATGCTTGAGAGCAAGAGAGAAACGTGTGGCGTACACAGAGACAACCTTTTCTTCTTTGCAATGCCCGACTCTTCTTCAACAAGCCTTTACAATGGCAGGGACTGCATTAAGTTTTTTTCAGATTCATGTGGTGCAAAGAACCCAGAGCACCTCAGGTGTGTGCAACTACACAAGCACATAACAAGAATCTTTCAGATTCTCAACTTGGAGAACGATGAGCTTGGTCACCTTGCCAAACTGCTGGGCCAGGACCTTCGTGCTGACAGGGATTACTATCAGTCACCTGAGGCGGCCATGGAGCTTGCAAAAATATCCAAACTTCTATTGGAAATGGAAAAGGGTTCTCTTGACAATTTTAAAGGAAACTCTTTGGAGGACATTGAGATTGCAGGTATGTTTGATTCACTTGTCTGACTTTCCAAAACCTTTTAAGAGATTAATCATTATAAATAAACACTCTCCTGTGCTTTTTATTAAAGATGAATTGTTGCCGGAAATGGAGCAGGACAACCATGAAACTGGTAATGCTGAGAAGGATAATGAATCCGAATCAGATGTTTCACTTAAGCTGAGCGGTATGTATTTAGGATAATGTTAAATGTAACACTTATCAAGAACACACAAAGAACTATGAACTGTAAGAACAATACAGACATGAGCAATGGTTAAAACAAAAAGCAAACAAAAAAAACCTCTGTTCATCCACCCTGGGTTCCATGCCACCCTCCCCACAGGTTCACCTAGAGCATCTGCTACATCTACAAAATTTCTGTTTACTCCGGCTCCATTTTTTACAATGCATAAAGCCACATACAAAGGGCGCACAAAGTGAGTGGTAAATGGAGGGTCTGCAGCGGGTAGTAATCAGTTTTTTTTCTGCTGTTAGCTCTAGTCAGTAGTGCACGCCTTTAGAGTCAACAATATTTTGGATAAATGATTTAGAATGAGAAAGGTATGGAGAAAGAAAACATTTGGCCTCATTCATCAACCGTGAAGGTTGAGGAATAGTCAGGTTAATGAACAAACACATTTTGTTCATTAACCTCACTGAGCAATTTTACGAGGATTCTGACACCGGCCAATGTTTTTCTTATTTGTGGTTTGTTCTTAGGTAAGAACAGAATCAAAGAACTCTTAGGAGCCTCTTAGAAGCATTTGAGTGATGTCAGGTTTGCGAAAAATAATCCGCTATTGTATCAGTTATTCTTTCTAAAATACAGGATTTAAATGACAATAAAAATTTTCCATTTGTAATGATCAATAATAATTTTCATTATTTTACGAAGCCTTATGGTATTTTAAAAATAAATAAACATACACAACAGACTTGGTGTTTGACAAGAAATAATTAATTGGTTCTAAATAAAGGATTTAATATAGAATTTAACAGCTTACGAAAGCCATCACTTACAAGAAAAAGCTGAAACTATTAATTTATTGTTGTTACTATTGTGCTGGACCACCTCTGATAATTGTGGGGAAGTCTATCCTCTGCCATTAATCAAACTCTCTCTACCGTGTTTAGCATGATGTTCATTAATCTCAGATTTGACATCAGCGTCCACTTAACGTGTAACAGCATCCCAAGCATCTTTTTTGTGTTATTTTACATCCGCTACTGAAATTTCTTAATGAGACAGCCCGTTGGCTGTCTTCCTCCTGCACAAATATCTCTACTTTGGAAGAACTGACTCTTCTTTTTTTCATGTTTGGAGACCTCAGCTCTACTGTCTTTACTCTTTTGATTTCTGCGGCCTGTGTCTTGTGCATACGGTCCTGCAGTCTGATCCTTATCTGGGCATTGGCGGATTGTGTACCTATGCTAATTAGGATCACAGGCACGATCTTCCAGCTTCCGTGCAGAAGGGGATTCACCAATTTTAGAACACAGGGGCAGACAATTTTTGCTGCTCAAGAAGGCTTTTTGAATCTGACGTAGACTTTCTCGTAGAGTCCTCTTAAGAACAAATTCAAGAATATACTTAATAAGATATTGGTGAATGAGGCCATTTGTTCACAAAACTCTCAGAGAGGTTAAAAGCAATCTAATGGGTCCTTTTTTTTTTTACAAATTAGTTTTTACTGGATGACACTGAAGTCAATAATGGACATCTCTGCATTATCTTGTATAAGACATGAAGCCTTTGCTAAATATGGAGGAAGACATTTTAAATATTCCACAGTGATATTAATTACTGATGGGAGCCACTATAACAATACTAGTTTATTTAATTTATTATGTATTTGTTGAATTATGTGTGTATTTACTACTAACTATTAGACCCAGTGGAACAACAAGCTGTAATGGAGGAGCAGAGCAGTCAGCAGACTCCTGAGCAAGATGCCCTGCAGCAAATAAATACCTTCAAAGACAAACCCTTCCTAGAGGAGAGGTTAATTGATACCATCAAAGGTTTGACTTTTAACGTTAACATTTTTTTTTTATTTAACCCGCTTTTTAATGAGAATATACATTGTATAAAAGATGAAGAATAACATATTTTGCCTTTGCATGGTGTTTGAACCCATCTTCTCTCAATTCTTGAACATGTTAAATGTTAAGTTGTTAGGATTGTGACCTTTGTACTAAACATAATCACAGGCCTGGTGCTTCATTTATAAAACTGTGCCTAGGGTTTGCATAAACATAGGACAATGCCGACTTCCATTCATAAATCACAATCCAGTAGAAGAGTGGTGCAACATCTGGAGCCACTAAAAAGTCCCAAAAAAAAGTAACATAAAAAGTCAGTGGATTGCCTCTAATTAATTCTATTGACTGCTGATTGATGTCAGTAACAATGAAGGCAGAAAGGAAGCTTTACACAATTTGAATTTGAAGTTCTTAAAGGAGAGAGCCGAAAACAAGAAAAAAAACAAAAACCTGGCTTAAAATATACAATAAGTGAGCAAAGAATACTGTGAGGATGCTAAAATGAAAGAGTATGTGGATTGAATTGTATATTTCGAAAATTCAGTAGGATATGTTCAAGTATATATAAGTATAAATATGAATCATGTTACAGAAAAGTGCAGCAAACTATCCAATTTCCACAACCATTCTCTCTATTCAGGTTCTCTGTTGGCCTTTTAACTATTAGAAATTTTAAATATTTTTTTGTAATTAAGGTGTAAAATGCGTTAAGGGCCATGACCAACCATTTAAAAACATTGTAATTATATTTATCATTTCCAAAAAAAACAACTCAGGAAACAAATCAATGGTTCCTCACAGAAATTCTAAATTCAGAGTTATTAGATAGATATTATTAGGTAAATTTGGCTCATATTTGATTGACTATGACGTATTTACTTTTACTTATGCAGTGAGTAATAGATTTTGATCACTAATTACATCATAAGCAAGTTTCCCTGAAAAGGTGTCTGTTTGTAGCTCGGGTTTGTAATTTTATGGCTGCATGGTGCAATGCATTTAGGCCAACAGCTGGGATTAAAGCCTTAAATTGTAAAGCTCTCTGCAGAGTAATCCAATATGATTTTTTGATCCAGAAGTGTAGCCCGATACAAGAAAAATAAATACCTGTTTTTTTTCTTTCCTGTGGACAGTTGAGTGAGATTTATTTATTTATGTGTGGAAGACAGGGAGGGATTTCATTTGGTGGGATGTGTTACAACACAATGTTCTAAATACACTGATCACCCATCGTATTACATTTTTTGACGGGTGAAGTCAGAATGATATTATTATCTCATGGTAACTTTCGATGGGTTTAGATGTATTGTACACAGAAGAAAGTGAAATTTTTTACCTGAAGTTGTGTTGAAAGTGTATCAGGACCATGGGCGACTTTGACATGGACCAGATTTTGATCGCTACAAGACTGTGTCATAGCATCTAGTTGGGTGTTCCAGGTCTGAAGTGGTTAGAACCTAGCAAAGAAGGTTATTTTAGTGAATTGGGTCATGGGTTATTTGCGATAGCAGGGGAGGCTAGCCTGTGTTGTATGATCACACAGAAGAGACACTGTAACACAAGCTGTTATATAAAAGGTAGATTCTGATTCTGACAGTAATGAGTTAGATCTCAGTGTATCACAGAACTGTTTTAGTGGTAAAAGCGGGACCTATGACTGGGATAGGTGTAAATGTTTAAATCAACAATGTTATCTTTAAGGTGAAGCCAGGATCCTAAATTACAATACCATTAGATTATTCTACGCATCTTGGAAAACTATGACACTATGAGCTTGCATAGTGCTGTCATACTATACCAAAACTAACTTATTCATATCTTTCAGATTTATCAGGGAAACCATGACAGGGTGACTCTTGAAACCTTTGGAGAAAACTACAGGAGTCATTATTGTTTTCTGACATAACTGTAAATTTGATATACAATCCAGTTATTAGAATGCAATGATGCATTTATTAGTTTTTCAATAAATAGTCCCCGTTATCCCTCAGGTTTCATGATCAAAAATGTGAATCAGTATTCATGCCTTCGACTGGTGTGAGACATGGATTTTCAACCACCAAAATCATAAATACATTTAAATATTTAAAGAGAGACTGAAGGTATTCTAAGACAACTTGTCGAATTTTATGCACCTTTTATTTTTAAGTACTAAAAAAAAGCTTTTGAATACCAACAGAAAAATACAATGTTACTTTGTACTGAATACTATAATTCACCTGAAAAAAATATTTGCTTATTTAGTTGATGTTTTTTTTCAGGATGTTTGAAGCTTGAAAGCAATAAGATGGTTTGACATTGGTTGGATGTAACCCGGCCTGTTTTATTTTTGATTATTATAGGGAAAGGTGTGTTCACCAGAGAATCAATTGAACCGCTCTCATTCGTCGTTGAATATCGGGGGATTCTCACTAAAAAATACGGAGGCAAAAAGAAATGTGAAGATACTCTGAAGGATTATTTCTTTGACTTCTCATGGAAGGGTAAAAACTGGCGGTGGGTTTTTAAAACATTTTTTTATTTTATATTGTTAGTAATGGCTGACGTTTCAAGGAAAGCTTGTTTTCAAAAGTGAAACTAGACTTTAATGTGCACAATTTGGGAAATGTGTTGACAATGTGAGAATAATTCCACAATAAATTTGAGTAGTTTGATCACAACCTTTGTCATCGCCACCCTCAGCCCTAGTAAGTATGATAAAACTTTGAGAGTTTGTTAGGAGTTTAATAAAGAGTATTTTGCTTACAGGATCGATGCTTCACAAGAGGATGGGACCCTTGGAAGACTCGTCAATGATGATCACATAAAACCCAACTGCAAAATGAAGAAAATTATTTGCGAGGGAAGACCACACTTGTGCCTCTTTGCTGTGAAGAAAATCTCTTCAGGCGAGGAGATAAATTTCAACTATGGGGGCTCCAGCTATCCGTGGCGCTCAGAGGTTGGTTTATCTTCTGAGTGTGCCTTAGTTTTGATTGTATATATAAATATATACATTGTGTTGAATCTTTGCCTATAAAACATTTATTAATTTCATGGCTATCCAAAATAATCGAAAATTGATGTTAACGTAAACAATGTGGAACTCTAATTTTACTAATTACTAGTTTTTCAATGAATATCTTTGGGGGCATGAGGGTTGGGAGCCCTTGGGTGTGCCTAGTGCTCCGGCAGTCCTGGTCAGGGCGCTTCCTGGGCTATGGGCCTTTTCGTTGTACCTTGGCGCCTGGGGTACTGTGACGTCTATTCCCCGGGTGTTCTCCTTGTTTGGGGGAATGGTATGAACTATCTGGCTAGCATCTCCTAACCTGAGCTTGGGTTTTGACTGGGAACACCAGTGGCTGCCGAGCCACTGAGTTTGAGGTTAACATCAGCGCTCTGTGTTCAGTTCTCAGAACACCTAAGACTCTGGGCTGACTGGGGATGCATGGAACTTAAACCACTACACTGCTCGTTTATCTTACCGCCTGTTCTCCCTTCTTTGTTTCTTTAGTTTCGTCTTTGTGTTTTACACTAGGTGGATCTGGTGGGCTGGTGCAGGTCACACCTGCGAATGCACGGATAAAAAAACTTTTTGCTACAAGATCAAAGTGCATGCATTCATAAGAAATGTTTTCTACCAATCTTGGCACAAACCATAAGTATACGTGCGGACAGATGGACAAACAAACTAACTTATAAGTACAACCAGCATTTCCATATGAAGATCAAGCATGTATTGAAGGATT
The DNA here is from genome assembly GCA_037951165.1 of Lophius americanus. Taxonomy (NCBI): domain Eukaryota; kingdom Metazoa; phylum Chordata; class Actinopteri; order Lophiiformes; family Lophiidae; genus Lophius; species Lophius americanus. The sequence goes on from JBBDHG010000170.1 coordinate 2,092,563, forward strand.
TGAATTTGGAATATTCACTCTTGTTCATCTTTAAGTAGACTAGGAAGTATATGAAAGGAAAATCATTATAGGAATGGCAAAGGTAAAACAAACAAACAAAATCTCAATTAACTAGAAGATAAATACAAGTTTGATTCTGTGTTTGCGTGTGTCATGTAGGCATACCTTCATAAAACATGAAGATCCCTTTCTTTGCCTCAGCCTTCAGAAAGTTAAGGCTGTTTCCCTAAGCTAAAACAGCCGTCTTAATCAGTCTTGGCAGGATGCAACTATACCTTCTGTTTGACTTATTACTCATGTTTGATATAAAAAATGATTCAGGGTTAGCTTTAGAGACCTTTCAACAACGAGGCTCGAGATTGCAGACAATATCAGTGGGTCCAGGTATTTATTCCCCCATCCAACATCTACAAACCATTCGGGATTGAGGATTTCTGAGGAGGATGTTGAAAAATACGTCCTCAAAAATATCATGAGCAACTATGTGTGAGTTTTGCAACATTATAACAAAGCAGTTGCAGTGGATGGCTTTAGATAAATGGGTTGAAAGTCCGATACATGTGGAATATTTAAAGTGATGTAAATTGGTGTAATTTTGACTTTGTAGAAATATCTTCTTGCCATCGCACGGCCGAATAATGTAGTTTGACAACTTGTATTATTGCTGAAGAATGTGTTTTAATTATATGGTGTCTCCTTAATATTTTTAGGAGTCCAGTGAGGAGCTGAATGCATCTACAAAAGGTGCTACATCTTCTCCAGAGAATGAGCAGGTACGTTTTTAATGTATTGTCCTTTTTAAACACTAAGTAGATTTGGGTTTAGAGGGTTCCGCATGGCTGTTCTCGTAAAGATTGGTTTCAATTATGATGTCATGTAAACATCTTTCAATGGTTTTCATTATGGATTACTCAACTATTTTATTTTCGTCATTGTTTGGTACATAAAACCTGGGAATGTTAAGAATGAGCGAGAAAACAATGGACATGGTTTCCTTAGAAAATACATGATGATTCTTTTGGCAGATCCCTTTCGGGGTCGCCACAGCGGATCATCTATTTCAATCCATAGTTACCGCAGGCACCCAGCTGGCTAATAGTAGTGACAGAATTTGTTAACCTGAGCCCTGACAGATCCAGTAAGGAAATCAGTTTTGCAACCTTCCCCATTTATCCGGGAGAGGGAATGGCACTAGAAGTATAATGATTTGTATGACTAACATTCTCAAATAAGAATAAAAAATTCTGCTTACTGTCTGAAAAGAGAATTTTGGGGGGGTTTTTGGACTAAACTCCCCCTATGGGGGATTAATAGTGTCTTTATCTATATATATATCTATGCATTAACACAATTTGCTTAATACATTTACTGTTTTAATTTTAACTGAGTTATTTAGTTGAATGTAGAGATGTTAATGACGGATAGGTAAATATTTAAGTCTCAAGAATTTTACACATCAAAAACTTATTTATTGGTAAGATACGTTTTGTGTTCTATAAAAGGACGTGCTACAAAGTTCAACAATGAAAGAAATGTTTTTGGGCAAAATGTTGTCAACGAAAAGGAAGTAGTGCTTAACCACAGAGCATAAGTGTAGAAATAGTAAGGGTGAAAAATTCTTATTCAAATAATACCTAAAAGATATGTTTCTAGTAATCTATTTATGAGTAATCCATCATGATGGTCGACTATCCATGTAGTTGGCTGTTTATTAAGCAAAGTGGCAGAGATTCTACCTAAAATCCTGGTGAGATAGAAAAGAACAATCTTAACAAAAGAGAGTTTGAAGTTTAGAAAAAGTGTGCATTAATGAGCTTTACACTTGACTATAGAGGTCCTTTGGTTGTGTTAAGACATGAAAAATGATCTAGTTAGAGTTTGTGGAATTTAATGGAAAGACAAGATTAACATGATTTGATTTCATTCAAATAAAGCACATAAAGGTAATTCATAATTCATATTTTAGGTTAAGGACTCACAAGAAGGCTCCCCCTCTGAAGACTTGGATGGTGACAGCAACGGTGAACCAAGTGACAACAGTCCGTTTTTTCGAGATGCCAAAAAAAAAATAGATTCTTCCAAACAGCAGAGCTGTTTGCAACAACCAGATGATGATTTGAGCATCCAGGAGGAGGATGAGGCTGGTGGCAGCTCCGATTATTTGACCTCTGATGAAGAAACCAGAGCTGTTTCACTCACCAGAAAAAATTATTGTTACGTTTGTGGGAGTGCTAAGTCTAAAATTTCTCGGCATCTTTTCACCCATAGAAAGAAAGACCCAGAAATAGCTGAAGTTTTTGCACTACCCCCGTCATCAAAGGAACGAAGTGCGCTGTTGGATAAATTACGAGAAAGGGGAAACGAAAAACATAATCAGGAGGTTTCAAAGACTGGCTCCGGAGATCTAAAAGTGCCCATAACAGCTAAGCCATTAGCACACTGCGTTTATTGTAAAGGCAAGTACAGTCGTAAGGTAATTTGGCTCCATATGAAGAAGTGTCAGTCAAAGAAGCCTTTAACACCTTCAAAACGAGGCAGGAGTAAGATCTTAGCTTTCGTTGCTGCTGCAGAGTCGACAGATTCCAATGAAGTCTCTGAAGATGTGAAACAAATACTGAGAACCCTGGAAGAAGAAGACAGTGTGTCTGAGGTTGTGAATGATCCGCACTTACTGTTGCTGGCACAGTGGTGCCGACAGACAAACAAAAGCAAATCAAGTAAAAATGACAGTACCGCACAGAAGCTGAAGCTTGTTGGAAGACTACTGTTAGCATTGAAGAAAAAGTCAATTTGCAGCTTTGGCGATGCTATGAAGCCCCAGAACTTCAGCAAACTGGTTGAAGCCGTCAGAGAGATCATTGGCTTCAATGAGGAGATGAACTCCTATCGCAACGCTAATCGTTTAATGAAATTGGCAATTTTGCTTACGAATATTGGTAACATAAACTTTGCCAGGGCTTTGAAAGACAATGACAATAAACAGATATTACAGGAAGCAGAGACATTTATCGCAATGTGCGAAAAAGAATGGATCTGCCCCAGATCGAAAGTGAAAGGCATACCGGTCCTTCCGTTCATACATGATGTGCAGCTTCTCTACCAGTGCATGGAGAAGATAGCAACTTCTGCAGTTGAAAGTCTGTCAATGTATGAAGTCCCTCAGGTTTACAATGCTCTCCTCAGAGTGACAGCTGCTCAAGCGTCAATCTTAAACAAAAAGATCGGAGACGTTTCCAAAGTGACTCTCCAGTCATACAACGAAAGGAGTAAGACTGAGGGCCACGAAGAGGGCCACGCTCCTGTTCCCCCGACACAGTTTGAGCAAATTCTGTCTAAGCACTTTGTGAAGATCAATCTTATGAGCAACAAGGGCAAAGAAGTTTCTGTTACAATGATGCCTAAACAGCTCGCTGCTTTAACACTGCTGGTCAGCAAGAGAGCAGCATGTGGAGTCCATAAAGATAATCCTTTTTTATTTGGACGTTCTGCTGACAAATGTACGAGTTTCTGCTATGGACAACAGTTCGTCAACATTTTTATCGACCAGTGTGGTGCAAAGAACACAGCTAACCTCAAGTCTGTCTCTTTTCGTAAGTATGTTGCAAGACTTTTCCAGATTTTTAGCCTAAGCAGCAGCGGGTTTGAAGAACTAGCCAAAATGCTTGGCCATAACATCCGGACCAACCGAGATTACTACCAGACGCCAGAAGCAGCTGCTGACATTGCAAAAATTTCAGAGCTGCTATCAGCAATGGAGAATGGATCTCTTCAGAGATTCAAAGGGAAATCTCTGGAAGAAATTGAGATTGCAGGTATGTGTCCAGTTAAGCACTTTTCATTTAACCCAAAAGAAAATTGAATGCTACTCACAAAATGTAATGGGATTTTGATCATTTTCTTACACTATTCTTCTTTGCCTCTCGAGCCACAGCAGTGGCTCTGGCTCAGGATTTATTCATTCATTTATTTAACTTTTTTTTTTACCAGGAAGTCTTATTGAAATAAGAAATTAAAAACCGGGCCAACAAAGCACCGAAATACACACTTATAATGCTATAACTACCACGTAGTATACAAAAAAATCCCCAGTAATACAACAAGCTCTATTAATACATAGTTGCCTATCAGGAAAAACCATCACGTCTCCATCACATTGTTTATGATGCTTTAAACTTAAATTCACACGAGGGAATCAATTTTCAAGATCCTTTTTTTAATTGTTCTAAGCCCAGGTGCAGAGTGGGAAAATGCAGCTCTTCTTCGATCTGTCGAAACATGGGGTTCATTGTACAAAACGTACAAAACGCCACTTGCAAGACCATAACTGGTAAATGAAGGGTCAGAGGTCAGCAGGAAGTTTACCAAGTAGTGCTTTGGGATAGAAATGCCCCAGTTCCGTTGTCTGTATGGGGTTAATGACATCAAGCCCACCAAGCCATCAAGAATACACCAATGTGTGATGGAATCTGCATCAGCAATGAAACCTGTCCCATTTGCATGCGATTGATTGCATGGATATTTTTTGATCCTTATGAATGTTTGTGTGAACTCATGTTACATGCCTTGAGTACAGATTAGTAGAGCAGATGATTGCATTTACATTACCTTTATGTATGTGGACTAGTTTTGTGTGTATGACTTCACCAGCATACATATGTGAATGCACGTGCATATGACTGAATATGATGTGTGCGTAGCATCATCTTCACAGGTGTACAGTCTAACTGGCCAAACTACCTTCATTACTGACGTTACTGTATTACTATACTAATATCTTGATCTGGAATAAAACCATATCACCTATTACTATTGTTTTTAAAATTGTATCTTTGTCTTTTATTCCTTTTGAAGGTGAACTGGAACCAGATACGGTGTACAATGATGTTGAGAATAAAAAAGAAACCTCTCTTCAGCTGGCAGACATTTTCGGTGACACTGTTACCGGTAATACACTCTAAATACCACCTTGAATAAATATGAGGTAGATAGAACAATAACCTATTTTCTAACATCACATTTGAATGAAGTCTGAATAACAAAGCCACAATGGCACTATATATTATATAGACATAGGAATAAATACAGCATCCTAAACGCTCTCTAAACTTTTTGCCACCATTATTAGTTTGTTTTACGATTGACCATTCTTGAATAATCAGACTAATCAGTTACATGGAAATGCTGCAGAGTTTTGAATGATCACTGACTGGGATGTGCCTGCCATGTAAAGTATCCAAAGTCAAAAATAATGAAAGAAGAAAACAGTTACTAACAATATTTAAACCAATATCTTCTTCAAATAGCAGTAAATATCTTTTCACCGCAGTAAAACTTGTTGTTTTTCATTCACAGTTTGAATATGTACTGACGATGCAAAAAGTACGTTGTTCGTGATGAGCAGTGATGAAAGGCTGTTTAAAATTTCTACATCTAAGGGATTTTGTGCTTTATTGTTGTCATATTATTTGTCCAATTACCATTTATATACTTCAGGAGTCAGCTACCGGTCAATTCTGGTTGACTAGACAATCTTTGCGAGATCATAGTTTACCATAGTTTGAGAAATAACGAACATACAGTCAATGCATATGTAAATAAAATGTTGTTTCAGAATGTGCTTGAAATATTTTTTCAAGAACAAGGAAGATCCAACTTGGCAATATAGAGGAAGCAAAACTCCTAACAAGATTTCTGTAAGTGAACCTGCGTGAGGGTCGCAACCGGTGACGACGCCTCCCCCACAATGATCTCAAACACCGTTTTACAAAAATACAATTTAGAAATATAAAAATGGACTGATACTTAAAAACAAAAGTCCTTTCTTCATTTTTTTTTTTTTCTCATATTCCTTATTCCTGAACAGTTGTCACACAGAAAATTGGAATGTTGGAATACTTCCGTTCATACTGGGCCTCAACAAAGCACAAAATGTCAAATAAAAATTTGTCATCAGAATCAAAAAGGTGCAGAATTATTTTGCGTTTTATTACTTTTGGACATTATTTTCATATATTTTGGAACAATAGCTCTTAGCATATATTGGCACATGACATTTGATCTTGACTTGGAAAATGTTGTTGACCACTGATGTTGGAACATCAGTAAAGCTAACCCCTTGGGATGGTAGGACGCATAGCAGAAAATTGAATTATGGACAAATGGCATATCATGGCCAGATGCAGTTGTTCTTTTGAGCTGTGAACCTTGAGCTTTTGTGTGATCCACAAAAAAAGTTCTTGGTTTGTTGAAAATAAAGTGATTTTCATCCAGCAACACATAAAGAGTGTCTGTCACTGTCTCCTTTTTTAAATATATATTTCCTATGTGTTCAATCTGTGGTGCAGTAAAAATCTTATGATAAATAGAAAAATAGATAGGAAACAATAAACTTGACAATCTTCTCACACAGTTGTATCTCTATTTTCTTTAGGCGTTTCCTCCTCCCCAATTCAGAAAAAGAACAGAGGCATCGCCTTGAAGAAACGTGGCCGAGGCAGGAAGAAGGACTGTGCAAAAGAGGCACCTGAGCTAAACCATGAGATGCACACAAAGAAGGATGACGGGTCAGTGGAAATACCCAAGAACCACGATGCCGGCACGCCTGAAGAAACACTACCTCATAGCAATAAGGACATAACAAGGATGAGTATTAGTGATGACGATGAGGACATGAATGTGGACTTTGAGATGGACACTGATAAAGATGATGTGAGAAATGAGGAGAATGATGGCCATAGTGACACAAATCATCCATCATTGGCTTCAATACCTGAAGTACAAGATATGGACAATGACAGCAGCCACACTAAGGAGGATGTTGGCTCCCCGGGCAAGCTCACGATTAGTTCAGACCATGAGGACACCATGGACACTGTACCAGTGTCCCATGTGGAGAAAGATGAGCAAGAAGGGGAACAAAAAAAAGTCATGGATGTGGATGAAGGGTGTACCTCTGCCATCTTAAGCACAGGTAAAAAAAAGTATATCTGGCTGCCACAGAGGAAAAGTCATTTAGAACATCCAGTCTGTTAACCTTGAACATGATGAACCAAAAAATGTTACAAAATCCAGTATTTTTCAAGCAGTCCCTAATCAGTAAATTGTTTTAAACTTTGACTTGTTAGTTGTGCTAGAAGTAGAATCAGCCAACAGTCTTGAGACTCCTCATGCGACTTTGAACACCAATCCAATAGCTGTCAAAATAAAAGTGTTGCTCAACTCCTTATATATATATATATATATATATATATAGATATATATATATAGATATATATATATATAGATATATATATAGATATCACCAAATCCAGTTTGTTTATCCTCTCAAGATCATGAGTGTCCGTACAGAATGTCACAAAAATCCATCCCATAGTTAATTAACTGCATTTTAATCACTTAACAGGGAATATGATTTTACCCTTGATTTCACTCTTTATAGAAAAGAAGAACACATTATCTGCTGCAATGACTGGAATGAGAGAGGTGAAGATAGTAATAAAAAAACTGGACATTGTAAGTATCTTATTTCTTACCATATTCTCACATTAAAAACTCTCAGGTTCTCAGTATACATGTTTGGCAACAACATCATTACTTTGCTGTATGCCAGTCAGTGTGGTTTTATTTAATCAGAATTGAAATTATAGACAAATATCAGGCATGTTATCAGGCTTTAGCTGGTTCAAGCGTAAAAGCTTTAAACAATACTTGATTTTTCACTTTAACATTAATGGTAATAATTTGCGGAAACCGTATAAAAGTGCTCACTTTTGTCATTTTTTTTTCTCTTAAAGGAAAAGTTGTGGACTACAGTCCATGTTTCTCAGCTGTCATCTCTATTCAAGTCCTGTAAGTCGTCACTGAAATGTCAGCCCATCCAGGATGCCAACAACCAATGTGCAACATCACCAGCTGCTTCCACAGACTTGAAGAAGCAGTCTAGCCCTAAAAAGGCAATGAATTACCTTTCCTTTTGATATAATTTGAATCATTTGAAAACATTCATAAAAAATCCTTTGAAAGCAAGGGTAAGCAGGTTAATCATTGCATAATTTCTTCTGTAAAATGAGTAAATCTAGGTGTCTTTTAGTTTGATCTGATTCTTCATTTCAAGATAGAAGAATCAAAAATTGAAAGGAGTTTATCCTTTTCATGGTTCAAAGGGATGACAGAGATGGAAACATTTTTTAGATGTTCATTTACAAATTTGAAAACGGAAACAACAAATAGGTCTGTACTTTAGTTTCCTGAGACAGGATGTGCTCCCATTTTATGAGGGTACTTTTTTGTTTTTGAGTATCCGTTACTGAAACAAAACTGTAATTACAAACACAAAACAACACACATTGGTAAGGGAGATAAAATGTCATGACAAATTAGTAATTAAATAACAAAAGTTACATTTTCTCAATTTGATGAGTCAATGGACTGTATTTATAGCGCCTTTCCAGGCCGCTCGACTACTGAAGTACAGTGATGACAGAGACTGCCATGCAAGGCGCCGCCTGCTCATCAGGATTGATAACCATTCACGCCACCATTCACACACCAATGGAACAACCACTTGGAGTTCAGTATCTTGCTCAAGGATACTTTGACATGTAGATCGGAGTAGCCGGGGATCGAACCACCAATCTTCAGATAAGTGGATGACCACTCTACCTCCAGAGTCACTTCCTGCCCCATTGATTGTGAGCGAAGCTCTGTCCAGGGGCACTTTCCTCAGATTCTGAGTGGTGCTTTTTACTGGACTTTTTTTTAAGATATCAGCTTCAAATAATAGTTAAATAATATCTCTCAAAGCTATTTTGGGATATCTGGGCTTTTGTTAATTTAAATTTTGTTGCACAAATTGTCTGGTCAATTAATGATTCAGAATTATATTTGACTTTGGTTGATTATTTCTTTTTTTTAAAAGTCCTCGTTTTCTCCAGTTATTAAGCAGAAAGCTGAAAAGTTGCAAAGCTCCAGAAATCTCTTAAGAATTTCCCTTTTCTGTTTTATATTATTGTTTATTAATAGGTAAACAAGTGCAATTTGAAGTCTGTTAATTTCTACAATAATAAAAAGAGTATTACAAAAGTATACAGCCACATAAAATAATCAATGTTCTTTGTTTGTTTTCTTGCCCGTCAGACAGTGGAGATGACGTGCTCACACTGCAGGAAGACCATGATGAAAGGCCAAACAGCGTTTCAGAAGAAGGGATTCACAGATGTCTTCTGCTCTAAAGCCTGCCTGTTTGCTTTGTTCCCCATAAACAAGACAGTCACCAAGATGTGTTATTACTGCCATAAGTGAGTGAAAAACATCATTTCATCTTTGCGTTCTACACTGTATACCACTGCAGCCTTTGTTGGATGAATTATTATCCCGTTTTTGAGGGTCTTATAGGTTACAACTCATTTTCATCTGTTTAATTATGATGAAAATTAACCGGATTAGGATAAAAAAGAATCACAGGTTACTATATCCATGGCAGTAGAATTTCTGACAAAGTATGACAGGAGGACCTCATGTGATTTAGAAATTACCCACCCGCATCTGGCTTTCTAACAGGATGAGTCAAGTTTGTATTTTACTTGAATTTACTGACATTATACCCTTGAATGTCAAGGCTCTGTGTTGACACCCGCTGCTGGTCAGCTTTCAGCGGCTAGGGGTACGTCTGGCCAGGCAAAGGTCCTGGAGGTCGAACAGCTGGGCAGCTGGAGATCACTGGAAATTTCCGACCGGATGTCTGGAACTCTTACTCTCCCAGCACACCGGGCACCCAACCTTTCAGTGTCTCGCAGATCCAACTCAGCAGTAGGCTCAGAGTGCCCTGGAGTGTGGGTCGCACTGAACCCCCTTAATGGTGGATCACTTGGCTCGTGTATTGATAAAGAACGCATCTAAACGTGTGGACTAAAATTGCGCACTGCTAACCGCTGCTGACATAATTCATTATCAAAGAAGCAGAAAAAGCAGCAAAGGAAACAGTTAATATGGATTCCACCCCGAAATCACTGAGATGCTGATACACACGGGAATAGGGACTTAACGATAAATTAAAGATTTAGTTTTGATGGGAAACCCAAATTCCCCAATTGAGACATATTTGATGCTTCATTGTGTTTAATAGATTTTCAGTAGGGGACAGGTTTGGGCTGCAGGAGGCCAGTTTTGTAACCGGTCAATTAATCTGAAGCCCCGCTGTTGTAGGGTGGCAGAATATGTCCCTTCCCTGTCCTGAAATAAATGGGGAGGTCTCTGAAAAAGATTTCATCAGGATGGCAGTTTATGTTGTTGCGAAACCTATATGTACCTTTCAGCATTAATGGAGCCTTAACAGCTGACACAGATATGTTTCTTAGGGGGTCCAACCACATCATGCGTTCACCATCAGTGGAGAACAACTACTCTTCAAACTATGTTGCATATAGGGAAAGCCTCTGTGGAGAAGTTGTTGCCCCAAAGCCAGGAACCTGTAACCAGTTTATGGACAGAAGTGACAATAATCTCCCACTTGTTGCCTCCCATATTAATACAAAACCCTGTTCTAAACGCTTCAACGTATGATCTGGACTGAATGAGGCTTTACCATGACAATCTTACGCATTCAATTCTGACAAACCGTTTGTCATCTCTCCTTGTTCTGACAGGGAGATATCACAGCCTCTGGACCTCATCATGACTGCAGTTGACTTGAAGGGAACCGTGAAGGACTTCTGCAGTGTGACCTGTCTCTCTACTTTCAAGTCCAGTCCTGTGTCCATCCACCCGCCAAAGACAGCCTGCAGCATGTGTCGCAAGTCTTGCACTGTAAAACAAAAACATATTTTCTTTAATTTTATGAAACATAAGCCCTTGGAGAAAAATCCTTACTCACAGCTCCTTTTTTTATTTTCTACAGGCTACATGTGAGCTGACCCTGAATGACACTCTCCAAAAGTTTTGCAGTGCCTCCTGCATGGAAGATTTCTGCAGAGACAACATGGCTGTCTGTGACCACTGCCGTTCTACCTGCTTCAAGAAACCTCTTAAACTGAAACTGGAAAAAGAGACCAAACATATCTGCAGTGACAACTGTCTGAAAGAGTTCAAGAAGGTGCAGAAATATCAAAATGATGGTCACTTAAATAGAGAATAATTGAAAACACCAAATAACCTATATACAATTTTCACTGAAAAACTATTAACAAGGGACGGGATGGGGACCTGGCTCAAACAAAGATGGGGTATTCATATCATATTATAAATCTCAGATATCTGTGAAAAATCCTCAGCTGGTCCTCATGTTTCTGCAATATCACACAGTCAAACTGCAGCCTAATTCTTTTCAGAATAAATTTCATTAGAAGATTCAGAACATGTTTAAAAATTTGGGGGGAAAACTGAAGGATTATCGCAAACGTTCATTGGTAGAGATACTAAGGAGAGGGAGGAGAAACCTCCAGTGTGGGAGGAATCATTCAGGGAATGACAGAATATAGGAGGACAAAAAAAGATAAAATTTCAAAGGACCGCCAAAGTGACGGGATTTCTGATGTAAAGCTCACCTAAAACTCATGGAGTGGTTTCATTTAACTCTTTGTGGGTTGGTGGCCTTCCAGATATTTAAATTTGTGAAGAAACACTAAAAAATTAACATTTTCAGAAAGCCACCCCTTTTAATGTATCAACTTCCACAATATGTTTATGTGGATTCTAATTCATCCAGGTCATGGACTTTTTGTAAGAAGTTCACAACCTTTCACCTCTAATCCAAGAAGACTCCCGACAATATAGTCTAAATATAGTGAATGAACTGTACTTTTAAAGCACCTTTCTCGTGTGCTCAACCACTCAAAGCACTTTACAACACGAGTCAGCACTCACACATTCGCACATGCCACAGATGGCGTAGGCTACTATGAATGGTGCCACTTGGTCATCAGGAGCGATCATCATTCATACACCAATGGAGCAGACAGTCGCACAGTGCATGATAATATGGCTTTAAACTTTATACTTGCGTGATTGATGACCATCCTTTTCCAAAGTGAGGGGACAATATGATGCTAGAGCAGCCTTCAGTATTCTGGGGCGGCTTTCTTTCAGTTGTTCAAGCCTGGGTGCAGGGATCAGGTCCTGCTGTCTCACAAGAGCTGCTAACAAGGTCTGACAGTGATATGTTGTTAGCAGTTGGTCGTAGACCTCCGTCCAGTTCATTCCTAAATCAAGGGTCAGTATAGGTCAGCCCTGTTTTTGCACACCCTACTTGAAAGCTAGTATCCAGATTTCCCTTTACTGGAACCAGTGCTTCTAAATTGAGGTAATGAGACGCGTGCTCCCTGATTATAACTGTTGCTGAGCGACAAGTTTTTTTACATAATGTATTTCACCCTCTATTCCCTCTTTCCATTGTCACTCAGAAAATCAAGACATCACACCAGTGCAGCTTGTGCCACACATCTGGACCAGTCTCAGACATGGTTTGTCACAAAACCAGTGAGGACAGGGTGGAACTCTTCTGCAATCAATTATGTGTGTCATCATACAAGATATGTCCCAAGACTAAAGGTAAAGCGAAATCATTATTTTATTTCATTAATTGGTGGCGATCCTTGTCACTACATTTCTGAACTCAAGGAGCTGTTTCTTGTGTGCATTGGTTGATATAGCTGCTATTGATACTGAATGAGTAAAACATCTTTGACTTTAAATTCTCGTCAGACACTCAGCTGAAGATAATTATACTTCAGGAGTGGATTTTCGAGTTTATTTTTACAATCTTTTTGAACCCCATATTGATATGTGCAGTGTAAATGTTAGAATCCCATTGCAGTCAGGAATATTTACCTAAACGTATACGTTATTTTCTATTATAGCACATTACTGGATGACATTTAATCTGTTTATTCTCTAGCCGCCTGCGTTTATGCATCGATCAGCCAAAACATTATAACCAGTTACCAGATCTGATGTTGTGGTTTGATCGTTCTATATCATCATTCCTTATTTATGTTGCTCCATTAAAGTCAAGTTTCTTTGTCTGTATGCGTGTCTTTTATCTTTTTGTTTTGTTTCCCCACCCATGTTTTCCCCACCCATGCACCTTTATTTTGCGACCACATGAGGATCAAAACAAACGTGTTAATGACTACATAACGGTTTACTAGCTCATCCTGACTTATCACTGGTTTCTCGTTTCCTCCTGCAGGAGCATCAATTTCAGCTCAGGTGAGTAAATGGAAAATTCTGAGAGCATGTTTCTTGCAAAAAAATGTGCAGGACTGCATAGGTATTCAATCATGCTAAACAGGATCTCATGTCAGCTAATGGACAGCTTCAAATCATTGCGCCATAATAACTACGCATCGTTTCAAAGGGGGATGGAAAGATCCCACCAACAATCCATACTTCGGTCTCTAGTGCTATCTGCTGCCAGTGTAAAAAGGAAGTCGAAAGCGGAGATATACTTTACAAGCCGAAGAACTCAAAAGAAGTTTTCTGCTCACCTGCATGCCTCTCTGAAAGGCACCCCCACCTCGAAGCAGTCATCAAAAAGTGCTATAACTGCTTTCAGTAAGTCAAGGATGTTCAGCATACCTTTCCATGTGTGGTTATTGTCACCTCTCCTCCTGTTCTGTGTTCTAGAAACATATGCAGAGATAGATTTGGTCAAGACTGATTGATAGGCATTGATCCAAAATTTAGATTTTGGCCCCAGTGCAACAATTTTTTGGTCAAATATGCTTTTAAGTTGTTTTTCAAGTAAAGTGTTGTGCTGCTGGTAGTGAGGGTATATTTGCAGAATTATTAAATAGTTTCAATCTTATGTATGCTCTAATTCATTAAGTGTAGGTCAAAGGAGTTGAAAAATATTTCATTCTATTTTTCTGATATTAACACAATGTCCCGACTGTTTGTATTCAGGATTAAGGTTGTGGAGGTCCAGTCGTGCAAACGTTTCTTTTATTCATTGAGAATGAGGAACTGCAGCAAACAATTTTAATGCCTCCAATTATTGATCCCTTTGCCTCAGGATAATAACGCGGCCCCGCAAAATCATCCTTGCTCCAGTGGATGATTCAGGCACTAGGAGGGAATTGTGTAGTGATGCCTGCCTCTCTTCTGTCAACTCCAAAAGGAAAGAGGTTCCCCCAAAACCCAAACCTCCAACAGGACCTCGGACAGATTGCATTATGTGCAAAACATTTGGTGTTGTAAGAAAAAAGAGACTTTTTACTTATGAGTTGGTTTTACATCTCATTATTGTCCAATGGTTTTTAATACGCATTTTAAACTTCAGTCTACATTACTAAGTGTCTGTGAACATTTACTGGATTATTGACTATTATTATTGATTATTTTAATAGGCTCAAGTGGTCGAAAATGAATCACTGCATATCCACTTTTCTTTTTTTAAATAACTTCCTAACGTTATTGCCGTGAAAAGAGAATGTAATAGAATATATAAATTGGTTCATTTTTTACTGTCTTTATTCAATGAACGGCACTTTTGTGAAACGTGTTAACATGGCCCTGACAGTAAATAATATCTATGGGGAATGGGAGGATACGAAGGAAGCCTAAAAAGAAGATTCATTCATTTCTCTCATTTAATGGTATATTTGGATATTGTGAAAACAAACAAATATTACTAGGCTTAACTTTACAATTATAATAACCTGTTAACTTTGATTGAAGTAGTTATCCTACCTTAACTGGCACAGTTTTTTTTTCTTCTCGTTTTCAGGGTAAATTCAAGCTGACCTTCGATGGCGTGATGTATAGACTTTGCAGCGACGCCTGCTTCATCAACTACCATAAAGTCAACAACATCCCCATCTTTATTTGCGATGTCTGCCGCTCCATCTGCAGCGAAAAACACCTCATTCTGAAGATGGGAGATGAAACTAAAACCCTCTGCACTGAAGAATGTCTGGTCAAGCTCAAAGAGGTGAGATATCAAACATCAGAATGGTGGTTGCAAAGACTTAACTGGTTCGTCAGGATTTACACATAAACACTGTACAAACATTATTGTTAAGCTGTTAAAACCATGAAAATGATTAGGTTTTAAGTTAGAGGTATCATCATTTTGACTGCATTGCTGTTTGTCGTATTAATAGTTGTATTGCTGCTCTTGTCATTGTATTAATTCTGTGACATCTGTTTTTTCAATTTTACAATGTTCCTTTGAAAGGACAGACTAAAGAGTATCAGGTGTGCAATCACCAAATTTTCACAGGCTTTTTGGTCGAATTAAATTACTTATTAAAAATAAAACATTAACTGGTCAATTGGAAACAAAATTAGCAGCTTTTAAAAAAACTTCCTGAGTTTACTTACCTGCAAAGCTTGTAGGTGCATAGCAGTACTAATAAAAATATCACGTAGATCAGTTTTTGATTTAGAATTGAAAATGTGACACTACTTCCTACACAGTCACACACACTAAACAACCTGTGAGTACAAGCACCTTTTAATTGTGACATGTGTTACTTCCAGGAAATTATATCTTTGTAAAATAAGAAATTGAAGACTTATTTTTATTTATCTTACAAACATGTTGTAAAACAAAGAGCTGGACAATGAAATAAGTTGGATAAAAGCAGGTCAAAGGTGGTTTAAGGAAAAATGTAAAGTTTATAGTGTATTTGTATGTAATATGTAATTTAATATGTTTTTACAACGATAGTAATATTTGTTGATGTATTCAGTCATATTTCAAAGAGTGTGATAATTTGTTTGTCAGTTATGAATGAACATTTGATTAAAAATGCATTGATTTAAAAGAAATAGATACAATCATGAGGCTGGAAATAAATCCAATTTTTAAAGCTGCGTGATATTAAAAAAAAACAAAATAATTCATTAAGGCATCAAATTTGATTGGCTGTGTATAGTGTAAATATAACACTTTTTTACGAGGTGCATAAAAAAGTCTCGGAAAAGGATGTTTTCTTTCCAGGGTCAACATGCTGCAATTTGGATAAACTCGTTAAAATGCTAGTTTTTAGCACAACCTTGTTTTTTTTTACCATCATAACCAAAAAACATTTTAGTTTTTTAAATTAATCTTTCCAGTAACACATGTTTTTGTATGTTCACA
Organism: Lophius americanus; assembly: GCA_037951165.1. NCBI lineage: Eukaryota > Metazoa > Chordata > Actinopteri > Lophiiformes > Lophiidae > Lophius > Lophius americanus. The sequence goes on from JBBDHG010000170.1 coordinate 2,108,644, forward strand.
CAGAAATTTGCAAAAATTAAATACTCTAGTTAAGTTGGGTATCAATGAGAATAAGAACAGGCAAACAAGGTGATAAAATCCCAATCGTAGTAACAGTTCAAATGTGATTATTAATGCTTTGAGACTAGAATTGTGTGAAAGTACTCTAAAAAGTTTCGACTTCACCGCATGATCAAACAGTCTGAACTGCATAGAAGGTGTTGATCCTTCAACATGACCGATTCTGCCTCAATTCTGTTACCTATTATTACAAATTTTCAGAACATTAAGACCCCTCAGCTGTGCCCCATGTGCAAGACGTCCCATCAGATGTCAGACATGGTTGAAGATAAGGACGAAGAGTGCAGACTGAACTGCTTCTGCAGCAATAGATGTATTTTGGTACACAAGGCCCAGTCTCTCATTCTACCAGGTACTTATTTCATTTAACTACTACAACTAAATTGAGGACACTGCTTGATCTTTAATGGCATTTTATTTGCAAAACAAAATAATTTCTATTTGGAGGCTTGCTACCTTTCTATCTGCAGCGAATATGGAAAACACTTATATCAGATACTTATTTTTCTTATCTTCACATGTCCTTTTTTGATCTTTCATCATATATTATGCATACATGCTTAGTAATGCTACGCTTTAGAATGTGTTTTCTATTGATGTAGAATTCACTCTGTAGACCTTAATTTTAATTATTTTCCATGTCTTTTACAGAAATGAAAACCCTGGCATTCGATGACGAAGACATCAAAGAAGTGAAGCCACCACTACTGAAGTTGGTGAGTTGAACCATGTTAGATTGATGATCTGGTGAACCCACATCAGCACAGTTAAAGTCATGAACTCCTGTAAATATTACATCAGCTAATCAAGCTGTCTCTCTTCACTCCTCGTCTAGATAAAAGAGGAGCCAGTTGATGAAATGTACAATCATAATCTCTCCTCCTCGATTTCCACAGTAGACATCAAGGACGAGCCCAAAGTGTATGAGGTGGGACATGTGATACAGTTCGTAGGAGATTACAATTGAACTTATTTTGCCTTTTATAAGTCAATAGATGCACAGACATTTAATCAACCCATTGTTTGTCTTTCTGTCACTGAGAACACTCTCAAAGCTTTAAACATGAAATCAAAATTTGTGGAGAGGTAGGGCAAAGCCCAGCAAACAATCTATAATATTTTTTATTGTCTGTTGTGATTAAGAGAGAGCTCAGTCCAACCCTCACCTATGGTCACAAGCTCTGTGGAGTAATCAAAAGAATGAAGTCAAGGTTACAAGTGGCTGAAAATAGCTTCGTTCGAAGGGTGGCTGGTCTCTGCCTTGGAGATAATGTACAGAGATCAGGCATCTGGAGGGAGCTCGGAGTAGAGCTGCTGCTCCTTTGCGTCGAAAGGAGCCAGTTTGAGTGGTACGTCTGGAGGTTTTTCAGGCACGTTCAACTGAGAGGAGACACTGGGATAGGACCAGAACTAGATGGAGGGACTATATATCTCGTCTGACCTGGGAATGCCTCGGGTTCCACAAAGGTGAACTGGAGAAGGTTGCTGAGAAGAGCGAAATCTTAAATGCCCTTCATAGCCTGCTGCCTCTGTAACCCAACTCCAGATAAGCAAAAGAAAATAGATGAATAGATTGATGCACCCAGTGTTAAGGAAATGCCCATGGTAAATAAAGAATTATACAGAAAACATATGTAATTGTTCACTGTCAATATTGCAAGTTATAACCGGATTCTTGGTTTTACAAAGAAATAGTCCACAAAAATAGACAATATATTGGATCATAGAACAAGTTCATCACTCAGTTTTGTTGGAGCAAGTGTTTGAGTGACGATCCCTGTCCCATGCCTCTGTCAAAAATGAGATATGCAGAGAATTTGATTGATAGGAAGATGAGGGTCAAACTGTCTTGGCACTATTTCTTAAGGGTCAATGACATGAACTTATCAAACCTTTTCAATCTCTGAGTGCAGTCTAGTTGTATTATTATTGTTCAAACTGTTCTAGGAATGGTGATGTCTTTAAAAGAACAACAGAACTAGGCTGGTGCTTGGAGAGCAAAAACCCCAACAAAACTGCTAATATTTTCATTTTTATGATTAGCATATATACCTAAGTTATGCTTATATAACATATAGTTATATTTGTATTAGAGTTTAGCTCATAACATCAGTTAAAAAAATGTAATCATATTCTTTAATAAGAGAACAGATGATCAAGGAATGTTAAACCACAAAGCTCCTTATTTACCAATTTTATACGTGCACAAAGAACAATATTATGAAAGGAGAAGTGATTAAAATGTGAAGACTGGATAAAACATTTAGGAGAAATAAAGAAAAAATATGACAATTATTAAGGTACTCGATACAATCAGTGCTGTCTCTTACTGTGGAAATGTGGAGTCCTAGAACCTTAGAAATATCTCTAACCCTTGTCAGACTGATGTAATCCAATCACCTCCTTCTTCACCTGTTAGGGAGATTCTGTTGATTTTGGCATAATGTAGTAGAAGAACTCTTTTGTCATTATATGACAAGTATACAATAAAATTAGATCAAGCTATTGATTTCTCTCTCCCCTCAGTCAATAATAAATAGGCAAATAAAAATAGTAATAATGATGCTCATAATAATTAAATGGTCTGAACTAAAAGAAAGTGGTCCTCATTCTGGTTGTACGGGTTTAAATTGCCCTGTGGTTCCTCCCAGAGGTCAGAGGCGTAAACAGGCCATGTCCAGGGTGAGATGAGCACTTAGGTATGTTTATTGCTCTTTTCAGACAGAGCTTACTATAAATGTCAGCTAGGTGCGAAGCTGGGTGTTTTGTATGTCTTGATTATGTTTTGTATCTTCTGTCCTGAGCTGTACCGCTGCCATACCGCACAGTAATGGCATATTTGAGAATGATTTCTAATGTGCAGTGATAAAAAGACACTAATAACTCTTAAGTTACTTGCTAGTTGTGTGTGCGTGCCAGCTTGTGTCTTTGGAGTTTAGGATGCCAAGATAGTAATATGAGGTTACTCTCTAGAAGCTCATTAATTATTGCGAATGGCAAAGTTGGTTGTTTCCTGGTCCTCCTAAAATCTACGATAATTACTTTAGTTTTTTTGGTGTTAAGGTGTAGAGTCTTTGCAGCAGACCTCTTTCAATTATGTAGTCTCATCATTGTATTTTATCCGGCCAGTGATGGCTGTGTCGTCTGCAGTCATGCTGTGGGAGGCCGAGCAGTCGTGGGTGTACGAAGTGTATGGTAGAGGGCTTAGAATGCATTCCTGTGGAGCCCAGTGCCGATGGAGAGAGAAGACGATATGGAGGTTCACAGCTTTACCGTTTGATGTCAGTTGTACAGAAAATCCAATATCCCCCATGCATCCCCATGTCTAGACCATTTGGAACCAGTTCTTGATGAAGTTTAGTAGCTTTTAGGATTTCCGAAAAGTGACTTCATTAAAAGATGATATCCTGAACATTGGGCTTGTTAAGACCCCTCTGCCTTAAACAGCGATTGATCAACATTGATATGAATTGTTTTGCGGAGGATAATGTTGGTTGACATTTAATGTTATTTTGTTTTTGACAGGAGGATATAAAGATCTGTTCATTGTTCTCCTTGACGGGAGACTCCACGTCTTCAACACCCTCCACGACGCAAACGGATCTGCCCTCATCTTGCTCACACTGCTCAGATTCCCTCATGGATGGAGAGACTGTTTATCAACGGAAGGGCAACACTGATATATTCTGCTCCACTTCTTGCCTGTTGAAATTTCACCAAATGAAACAAGAGAAAAAGATGTGCCACTTCTGCCTTCAGTGAGTCAGTCAGTATTTTAAACCAGTGAATTTAAAATTCCCTTCAGCCACTTTCATCTCGAGTGTATCCACACATTTATAGTTTGAACACTGAGCCATTCCTCCTCCTTCTTTCAGGGAGATAATCCTTCCTCAGGATGTCCTGCAAGCCAGTGTGGATAATGAGGACATGATGAAGGATTTCTGCAGCCAGACTTGTTTGTCCTCTTTCAACTACAAGAGCATGGTGGTCACCAAAATGCCTATTGAGCCAGTGGCATCACACTCACAATGCAGTGTGTGCAGCAGATATTGCATCGTAAGAGATGAAGGAGTCCATTACCACAGGCCAATTATGATTGACATTTCTGTATTTTTTAAGGACATGATGACCAGCTCTAAGAATTGTATTATTCTAAGCCATTTGAAACCTAGATTTATAAGAATATACAGAATATTAATCATGAACCAGACATTGTTGATGTTTTTCCTCTGACAGAGCAAACACGAGATCATACAACACGATGTCATCCACAAAATCTGCAGCAATCCCTGTTTTCACCGCTTTTGCAACAGGAATAACCTGTGTGTGTGTGAGAACTGTGGCTCCCACTGCAGCTCTCCTGTCGTCATCAAGATGAAAAATGGCAGCAAGAAACTCTGCAATTCAGAGTGTCTGTCACAATTCAAACAGGTAAAAAAAAATCATAAAACACCTGTCCAATGGCAGATCATTTGACATGTTTAGTAAGATTTATTTAAGTAGGAAAATGGATTATGTAATAAGACAATTGCCGGGGGAAAAAATTTAAATTCTTCGAATAAATGCGACAGAAACAAAAAGGAAAGGAAAAGTATTTCATATTTGTAAAAATATCATTTGATCATCGACCACCTGTTTGTCTACTTTTCCGACGAGGTAACCTGGATTCTTTCAGATTTCCTGAAATAGAAAGTCTTTGGGTTTCATTTCAGTGTTGAATGCTTGGACTTGATATTCTGTCTGCTGTTTTTATTTCTGCAGAAAATCACAACGCTGCAACCGTGCGCCATGTGCTCCACCTCTCGTTTAATATCGGACATGGTGGGAAACAGAAACAGTGACAGTGTTGTGGAGTTTTTCTGTACCAGCACCTGTGTTATGGCGTTCAAGATCCAAGCTGTCTGTGCATTAGGTTCTGTAACTGTACACATGCATGTGACATTAGTACTGTAGTAGCGGTCAAGTTTCAATCATTCTATTTCTCAACAGGTGTCCCTTTCAATTGTGATGACTGTGGTAAGGCTACAGTACCAGCCTGCCACCTCGCCATGTCAGACAACACCATCAGGAACTTTTGCACTCTAACCTGTGCCATGACTTTTAAGGTAATACAGCCTACACAGTATTCAAAAGTAATAAATGAACTACCAGTTGTAGAAGTAGCAATGTAAAACTTCTGTAATATGCACAACCACAAAACTACAGGATTCTGCTGTTTCACGAAATAATCTAAAGACTTTTAAAAGTTAAATTATAAACTTATCTGTTACCTTGAGTTGACTTCAATATTTAAGTCTATTGAAGACCCAGTGGCTGCTTTTTCTTTACTGGGATTTATTGAACACACAAAATGTACTTATTATTTTACCTCAACTGTGGAGCTAATCATGATTATAAATATTTAATGCGACATGTAAAAAAAAAAAAAAGGGTTTACATTTTGGGCATATTTTTTTATATTTATCAAATAATTGTTACCTAAATTAAATAAAACTATTAATTATTGCCCAAGGGATGTTAAAAACCAACCACCACATTTGTCTAGGTTAGCGTTGTCAGTCCAGGTTTGCAAGTCCAGGTTGTACGCCACCTCTCAACCAATTTGAATTTGTAAGGGTAAGGAAATATCCTTAAAATTCCGCTTAAATGGGGCCGCTGTGGCTCAATGGGTGAATTGTCTGTGTCCCAATCGGAAGATTTGAAGGTAGCCAGATGCAGTTCCATTAAGTGTACATGTCGTAGGGACCTTGAGCAGGACTCTGAACCAAATATGATCCCCCGAGCGCTTCTCAGAGGCTAGGGTTCAATTTCAAAATTTTGTACTGTATGTGATTAATAAATGATCTATAATTCGTTACATAGCTGCTAGATTCTATACCTCTTGTTATAAGTTGTTCAGGAACTTAAAGTTAAGTTGCTCAATTGATCAATCCTCGTGGATGAGAGGTGAAATGTCTAGCTGCTTCTGATTCACCACTCCAGGATTTCATATGACTTCCATTGTGGCTCAGTATCAAATACAACCCCAAGTATCCAAACCTTTGCCCAGGGTGACATTTAATTTTCTTGCAGATATTACTAACAATTTACTCTCTCATAGAAGATGCTACATACCACAATTATAAGTTTAAACCTCTGCACTTTTTTGTTTTGTGCCACAGGAGAGTCAGAATTCTGCAACTAACGTGACATTAGCTTCTGACTCAACCCAGGGTGATTTCCTCCAAACACCAGAGAGATTTTCATGTCCCCAGTGTCAGCACATTATAAAAACAAAACCCAAAGTCATCCAGACAAAGGTATGTTGGGTTTGAATTTTACCAAAGCTGATATAACCCCCTCCATCTGTCTCTGTCTCTTTCTCTGTCTTTTCAAACCCAACTGGTCATGGAAGAAGCCGTCCATCCTGAGTGTTGGATCTGCTCAAGTTGTCTGCCCTTTAAAAGGCAGTATTTTCTCGCGTGCTCACGGAGGAATTTGTTGAGTCTCAGCGGGATAATTACATAAAGAGTTCGGTCTACACCTGCTAAGCGTCTTGAGATAACAGTTGTTGTGAATAGACGCTATATGAATGAAGATTGATTGATTGATAATTTGTAAGATAAAATCAGAATGCAAAGGTTTGTGTGAACAAAAACTACTGGTTTGGTACCTTTTACTGAGAATTGTGAATTTTATTTGAAAAATTGCATCGGATTTTGTTTACCTGTTGTAAACTTCACACTGTTTTCTTTTGGACCACACCACAAACTGGGGTTTTCATGTGAACATTTATGTTTGTATCTATACACAGGACAAAATACACTTTGTGTGTAGTCTCTCCTGTTCTGAAGAGTTTAAGAGGGTCAACAACATCATGGGCAAGTGTGACTACTGTAAGACTGTAAGGATCATCAGCGAAACCAAGAGGGTCGACAACAAGGCCAGCTTCTTCTGCAGCGATGGTAAAGGAAAAAGGAAAACAGAAAGACGTAAAGAAAGACGATTGGACAGGAGGAAAGGAAGAGTGATGGGAAGAAAGAAGGCGAACAGACCTGATAAGGAGAAATAGAAAGATCTGACAGAGAGAAAGAGAGATTGACAAGGGAGAAAAGGAAGAGAGTGATGAGAGAAAAGAGAGGGAGACTTCCAAAGGAAAAAAGAGAAAAACAGACTGACAAGAACACTTTTTCCTTTTAAAAAAACATTATTTTAGATATGACTTTATTAACTGAACATTGAACAACTCCACTAGAGCCGGTGTGCTATAATGCTCAAAGTCAGATTATCATTCTCCTCAAAGCTCAAGGTTCAGACCCACAGAGCTTTTGTCCAATGAACGGAGGACCCTTCAGATGGCTGACACTGTGGTGAATTCAGCCATGATGTTTGTCAGTCTGTGGAATGTGGGTTCCACTCTTGTTCGAGTTGCTAGCAACCATGCGGGGGATCAGGAATCAGGTTCTTTCTACTCTTCCAAACTGTAAACTTGGCACATGCCAAGATGAAACTCAAACAATGTTGTCTTTTTTTTGTGTATGTTTTGGTTCAGACACAAATAGGGACAGAACGCAACGATCTCAGTCTGAGAGCAAAACCAGCACCCCAGTGCTCGGGTCCAGGTACCTATAGCTAGAGCTCCTTGTGCAGTTCAATCGTCCACTGAAATCGCCCCTCTGGTTTTAAATGGAGGGGTTCGTACAGGACCCGCCAGCTATCTGCAGGAGAGAATTACAACTCAACTCCCTGACTCCTGTGAATTAGCAGAAGTTCAATACTTTGATGCAGCTAAGGTACAGCTGTTTCCCACCGCAAGAACTTAAAGTTCTGAGTGCCGCTGTTCCCAAGGTTAAAAGCATGCTGCCAGTTGCCCACCGCCAGAATTTCGCTCATGGAGTGTAGGACACATTCATGTCCCCCACTCCATCGATCTCCCAGAGCCTGACTATGAGCGAAAGGCAGGTAGCGACCACCACACTGTAGCTGGGCTACCCCAGCTCAACAGATAGATCAGCCATAGAGCTATACTATACTCATACATACAAGGCCAGATAGTCCTTTAGCTCAAGGACATCCTGACACTGGATAAAAAAACATCAACATCGTCAGTGTGAGCGGACCCAACAGCTGGTTCCTCAGCCTAAACGGCAGAGACTCAAAGTTGACGCAGTACAACTGGCTCAGCCCTGCCTAGTACCTCCTCCACCAGAAAGAGTTCAGCTGCTACCTCCTAGAGAGCAACAGTTCAGTGTCAGAAACACTCTTCAGCTCCCAGATGTCTGCCTGTGACTGCCTCACAGCTCTCCACACATAAGCCGTGTAGTAGGAAGAATATGGCAGTCAGAACACTCTAAACTGGGCCTTCCCTACCTCCCAACATTGGCAAATGGAGGGAAAGGAGCCTTTTTCCTTCTCAATTTAGCCCATGACAGTTCGAATTTTTTCCAAAAGGTAAAATCATGTAAAAGTTTAACCTTAAATTGATGGACTGACAAGGGAGAAAAGAGAAAGAAATTACAAGGGGGAAGAGAGAGAATGACACAGAGCGAGTGAGGAATAGACAGGAGAGAAAGACAGAAAGAAAGAAATGCATGAATTCTATAAATTAATTCAGAGTCTGTTAACTCTTATTTTTTTCCTCCCAGGCTGCAAGGTGCTCTTTTGCCATGAGCTGGAGAAGAGTTGGGGGAACCACTGTCATTCTTGTGCTTACTGCCTGTCCATCTCTAAGACAGTGGTGACAGGGCCGTATAAAGGCACTGAGGAAAAGTTCTGCTCTGAAGAATGTAACTCCAAGTACAAAATGCTCCTCTGTCATGTAAGTGGACACGATAGTTCCGATATCATACTTATGACCTACTTGTTGCAGATGAAGTAGAATTCAAGCTTCAGGAGTTTGTCTTCCATTTCTAGTGTGTGTATAAATCAGCGATTACCATCAGGGATGGGAGCTGATGATTACATTTCGAAATGACTCCACTAGTTGTAAAAGACATTGCTTACTTTTACGAAGCTGTTGTTTTGCCTACGACAAATGCTCTGGACACATAGAAGTTCTAGGTGTGTGTTCTGATGGTGAAATGATCTGGACACGGATGAAGCATATAAATAGCCATGTAAACTATGGAGTTAAGGCACTCTTCTCTCTCTTCCTCTGGAGATGTTTCAATTCTCCAAACTCCCTTCTTCTTTCAGATAATTATCAGCAGCTAATTACAGTCATCTGATTATTTCCAGGCTGCCCAGTGTGATGCCTGTGGTACCCCAGGGACACTGAGGCAGACTCTTCCCATGCTGGGAGAGGTCAAACGCTTCTGTGGCCTGAAATGTCTCCTACATTTCTGCAACAAACTGGCCCAGTTTGGCAACAAAGGTAATGCGTGCTTATTGTTGTTGCATGGTATTTTCCCTTTTTCTTTTTATCCTTTTCAGTTTTTCAACTTTGTTTGTGTTTTTATCTTAAATGGTCATGTAGTTTGTGACATGAGGACAAAAAAAAAATACAAAATACAACTGGAATAAACTGAAATTTATTTTTGGTCACCAGGGTGTAGCATTGATGAAATCTTGACATTGTTATCAATTTGTAATGTGCTATGGCAACCTTATCTTGACATACATTATTTACGCAACATTATCATTCATTTTGAGTATTTTTTTACTTACTTGTGTTTTCGGCCTCAATCAATACTCATATTTGGCTTTTTAGCTGCAAAAGTTGCACAAAGTTGACCATCTAGTTGCTAACTGTGTAGAGTACTTTCAGTTTTGGCTTCCTCCCTCTAACCATCAGTTTTCTTTGGCTGAATATCAAATACAACTGCAAACTGGCAAATTGTAGCCAGACAGCTAAATTATAAGCTATTATTATTATTAAAGCTGATAAATCTTATCAATCCATACTGTTTATCAACGATTGCCTGCACTTTATTATTTTACTCACTGTTACTTAAAGAGTATTGTTTATTAATATAGAAGATAAATCAGCTGGAATTCTAACAGCTGGAATCTCGTATACAAGGGGGGACATTTGAGTCTGTCATATTTTGTGTTTTTTATTAACTTTTGCCTCAAACAAAAAGAAAAACAAAATACAAGAAAAGAAAAAGCAGTTAGTAGTCCAGATGCCTCTGATTTATTACTATTTCAATGAAGCATTGATTGATATTTGACTTGCATGCTCAAGTAAGTACTAGTTTGTGCATAGACTGGCAAATGTACGACAATGCAATGAGTATAGACACCTGTGTATCCTAAAAATGAAAAATCATGAGCAGCATAAGATTATGTGGTTGAGATCATGCGATCAAATGAAACTGCTTTGAAATGTCTTATGTTAGTAGTAGACATGACCATATTACGTTTTTGATGTGTGTTCCAAACACCTTTGTTTAAAGACAGTCTTGTCGAGATCTGAATCTCTTTTTTCAAGAGAGACGTGACAACAGGACATGGAAATATACTAATTTTAGATAATTCCAAACTAATGAATATTTTCACAATTTCAAGAACAAAGTTATAGTTAAAATTGCAAATACTTAAGTCTGGCCTTGAATTTGAAAATGTTCAAATGAAATAAGAGAATCAGTCCTCATGTGTTTTTGAAGCTTAATCTATTTGTAGGCCATGAAGTATCTAAATCCACTCTTAAAATGTCATATGACCTGATATTTTGGGCTCTGTATTTAAATTCTTCAGGACATCTGATGTTACTTGTTAGTTTTTGTATTATGGCCTTATAAATAAACAAAATGCAATGAGGCTCCCTTCTCTCTGCCAAAGAAAACATCCCATCTTTTCATATAGTGTGCGATGGTGAGTGAGGAATGCGCCACCCATGATGAAGCTCGATGTACTGTGTCACACAGGATCAAGAGGCTTCAGTGGGGAGGGAGAGGCATGCCTAAGTTCATAATATCAACATTATCAATTAAAAGTAAAATTTAAGATTACACAATTTTTTTCCGTGGAAAAATATGCTTTGGCCTTCAGTATGCTCCACAGTTGCTCCACATGAATCTTAAAGCAGAGTCTGGAATTTAGCCAGAGCCTCATGTATTTAAAAGATTGAACAGTTTCCATATTTTGATAACCTTGGACATCCCAGAATTAGATCGTAAATCTGTAATGGCCAGATTAAGAGAGGAGTCAGTAGTATATAAAATAGTGTCATCTGCAAAAAAATATTACACAAAACAGTTTGAAGTGGCAGAGATGATATATTTATATTAAGAGTGAATGAAAGAAGGCCAAGATTGGATCCTTGTGGTACACTTTTATAAGTATAACGAAAAGTTGACTTGGAATCTTTGGAGACAGCTATCTCTTCCATTGGAGAGATAGTTGCAAAACAATTGAAAGAAATGTTCGTCTAATCCAGTAAAGGAGAGTTTATTAAACAGGATACTGTGATGAACTCAATCAAATGTGACTCTGCCCATTGCCACATTGGGATAACAAGGTTTATTATCAAGTTGATGACATAATTCATGTGAACATTATTCAGATTGAGGTTGATCGGTGCAAGGTAAGACAATACTTGGTGGGACCTCTTCCTGCTCCTCCACATCTGTCAGATGAACACTAGTTTGACTTCTAATTTTATTGATTGTACAAATGTTGGGAAATCATTTACAGCATTTTCGTTGCTACCTCTTTGTTTGCCAATAGTCTCCTCACCTACTGGATCTGCAAGCATAGTAGAGTCCTTCCCAGTCATCGCTAACGTTGTCTCACTTGCTGGTGTTTTGGCTAAGCAGTCCAGTGTCCCAGCCAGCTCAGTACAGCATGGTACGTTCTCAAAAACAATATTTATACACTTGGAGTAGAAGAGCGTGAGGATTTAAAACAACTCAAGTGCTTTGGTTCAGTTGATGTCAACATGTTGCATTTCTCCACAGACTCTGTTTCTGATGTTCTGCCGAAAGTTGTTGGACATGCAAGTTTACTACAAATCCCTCTTTGAAGAAAGAGTTGCTCGGAGTTCCCATCTTTTTCTTGTTGTGTTAATTCATGTTTTTTTTTTGAAGCATGTAAATTGAATTAGCTGAGATATAGTCTTATTTTTTTGGTTTTTACAGGCTAGTGTTCAAACAGTCCCTAAGGAACTGAAGAACAAGTCCATACTGTGTACGCCATTGGTCCATAACAAAGGAGTTTCCTGTACAATACAGACGACCAACACAGAAACTCAGACGGGTAATTTTCATTCATTCAGTCATTTTCATGCTAACATTTTGAGCATGGACTGACAACAACAAAATATATTTCCAAAAGTGAAGGGTTTGATAGTTTGGGTTTTCTTTCTTGTTGTGCGCAGACGAATTTGTACCCAAAGCCCTGCCTGTCCCAGTGCCGGTCTATATTCCTGTGCCTATGAACATGTACAGTCAATACACGCCCCAGCCTGTAGGCATTCCCATCCCGGTAAGTAGAATGCCTGTCCTTTAATTATGTACAAATATGAACTACTGATGTTTTGCACTAATTTAGTTTTCTTAATGCTGTTAAATCTTCTTTTACACCTTCCAAAATATCAATTATTTGAATCTGAAGCTTTCCTACTTGTTTTTCTACACTGAACAATGGTGATCATGTGTCAAAAACTCTGTTCAGCTCTGCAGTCTTTCCTCTGTTATACATCAGGTGAGAGTTCAACATCAACCCTAAATATCCAGCTCTTCTCCTGTCCTCGATCTGAGGATGGGGTTTTATGTGATGACATTTATGTCTCAGGATATTATGTGCCAAATGCTCTTAGATTTCTTAATTTTTACGCATATTATCCTGTTTTCTTAATCGAGTTTTAATAATTTTTTTTTAACATTTTAGTTAATCTAATTGAGATAATACCACCATTTTTGTCATGCTCTTATTTCACCTCAGATTTATCAGAATATCTGACGATGAAAGGGAAAACCAGTTAACCCCGCCCCTCTGTCTCCCAGGCGCTTCCTCTCGGAAGAGGGTAGTTTGTATTGCCTTTGCTAAACTTCATTATTGAAGCCAAGAGCGCTTGTAAATTTTTATCTAATAATATTACTTTTAGATAAGAAGATGACAACAAGTTATACATGGTATCACAAAAAACAAAAATGTATTTATCTTTATCTTTATGAGAAATCAGGAGTCTCATTGCTTCACCCGTAGGTGGCATCATGACAACTGTAGCAACTGAATTAAAGGTAAAGTGTGTAAAATTTAGGGGTATCTCTTTAAATAAATGGAAGATATTTTTCATTGCTATGTTTTTTTGGTGTACTATCAGATGAAAAAAATATTTATTTTAAAGTTAGTTTGGAAAAAAAACATTTACATCTTTATAGGAAAGGATCCTCTCTCTCTCTCAAACTAAATTACCTTTTGTTTTTTGTTTTTAATGTTGGTTTTCCTAATTCTTTTTCTTTTTCACAATGAAATAAGTATCTTGTATCTTGACATAGGCTAAGTTTAAAATAAGATATGGTTTTATTGTCCCATAGGGAAATTTGTTTTGTACACCATCCAACTAAAATCACACTTAAAGTACAAAAACAATTAAAAAATACAATGAATTCACTGAAACCAAAACCTTTTATACTGTATATACTGTATATACACCAGCACTTCAATTAGTCATAAAAAAACTGTTCATAGATCACCTGGAAGGATGAATGGCTTTTAACCCCCACAGTCTTCGGGTCGCATACCTTTTCATCAGTCTTCCCCACTTTCAATCCAACATTGTTAATGTCACACCACTGCACAAGTTCCTCTATTTCAGAGTGATCTGTGATGGACTGCTATAACCGTGTATTAGGCCTAGAATAGCTCTATCATCAGATAATTTAATGATATTAAGTTTCATGGGTAGTGGAACTTTTTGGGATCGTCTTTGTGCCTATGAACAGCAGCTTATAAGCCAATTGAAAGGGGTCTTAAAGTCTATCTACCTCCTGCCTGAGCAGCGACACCATTATCCTCTCAAAACACTTAATGTAATGGATGGATGACGATGTTAATGGTACGTTAACATCAACATCTTCCAAAGTCATATTTAAAGCTGAAACTCCTTCTCAAAACCCAAATCCTTCTCAGCAACATTCACAATAAATCTTCAATTACTTCTTTCATTTTTGCATAAAAAGTTAAGATGGTGATTCTGATCCACTTTTGTCATGTTGGATGTATCCCTATAATCAGTAACTTCAAAGTTTTCCCACAATTTTAAGAAAATAACAGAATAGAATGAACTTTATTAATCTCCAAAGGAAAATATGAGCATTACAGTGCCACAAATTTCCCTATATGGATTGTTAATATTCTTTTTAATTTGTTTTTATTAAATTAAAAAGAACAGCTTTTGACAGTTTTTCTTTGACGTGAATAATTAATTTGGAGAGTTCGTATTAAAAACAAACTCACAGCTGTGGGATTTTGCTTTGCCTTGGCGAGTATTGACGGAGAGCAGAATGACAACGAGTGTAAAATGAAATTGAATGCCATGGAATTGGAGGTGTAAGTGGAAAAGGTAAACAAACATATAGTTCAGCTACAGCAAAGAAATCTGAATATTACTAAGAGAAACGCGATATGGGAGAGTATCTGCAGGAAGTCATTGCTATGGGCAAAACAAGAAGAGCGACAGATAAAATTAAGAGTAGATGGCAAGATCTAACAAGACGAACGAAAACAAAAATAGCTTATCGAAAGATAAAAACCTTAATTTTCCTAGATTTTCAGACAGCGCAAACCTTTTACAAAGCACAACAGTACATTAGGTTTGGGAAGAATTCATGCAGATTCCTTCATTACTGTCTGAGTTATGCCAGTTATTTCTGTTCTTCTGCCCCTCGTCTGTGGAATGCCCTCCATGACAATCTGAGGGCTCCACAGAGGACTGACACATTTAAAAAAGGACTACTTTTCTTTTTAGCAGAATCTATAACTTTTAATTAAAAATGCTGCTTTTTGCTCTTATTTCTATATAATTAATATTATATTTTTAATCGATGCTTTTATCTGCTTTTACCTTGTAGTACTTTGAGATGTGATCCAAATGTAAAGTGCGTTATAAATTAAATGTATTATTATTATTATTATTATTAGTTTTGTGGCCTAATTTAGCAAGGGGATTGGCTTTGTTCATAAATGGTTTGTCTAGAATTTATCCAGAATTCTGTCCTCCCTTGTCCCACATTTAACATAGGGTTGAAAACATGGGAGAGACGGATCAAGGTTCCTGGGGTTGAGGTCTCCAAAAATGGGAAGAAGGGGGTCAGGTCTGTGTAGTAATTATACTTAGTCAGTGACGTAAGCAGCCACGCTCACGGCTTTCTTGTCTCAAGGTGCTTTCCAGAAAGAGCTGGTCTATACAAAACTCTTTATATAATTATCTTACAGAGACCCAAAAATTCCTCCTTGAGCAAGCACTTGCGGACAGTGGTAAGAAAAAACTGCCTTTTAACGGGCAGAAAGCTTGAGCAGATCCAAGACTCAGTGTGGACGACCTACTGCCATGACCAGTTGGGTTTGAAAGAAGAGAGCGAGAAGAGAGAGAGAGAGAGCAGTAATGATATCAGCTATGCAAATCCACTTTCTACCGCTTATCCAGGGTCGGGCTGTGGTGGCAAAATGGATCTCAGGTTGACAATATCCATAATAGTAATATAACATTAGCAATTGCTTATGAAAAAATACTATACAATGATAATAATTGTAATCATTAATGATGATATTGTATTCAGTGGGCATCGAGCAGATCCACAGCAGCAGATGCAGCCACTAACCATGTGACCTTATACGGCTACAAGGCACAAAGGCTCCAAGGTCAAGTTAGTAACATGCAATAATCCAGTAACATGCATCAAAGTTAGAAGGATGTATAAAGAGGGACGGTGAGAGAGGAAGAGAGAAAAGCTCAGTGCATCATGGGAGATCCCCTAGCAGTCTAAACATATAATAACATAGCTAAAAGCTAGCTTATGCCAGCTTTAATTATAAGCTTTATTGTAAAGGAAGGTTTTAAGCCTACTTTTAAATGTAGAGAGGGTTTCTGCCCCCCAAACCGAGATTGGGAGAGAGTTCCACAGGAGAGGAGCCTGATAGCTGAAAGCTCTGAGCTAACTTTTCTGAATCTTTTTGCGACAAATGTAACATATTTTAGTAAAAAAAACCCAGATGAAAAAAAAGCACGGACATATCCTGATTAAAGATAACTCCCATGTTCCTCCTAGTGCTGTTGGAGTCCAAGGTAATGCAATCCAGAGTAGTTGTGTTATCAGATAAATAGTTTCTACAGTGCTTGCGTCCCAGCACAATAACTTCAGTTTTATCTGAATTTAATAATAAAAAGTTGCAGGTCATCCAGGGGTTAATGTCTTTGAGACATGCCTCTACATTGTATAAGTGATTAGATTCACCTGGTTTCATTGAAAAGTACAATTGCTTGTCATCTGCATAACAGTGAAAGTTGATGGAATGGTTCCTGAAACTATTGCCTAAAGGGAGCATATATTATGTGAAAGATTGAGCAGGCCATAGAGTACTTTGCTGCCATGTTGTTTAACTCCTCCAGCTGGTAACCATGGCCGTAGGCTTTCCGGGATAGTGACCAAACGAGAAAAGGTTGCAAAATAACAGCATGAAGACAAATAAATGAAATGCATAAACTGACAGAGCCCAGCTCTAGACATGCTTGGTAAACTGGTTAAAGAAAACAACCTTGAAAAGAAAACCATGACCACTGTTTGCTTCCATACTCGTTGCATTTGGTAAAATGGAAAGAAAGCCTTCATCTTCCCTTAGGCAGTGGATACGTTTCTTACATTTCGTCATTAGACTATACAAAATAAACTAAAATTGGTGACTCTTAAGTAGTCAAATGGTTTCAATGTGACTGTAGACGTTTTTCTAATGCTTGTCTCTGTCCTGTGATAAACTGGAAACTTATCCATGGTAAATCCCGCCACTCATCAAAGTCGCTGGTATTGACTGGTAGCAGCTTGTCCATGCTACAGCCCCTCCATGTCCTTATGGAGGGGGTGTAGCATGAACATGTGTTTACAGAAGATGAATGCATCAATCATGAATGTTTTCCATTTACTGAAATCTATTGTTGGTTTTTTGTATTTCTGTTTTTATATGCCTACTTTTCCTTTTCTTTTCTCCATCGAGTTGAGAAGTTTATGCTCTTGAGGAACTTGCATCCCTTTTGTCCTGACCTCCTTTGTGGTCTTAAAGGGGTAACATTTATAGAATATTGAGTTGTTATAGATCTTAGATGCATTTTAAGGTTCTTCGACCCCTTTGAAAATGCTCATTTGCTGTGTGCTGTGTAAGTAATTATGATCACACATTTTACACACAAGCAGTGCGGGGACACGGTGGCTCAGTTGGTAGAGCGGTTGTCCACTTATCTGAAGGACAGTGTTTCAAACCCCAGCCACTGCATTCTACATGTTGAAGTGTCCTTGAGCAAGATACTGAAACCCAAGTTACTCTCAATGGCTGTTCCATTGGTGTGTGAATGATGGCATGAATGGTTACTGAGCATGTGGTGCCTTGCACGCACTATCATCACTGTGTAAATGCTGATTCGTGTTGTAAAAGCGCTTTGAGTAGTCAAGCAGACTAGAAAAGCACTGCATAAGTACTGTCCATTTACCATTTAGCACACAGTGACGTAGATACAACAAAACAATACCGTAATAAGAATGTTTTAAAACAGGATTCTGCAAATACATTTAATTTTATAATTTATTTTGCTAGTAACTGTGCTTTCATGTCAGGAATGTTTCTCTGCTAGTACAGATATGAAATTTCCATTCCTAATGGTCTTAAAAGTAAAAAATTTCCCAAAGTGATCTTGTTGAAACCTCCAGAAATACTAAAGAAACAGTCTCGTTGATATATTAAGAAACAGGGTTTTAGAGAGATCAGAGCTGGGCTCTTCAGGCATCGCGAAGATGTGTTTTGATGTCACAGCTTTCTATTGAAAACGGTGTTTGCAAAATTTCCCCTGCTACAGCTTCCAGTGCCCGTGTTCATTCCTGTCCTGCCGAATGGTTCTGACGTCACTGGGAAATCCATGACGGAGAGAGTCCAACAAAACACCTCAGAGGGAGAGCTCCACCTCAAATCTGAAATGAAGAAAAGAACAGATGACAAGAAGGAAACAGAGGACAGACAGAGCGACAGAGTGATGATAAAAGATCTACAGAGACTCAAAATTGATTGTCCAAAAGGTAGAGTTTGTTGTGCAAAAGGTTTTAGCAACACTATGAACATAATGCAATAGTTAGTCATTCCTATAACCCAGCTAGTTTGGAAAAGGGAAGTTAAATGAAAATAGTTATTTTATTTTTATTAAGTTTTGATTTATCAACAATTGAAGCATTACTACTCTGACACAAGCGTTTTATCGCTCCACCAACCCCACATCCACAAACAACCACCTCCCACTTTAGATGTCGTAACACACAGCAAACCTAAACCTGAGCCCCCACCTTCAGCTCCGCCTCCTGCCTCGGACATGAGAGCTGAGAGTCCAGCACCAACTCCTCTGTCGCAGCAAACCCTGGGGAAAGTCAACAGCAAGCATAAGGTAAGTGAATACTTTGGAATGAGTTGAAAAGATCTAGTGTCACTATTTGGATGAGTGATGTTGTCTCCAATCTATTCAAGGGTCATAAGGTGCAAAAGGTGACATCTCACAGAGAATCTTCCACAGCTTCATCCAGAAAGCACTCTAAACTGAGGAGTAAACGTGGAATGGATGTCTGGAAGAGATGGATACAGTGGAGGGAATCACAAACCAACCTGTTCCTTGTTTCTTGTACGTTCTTTTTCATTCCTGCGTTTCTTTACATTTTGACTGTCTGGAGTTTTAGTATACATGTCAAGGCTTTTGTGCAGTGGCTGTCTACGTTAAATGCGCAGGCTACCAAGGTTCAAACCTTGAATGATTCTCTTTGTATTTACTTAACTTTTGATAATATTAGTGTTTAATTCAGCCGCGATCATTCTATAGATTTTATTTTTATGCCCTCTCAAAAGGATAAATATGATAACCCCTCTTGTTCCTCTCCATCCAATCTGCTACATCAGTAACAAGAAACTGTCTCGTCACATCCTTCTAGGTTCAATCCAAAGCCCCAGTCAGTTAGAACTGATGACGCTTCTTTGATGAGAGGTGAAAGGTCTTCAAGCCTAAACAGAAGTCCAGTTGCTTTGGGTTCAATCTATAAAGATTACCATGACCTGGATGAACAAGAATCTACACAGATATAATTTGTGTCTGGTCACATATCTTCAAAAACCGATTGATTTGATTGGTATTGTTTTTTATTATATTTTTTTATTTTGCAGTAGAAGAGGCATAACCATATGGAAAAATTAAAACAAGAGAATAGAACTCATGGATTTTTCTGTTTTTTCCCAAATTTTCTAAATGGCTGCATCTCATAATTTGTTTCTTCCCTTTGAATATTTCAACATTTGTAGGCAGATTTATACTTTTGTTATCCTGACTCAGTTTGCTCTCATTTACCTATCACAAATCAACTAGGGTCATGAATGGCACTGTCAGCACTTCACATTCACAGAACTCGGAACAAATGTTCACCCATATTGCTTTGCAACTTCTAGTAAGCAATTTTATGCACGCGACAAACAGCAGAACAGATTGGTCTTGAAGCCCTGAGTGGACCAACCAGCAGCTACGCTCTTTCTTTGTTGAACAATAAGTTATTCCACGTTTTCTGCCTTACAGTATGCAGTAGGTAAGTAAGTAACTCAATTTAATTTTATAAAAAGTTCCAGCTTAACCCCATACTTTTTATACATTACAGTTTGTCTGTAGATAAGAATAGAATTTAACCATACAGGCTCAGTTGTCTAACTTTTATAAAAGCAAGTATATCTGCATTATTACTCTATTTCTATTGATACAAATACAAATATACTGAATGTGAATCTAAACTAAATTAACAGATGTCATACCCAAGGTGTTATTTGTAAGATTACAGTTTATAAACAGAAGTTAAGGGAAGTGTTATGAAAGTTAGGTAATGGAAACTTCAATAAGAAGGCAGAGGAGGTGATAAGACACTTTGCAAGTATACTAGTATTTAATATTTAACTAAAAAATATCACTGAATACATCACAAACAAAATTTGTGCATTATTATTATTTGTTGAAAAACTGAAAAGTGGAAGGAACTTCCCCTCAAGGTGTTAAAGAAATCAAAAATAAACTAAAAGGATCTCTTAGAAATAAACAGACAAATGGTGATGAAAAAAAAGTTCTTTGTTGAAGGTGATGGAATAATTCATGCAATAATCAACGAAGAAAAGAAATGATTTAATCTCAAATTTATTGAGAATAATTCTTGAAGCAAAAACAAATATTTAGAGATTCCGCTTTCTAGCCTTTGGAGACTTGTTTTAGATTGTTTTCTCAGTTTTAAATCATTTGAAAAAAAGCAAATTAATCTCATCTTGGTCTCCCGGAAACGGCACAGAGCTTTTTAAAAACTCTGACGTTTTGAAAATGAATCAGTAAATTGACAGAGATCACATTGTTGAATGTTTACAGTATATTCTATCAAACTGCAACCTCCGTTATTTTCTTTGTTCCTCTTCACGGTTGGCAGCGCAAAAAGGAGATTGGGACCGGAATGATGTGTGCTCTCTCTGCTTTCTGATGTGTTCTCTTCCATCATCTCCTGTATCTATCTTCAGCTCCTGCTGTGACGCTAAACAAGGATGTTCTTCACTGCTCTGCCAGCGAGCTGAGTGACAGCCTCCATCACTTCGTTACAGAGGTGAGGAGACGTGACGGAGCGCCGTACCCCCCTGACAAACTCCTCTACCTCTGTCTCAGCATACAGCTGGTAAGATGAGCATCGCTGAACCCACGCTCATGCAATACCAAAATACATCAGGTTTGTACTCTAGCCTGGATGATAACTAAAAAATGTTTTTTATATTTTGTTAACCTTCTGCAGTACCTGATTGAGAAAGGTCGTCTGGAGGACATTTTCAATGATTTAAACTATCAAAAGTTTAATGAAGAGTTCACCAAGATCCTGAGGGGTTTCAATCCGTCCGTCACAACCAGCGGTGAGTCCTTATGCTTTTTTGACGGACTCAGATGCACCAAATTCCTCACTGCTCTCTTCTTTCCAGGTTATATCCATACTCACGTTGAAGAGAACTTCCTGTGGGACTGTAAACAATTGGGGGCGTACTCCCCCTTCATCCTCCTCAACACTCTCATCTTCTTCTGCTGCAAGTACTTTGGTTACACCACTGGGGAGCAGCACCGTCAGCTGTCCTTTGCCCACGTCGTTCACTATACAAGAACCAACAAGGATCATAGCAAGACCACCTTCCTGCGCTTCTACCCCCCAGTATCTATGGCCAAGGCAGACGCAGGTACCAGTATATGGCTCAGGGTCAAAGTGAAGCACCTGATTATATTTTACTACTATAAATTTATGATACAATACTGACCAACACATTTGTGTTTGTGCATATTTGCGTCAGATGCAGACGGAATCCCAGCCAAGAAGCGTAGGACAAGTGAGCCAATTGTGGAGATGATGGAGAACACACAGGACCCTCTCCGCTGTCCAGTCAGACTCTATGAGTTCTATCTCTCCAAATGGTTTGTTGCTGCATTTCTTCTGGATTTTAGCCTCAGTCCGTTATTTACTATTTATTTGTTGTGTCCCTATAATTTGAGGTTATTAATTTATTCTTTATTGAGATGACATCGTCCCTTCGACCTTCTTCAAGAAACCACCATACTGATTATATAAGATAAACTTAGATAATCCTGAATGAGAATGTGCTTTGGTGCAGTCATACAGCTCTGAGTGATATCTAAAGGGAAATAATATGATGCTCGAAATG
This sequence comes from Lophius americanus, assembly GCA_037951165.1. Classification (NCBI taxonomy): domain Eukaryota; kingdom Metazoa; phylum Chordata; class Actinopteri; order Lophiiformes; family Lophiidae; genus Lophius; species Lophius americanus. Next base: position 2,130,580 of record JBBDHG010000170.1, read on the forward strand.
CAGATTCATCAAAATGATCGGAAAATATCCAAATATAAATAGAATAAAATATCAGATGAAAATTAAGTCATGTGTAGTAGGGTCACATGAGATCCCACTAGTCCGGTGTACTTGTAAGCTGTTTTGTTTACTAATGAGGTTCATATTGGGAGGAGAATCTTATATAGGGTCTGATTTACTAAAGGTTTGCGTGCGTGCGTACAAAAGTGTGTAAACCTGATATTACCTGAAAACAAATGTGCTAGCGGATCTACCAACCGTGCCTACTGAGGATTCTTCTATAAACACGCGTTTCCATTATCCATTTAGTACCTTTGTCTAAAAGAGTATTCAATGTCGGGCGTTTCTACCCAACAGTGCAAAAATACTAATCAATCTGAATGAAAGTAATTTCTCATGAGCTGTTTGAGGTATACATTTCTTTTTATTTTCCTGCAATACTCATAACGATGAAAAAAAAAACACGATTGAACCTAAATTGAATCTGGCTGTAGCCAAACAGAACTGAACATACACAATTACTCAAAACCCGAAAATTAGCCTAAAGCCCGAAGAAAATTTAATTTAACATTCATTATGTCTTCCTATTTCCCTTTTTTTGCCAACACAACATTTTTAACTGGAGTTTTCCCCTCCTGTGGGCCCTCCTCCCTCTCCATCTCCTTGTGGGAACACCCGGACTGAGACCCCACCACTGCCTGTATACCATTATGCCTCTTGCCAGGGTTCTGATGCCCATCGTCAGACCAGATCCAGCCCCGACCAGCTGCCTGGTGTGCGCTACAAATTGTAGCAGAACATTGTAGCGGGCCATTGTAGCATGCAATGAGTGCTCGTGCAATAATAACACAGCTCTCACCTCCTGTGCAATGGATGACAATCCATCTTCAAGAGCTGCAGTGTCAAGTGGAGGAGTGCTGCTGGGATTGACAAACTTCTGATGAATATTCTTCAAAAAAGGACAAATATTTATTCATATATTTTTTTTAAGATTAAATTGTAAGGACACCACAATTTAAAAAACAAAACATAGATGGACTCTTCTTAAAAGATTGATTGAAAAGACAGAAAATGGTGGCCTTCACAGAAAAAGGGCTGCAGGTGGACTTCAGTCTAAGCGTGTTTCTCTACGACTAATTCAGATACATACAGAAAGATGACTCAACACACTTTAGATACATAGATCCTGCAGATCCTGGACATTTCATATGAACTTGTTGTACATTATTTAAGCAGGTGAGTCTGACCTTTCCAGGGACAACTTTGGAGCCAATCCGTGTTTTTACTGCAGCTACTGATTTGTACCACCTCTCTGTCTGACTTGTCTTTAACTTCTCTCGTTCATCCAGCTCAGAGTCGGTGAGGCAGCGCACCGACCTGTTCTACCTTCTTCCAGATCGCTCCTGTGTTCCTAACAGTCCCCTGTGGTTCTCCACATCACCTTTGGACGACAACACAATGAACGGCATCCTCGTTAGAATCCTCACCGTTAGAGAGCTCTACGGGGCGGAGAAAAAAGGTGTGGATAAGCGCACATCAGCGAACACACTTTTTACAAACCACGAAGAGGATTCAGAATAATGGCATGTCGTTGGAGACGTTTTTTTTGTTTGTATTTTGTTTAGATTTGGGTATGAGGTTACATTTAAAAATCTGCACAATATTTAAATTTTCAGAAAAGTACATTCCATTCAACAGACTTAATCATTTCAATTACAAAAATAATTTTTCTGATTGTGTCAAAATTGTGGTCAAAATAAAATCTTGCCAAAGTCATTATTTTCTGAAGCTGAAAGTTATCCTCATGGTTTTTATTTATTTGTGTGTGTGCATGCATGTGTGTGTGCATGTGTGTGTTATTGTTAAAAAGAAGAGGGAAAGACTTCTTTTTTAAAATATTTGGATATCCTTGGTGGAATCTTTATGAAAAGTGTTTACTGTTGCAATGTTTCTGAGATCAAAAAATGGGTTTGTCAAGCAGAACCATCACATTGCTCAGTTCTGTTCCCACCAGCAGCCTTCTGGAAGACCGCAGCAGATACAGAAGCCACTGTGGTTCCTTAATGTGAGAAATGAACCATGTTTTTCTTTTCTTTTGCCATTTGTTTCAGACTGGAGAGACGGTAACTGCATATACTATTTTTACTAATCTAAATATTTCACTTTGTATTTCTGAGAGTTCATCTTAACTTCCATTAGACTGAGTACTGAGAAGAGTTTAGACTGCTCCAACACCACAGATTAATGTAAAATATTTCTGTTGAACTGGTCGCTGATGTCTTTCAACAAATGCACTTGTTTTATCCCACAATTTTAGTCAATAAGGTACAAATAGTATGGCGGCAAAGGATAGAGTACATACAATTGGAATGCGGTTTATGCCATTGCGAGACATCAAAATAAAGCAAACAAAACGGGGGGAAAAAATCAGCAACAACAGCAACTGACTTTATAAACATTGTTTTACTTGATTAAAACTGTATCAAGTGTAAAACAGGTTGTCACCTTTTAGTATTAGGTATATTTCCCTTTTTTTCCCCAAGAAAAATTTGCAGTCTCAATCTGAAGGTCAAATATACAATGTAACTGACACACTTGAGGAAAATAATTTTTTTTTCCATCCTTTCAATGAGTTGATGCCAACAGTTTTGTTTTAAGTAAGTATAAATATATACATCTAACCACGGTTTTTACTTTATATTATCTTCTCTATAATGTTAAAAGGTGCACGTGTAAACACATATAAATAGACATACTATTAAAGTCAAATGAGTAAATATGAGGAAGAGGGTCCAATCTCCAAAACCCAAAATAAGTTATTATAAGTTAAAGTCCAGTGCACTTGTGGTGCAGATGGGTGAACCAAGAGTTCAGATTTCAGACACAACGCAGTCTCACAGTGGTTTATTATAGATTCTAACTGCAGAAGGGACAAAAGAGCTACGGTGCGCTCTGTCGTACCCTGTGCGTGTGAAGGAGCTGCTCGACGCTCCTACAGTCTCCTCTAGGTGGTGAGAGGTGTTTCAGCATGGATCAGACAACACGGGCTAGCCTTCACTCCTCATGCCCCTCAATGAGCCTGGGTGCCAGGTCACTGGTAGTCCCTGCATTGATCACAATGGTAAATTCCAACCACTGAAGACCAGAAACATCAATAAAAGACCTGCAGTTCTGGAGATGATCCGACCCAGTCATCTTGACAAAACAATCTGGTCCATTTCAAAGTTTCTCTGGTACTTAAGCCTTACCATTTGTCCTTTTTCTTCCAATATCAACTTGAGTAAAACAATGTTCACCTGTTGAAGATACAGCCCATCCACCGGCAGATAATGGAAACCAAATCATTTATATGGTCCAATATTTTTTGAAAAGTGTAAACTTTTTAACATGACTGTATAAACTTATGCTTATTTTTAAACGTGAATGGCTTTCTACGGGAAATGCCAGGAAAAACGTTCCTTTACATTGCCCATTATTTAACGAGTCAAGTGTTAAATTACTTATTCTTCCTCAAGGCCAGTTCCTCATTTTTCCTATCATGACTTCCTCAAATTTTATAGGGGCGGATGATGCTCTTTTATTTCTGTTCTTTGACCAGAAAGTAACCTTAGTAAAAGTTACAAAGAGAGATCAGTAGACAAATTAAGGGACTTAAACCAATTCAAACTTGTGTGGAAAGTTTTTATTTTCTTTAAGATACATTTAATCATCCTGAAACTTATCTCTGAATCGTTTAATATATCTGTTGAATCTGATATCTGATCTGTCTAACAACACAACTTTGAAACAGAAATGATGGAAATCTAGTGCTGTGAGAAAGTGTTTGATTTCCATAACTTTATGTGTGTCTAATACTAAATACATTCCTAATGCTTAAGGGGCATACACTCACGTCATGTTTCATCAATAGCACAGTAAGTCAAAATCAAAAGAAAATTCTGAAGGTAATCGAAATCCATCAGTCTGGGAAGGGTTCCAAAGCTGTTTCTAAGGTTCTACACAGATCCTGTGAGACACATTCTCTGCAGATGGAACATTAATGAACCTTCCATGAAGTGAACCTACAAATATTCTAGCAAGAGGTAAAGGTTCATTCATGAAGTCACAGAAGATCTGAAATAAACATCCAAGGAAATGCAGGCCCCTCTCACCTCAGTGGGGCGGCTGTATCTCAGTGGGTAGAGTGGCCGTCTCCCAATCAGAAGGCATCCAGTTCAAGTCCCACCAAGGTCTACTTGTCATAGGGTTCTTGAGCAAGACCCTGAAGAACATTAGGACTAGTCTCTATTTGCCCGTGGCACCCTCAAGAGCTTAGAGTCTTCTCTGGACTGATGACTGGAAAGTTGAACTGTTTGGATACATGGGTCCAATTGAACCATATTGGACCCTAACACTTAAATCAAATCAGAACAGTGTATTTTTTGAAAGTGTGGAATGTGTGTGTGAGTGTGTGTTAAAGATGAGTGGGTGTGTGTGGGTATGTCAGTGGGCAAAAGTGTGTGTGTTTTTGTGGGGGGGTTCATCGATTTCCATGTTGCCCTATCCTGTGTATCTTCCTCTGTCACACTGAGCAACTGTATTTCCTGTCTCACCACATCCAGAAACCTCCTCTTTGTACTTGCCCTTTGTATCCTGTCTGGCAGGTCAACCAACCTTCTACCAATAGACCCATCATCCCTCTTTTTCACATGTCCAAACTATCTCAACATGGCATCTCTTATTTTTTTATCTCAAAGACAGCTAAAATGGCCTGTCCCCCTGATTTGCTCATTTCTAATCCTTCATCCGTCGCTCCCATAAAACATCTGAACATCTTCAATTCTCCAGCTCTGCCTCCTGTCTTTTGGTCAGAGCCACCGTCTCTAAATCATCCAGTAGAGCTGCTCTCAACACCATCCTGGAAACCTTTCCCTTCACTCCTGCTGCTACTCTTCTGTGAAACATAACTCCTGACACTATTTTTCACCTGTTCTCCTTGAATCCATCTGCCTCCCTTTCTTTCACGCAAATTTATTCAGTCATGCTGCGTCTGACCTTCATATTTCTTCTCTCCAGCTTCTTCTACCTCCATCTCTACAAGTTTTCTACCAATGTCTCCCTGTTCTCACTACAGATCACAAAATAATCCCGGAACATCATAGTGCACAGAGACTCCTGCCTGACCTTATCCGTCAGCCTATCCATAACTATAGCAGACAACAAGGGGCTCAAAGCCGATCCTTGATGCAGTCCCACCTCCACCTTGAACCCATCCTTGAATCCTACTGCACACCTCATCGCTGTCATGCTGGTTCTAACAATGGAAGAAAGATCAGAACGTCTTGTTTTTAATAGAAATTGATGGCAACTGGGTAACAATTGTCAACATTTTATATGTTCAATTGTTTTTATTCTTTTTCATTGCCTTTGTTTCAGTTTGAGTTGAATTAGCTTCTAGTAGGAGATCACTAGTTTTAGTTTAGTTTATTCCTTAGCTAATTTAGTTTTAACATTAATTTCTTTTTCTCTTACCAAAATAAAAAGAAGGGTGGATTGAAGAAGAAATACACAATTTGGTGTGATACCGTCTCAAAATCAGGGTCCGGGAGCTGCCCTCGACAGTCATTCTCACCCCCTTCCGTTTGTCCCCCATGTGGTTACCACACAACACCTACCTTCTCACACATTCCCTCAGCCTTTGATCATTACTATATAAAAGTTGTGGGTTTCATTTCTTCTGGGTCAACTCACAGACCCAGATCCTGCTCTGTATCTGTCAGTTCACCAGTGTGCCGGCATATTTAATAAAATCACAACACCACAGCAAACCTCTCAATAGGACTGTATTTTTCTTCAACACTTCCCGGCCCCCAACTGAAGCTTTCGCCCCTGTGTGTGGCTCATTTGCTTCATAACTCTGTAGCTGCTACAGCTCTGAACCTCACCCTTATTCTTGAAAACCGGCACTAGTACACTTTTACTCCATGCCTCAGGCATCCTTTCATTCTCCAAGATAGTGTTGAATAACCTAGTTAAATAGTATACTTCCCTCTCTCCTAGACACCGCCATACCTATACCTGTATGTCATCAGGAATAACCGCATTTCCATTCTTCATTCTCGTCAAAGCTGCTTCCGCTTCAATCGTACTGCTCCTTGGGACTTTTTAATATTCAGTTCTTACAACATCCACCCTGCTCCACTCCCAGCACTTCTTGACGAGACGACACTCAGTGGTTGCTCCAATATTGGCAACTCCTCTCAGACTGTTGGTCAGCGAAACCTGAAAAAAATTATCTTCCTCTGAGCTTTTCTGTAGGATGACTAGTAAGGTTTAAGGTTGCAAACATGTACAATTCTAATATTTTGACCTGAATCCTCAAAAACAAAGTGGTAGCTTTTGGGTCCAAGTTGTTTAACAAATGTGATAGAAATCATAAGCAGGTGTTTGTCTATGGGCATTTTGAGCTTGTTCCCAAATACAGCTCTGTATATGTGACACCAGTAGTTTTGTAAACCACAGGGTTCATTGCAAATCTAAACTCTAAAAATCTAAATCTAATTGATTTAAGAGTTGTGTGCTATACTCGGAGGAAAGTCTCACATGTTTACAGTAAGTGTTAGACCCCGTCAAGGTTGTCCCTAGTCTGCCAAAACTCTGTTCTTGACTTTCATGGACAGGATTTCAAGGCGCTGTCGAGGTGAGGAGAGTGTCCAGTTTGGGGAATTTTGAATTTAATCTCTGCTGTTTGCAGATGATGTTGTCCGGTTGACTTCGTCAGTCTGTGATTAACAGCATGCACTTCAATATATAAAGGTGAGTGTGAAGCAGTTAGTATGAGAGTAAGCACCTACAAATCCGAGGCCATGGTAATCTGCAAAAGATCCCAAAAGAATTAGGTCGAGGATACCAGCGACTAAAATGACCTACCTTCCTGAGTGGCTGGACTCAGCCTTAGAGATAATGCACGGGGCTTAGACATCTGGAGGGCGCTCAGAGTAGAGACGCTGCACCTTCGCGTCGGATTTGGAGTTTTTTCAGACACGTCAAACTGGAAGGAGACCCCCAGAGCTCACTGGAGGGACTACATATAATCTGGCCTGGGAATGCCTCAAGATCCCCCAGTTTAAACTGGAGAGGGTTGCATGGGAGAAGGAACTCCCCTCTTGGACTGCCACCACGGTGATTTGACTCCAGATAAGAGAAAGAAGATCCTAATCAGATGCCCAAACTATAGAGCATGGATGGATTGATGGATGGATGAATGGATGGATGGATGCCGTAGCTGATTTAGCTATGGGCAACGTGGGCAGAAGCCCAGGGTGTTGTCTTGCTTTGGGGCGGCATGGCGAACGCGTTCATCTTGAAAAAAATCTGAATGGTGACGTCGCTGATTGGTTACATAAATGAATAAATATGTATTCTTGTACTGTATTATAGAACATTTTTATCTTCCTATAAACAAGGCCTACGATGAAAATGACTAATCAGAATTATGTAGCATACCATATATTTTAGCATTTCAAGGACACTTAAATTAAAGAGTTAAGATAAAATAAATGAGGACTTTTTTTTTTTGTAGTAATGGATATCTGACAAGCAATTCTATCCAATATGTTGGGCGAACCACCCGTGCGTTGAAAGGGGGTTTGCCCAGGTAGCCAAACGAGCTAAAACCGACCCTGGATGGATAGATGAATGGCTGGATGGATGGATTCTACCAAATTTAGTGACCTGTTCAAATCCCAATGCTCATCTCTAATAATGGCTTCATGGATAATTCAACAACTGTGAGGCTTTCACAATCTGCTAAAACATTAAAAGAATATATGGATGATTTTGGTCTTAATAATGTCTGGAGACTGAAAAATCGAACAATGAGGGAATGTACCTTTTTCTCTCCAGCATAAATCATTTTAAAGAAATTATATTTTTCTTAACAGCAATTCCATTGTTCAAAAAATCAATACAAGAATTATTATTATTATCAGTGATCATGCACCAGTATCCATCACTATTTGAACTGAGGACAATTTTAAATTTTTTCAAAAGGTGCTTCAACATCTCTCTCTTGACAAATTCATAACTTTAAAAATCTCAAAGACTGGGCGAACTTTCTGGAATTTAATGACACTCCAAACTATTCTCCCTCATCCCTTTGAGAGAGAGGAAAGGCAGTAATGATGGGTAGGATTATATCTTACTCTTGTTATAAGAAAAAGCAGGAGATGATATTGATGAAACAATCAAACAATTAAAGGACAAAATAAATTTTTTCATAAAGTTAAAAACTTCAATTGGACAAAATCTTGTCTCAAAAAACTGAATCCCTGCTTAAGCAACTTAGATGTAACAAGTTTGAAAATAATAAGTTAGGCAGATTTTTAGCAAGTCATCTTCAAAGCAATAAAGAAAAATTACTCATAAGAGCAATTACGGATTCAGGCCTGGGGGCTGGGCTATCAGGCCTCTGTTGTGTTTGGTTCTTGGGACTTATTAGGTTCTCGGCCGCCTAGGGGTGCAAGAAACCTATAGAAACATAATAAGCACAAACCACTGCTTATTAGTGCATGTCTTTTTGTTACTGCATGTCCTCTCATCCTTGTTTGTCTTGTTTAGTCTCTGTGTTTTACACACAGAGTCTCACACCCTCTTTGATGAGAAATAGGTATTCGTTCCAAATAAAAAACAATAGGCTAGTCTTTCACAGTGGGCTGGTGTAAGTCACTTGCATTCATTCATATGCACAGAAATAACACTAATCCACTGCAAGATCGAAAATGCATGTATTTTTTTTCTTTTTAAGAATGGTTTTACCATCCTTGGCATAAACCATAAATATTAATGTAGACAGATTTAAAAAAAAAAAAAAGTTCCATTGATCAAGGATACTACAATAACAATGAAAATTAAGAAAAAATAAAATCATGGATGGATCCCTTTATCGCACCAAAATTTAATAGTTCCCACTTCCACTCCGTTTCATGATAATAGCTTATGGGTAAATGGCAAAAAACTCAAAAGACAAACAACTTGCAATGTTTAAAAAAGTGGGGGGGAAATCCTGATCCACCCCTAAATATAATTGGTATATTATATTGGTTAAAGTCATATTTATGTGTCAGATCTCAGTATGCATCCGTTAACAATGAATCCACCATGCATAGCAAAGTTACCCACGGAGTTCCCCAGGGATCTATGCTTGGGCCAATATTATTCACATTATATATTATATTTAGAATCAAATTCAAAATCCTTCTGCTCACTTATCAGGCAAACAGTCAGGCACCAACGTATCTGAAGAAGCTCATAGTTTCATATTGTCCAATCAGAACTCTGGGCTCTCCAGAAGTAGAATGGGAGCCAGAGCTTTCAGCTATCAGGCTCCCCTCCTGTGGAACCATCTTCAAATCTTGGTTCGGGGGGCAGAGACCACCGAGACTCTCTACATTCAAAAGTAGGCTTAAAACTTTCCTTTATGATAAAGTTTATAATTAAGGCTGGCATAAGCTAGCTCTTACCTATGCTGCTATAGGTTTAGACTGCTAGGGGATCTCCCATGATGCACTGAGCTTTTCTCTCTACCTCTCTTCCCCTTCTCACTTTAATGCATGTTACTGGATTAATCCATGTTACTGGATTAATGTATGTTACTGGATTAATTCATGTTAAATGGATTAATGCATTTAATGGATTAAATGTAAGTTACTAACTTCACTTCTTCCCTGGAGTCTTTTTGTTTTCTCGCCCTGTAAGGTCACATAGTTGGTGAATGCATCTGCTACTGTGGACCTACTCGATGTCCACCGATCACAAGATGCTCATGATGATGATTATTGTTGTTATCATTATTATTATTATTGTATAGTATTTCCCCATAAGTTATCGCTATATGTTACATTAATATTAATGTTATTATCAACCTGGGACCCCTTCTGCTGCAGCGGCCCGACCATGGAGCGGTTGGAGAAAGTGGATTATAGCTGATATCTTTGCTGCTTTTTCCCCCGTCTGTATCTCTCCTCATCCGTGTCTCTCTCTTTCTCGTTCTCACTCTCTTTTTTTTTTCAACTGGTCATGGCAGTAGGCCGTCCACCCTGAATCTTGGATGTGAGTCTTGTTTTTTTTCTCGCCATTGTCGCCAAGTGCTTGCTCATGGAGGAATTTGTTGGGTCCTTTAGATAATTTTAAAAAAAGTCTGGTCTAGAGCTGCTCTTTCTGGAAAGTACCTTGAGGTAACTGTCGTTGTGAATTTGCGGTATATTTTGATTGATTGATAATTGGTTCTCCTTTGCTAGGTGCACAACCTTCCAATCATGTTTTACAATGATCTGTCGGCATCTTTCTGCATAATAGATGGAAATGATGGAAATATCCAGAATCAATAATCTCACAATGTTGGCATATGCATGGCATACAGCAGAATGGCAGAACAACTGAAATACAAAATTTTGAGTGATCATGGCTTAAGGGAAATAAAATTTTGCATACTGAGAATCCAGAATTTGTGGTCCTAAATTGTAAGAAATAAATGCATATACTTTCGTTCGTGTCACATATATTACATATTATATACATTCATGTCCTCTTCCCCCATTCTCCCCACCATCACCTCATATAATGCTGTTTGACTCAACATCATCTTCTGTTCTTGAAGCATTGGTTACGTTGGCTGATTCCTAACTCTCATTGATAAAGTTTTAAAATATCAATAAATCTCGATCCACTCAAAATTCCTTGCAACATGTCGAACCTGATGTGGAATTCTGCATAGTGACAGAAAATTAAGAGGGAGCCAACATAATAACAGGGAGAACATGCAAACTCCACACAGATAGGCCTCCATTGCCCAGTATGTTTGAACCCAGAACATTTTTGCTAGGCAGCAAAAGTGCTAACCATTACGTCATTCTTTTATGCTTTAATACATTTCTGCTTGGCATTGAAGTAAAAAGGCATTCTTATTCTCAGAAACAACCATGATTTGTTTCTGAGAATACATCTCAGATTTCCATACATGTATTACGATCTAGATCTGCATTTGGTTTTAGTCCTTAAGAGGTCACCTAGGCAGAATGGTTTTTATATTAATTAACATATTAATAATAATAATAATAATAATGAATAAAGAATTTTAAAAAACATTTCCATCCCAGAACCTCTGCAAATTTTTGTTAAATTTGGTTGATAACTGTTGTTTGGAAGCTAGGAGCAGTAATGATGGTAGTAATTAATATGATGCTGATATCGCAAGATCTTTTTTTTTTTTTTGTGATCTCAGGATAAAAACATCCAATTTTTTCTGATAACAATTTCATTATCTTATTAACTTGTGAAACGATGTTTCACCTTCACTGGGGTAGAATCTCATGCGCTGATCACTAATGGAAATTCCATGACCTAAAATTTTCATCTCGAATCAGTTGCTACAATTTTCATGATTCCACTTCTGGTTGAAACCTTGATACTCCTGATTAATGACTAAATTTCTCCAGATAGTCTTCTTCTTTGGGCTGTACCCTTTAGGGGTGTCCACAGCGGAACATATGTTTCCATTTTGCCCTGTCGTCTGCATCTTCCTCTGTCACCACATTCAGAAACCTCCTCTTTGGTCTTCCCCTTTTCCGCCTGCCTGGCAGCTCAATCTCCAGCATCCTTCGACCAAAAGACTGACTATTCCCCCTCTTCATGTGTCCAAACCATCTAAATATGGCCTTTTTTACTTTGTCTCCAAAACATCTTACCGTCTTTGGCTGTCCTTCTGATGTGCTCCTTCCTAATCCTGTCCTTCCTCTTCACTCAAAGAGAACATCTGATTCTTATCTTCTACTCTGCCTCCTGTATTTTGGTCAGAGCCTCTGTCTCTGAACCAGTCAGTACAGCTGCTCTCACTCGCTTCTTCACCTCCATTCGCTACTCCCCGTTGCTCTGAACAGTTGACTCCAATTAGTCAAACTCTACTCTTTCATCTTCACCGTTCAACCTGCCACCCTTTCATTCACACACATGTATTCCCTCTTGGTGCAACTGACCTTCATTCCTCTTTTCTCCGGTCCATGGACACTCCTGCCTAACATCTTCTGTCAGCCTGTTTGTCACAGGAGCAAACAAGAGGTGGTCAAAGCGGATCCTTGGTGCTGTCTCACCTCCACGTTAAGCCCATTCAACACTGCTATTAAATAACTCACCACTGTAATTCTGCTCTCATACATATCCTGTACCAATCTAACATACATTTTTGTCCCTCCACACTCTCAGGCAATCCCACAAATCCTCCCACTTTGTTGTCCACTTTCTCTAAATCAACAAAGACACAAAGCAACTCCTTCCGACCTCTCTATTCTTCTCCATCAGTGCTATAGTGAAGGTGAGATGGAGTTGCGTGGTCTCTTTGTGGATTGAAAAGAATGCATACCACCTAGCCCACGAGAAAAATTGTGGTATAGCGCTCATATTCTCCTGATAACAGCATGAAAAAAATCATTTCCATCACAGCTCTCAAATTTGAAACCTGCTTTCTAACAAACCAAACAACCTACACAAGTGAAAACACACCCTCCTGGGATAAATTAAAATCGATATTGCTCCAATGATCTCCACTGAGGTTGCAGTGCTAAGTAAATCTCAAGCAGAACTACATTTCCGGCACACTTCAGACCAGTCCAGGGTCGGTTTCTCACAAATACTTTTATGAGGTATTGAACAGGATTTATCAGCCCAACAATTCTTGTAATATTTTTTGGCTCCCATCCTCACGCAGTTTTCTCCTTTTGTATTTTCTATTTTCCAGTTATCCGGCTGTTTATGGTCCCAAAAGGCCAAACTACCAAATACAGAAAAGGAAGAGATGGTTCAGTAAAGGTGATACCTTTTCTTAGAACTGATTTTGGGGAAAAAAATGTGTTTAGGTCAGTCAAACCTTGTATTGAGTGGTGAGCCATCTGCCCAAAACCAGGTGCCCTCTTCCTTTGAGTCTGTCAGTCCAATCCAGAACCTGTCCTCAGCATTGTCCATAATATCTTTCAGTTTGTCCACCAGGAATGTCTGGGCAAGACAATTAGAAGGAAGACACAACATGTAACCGACTGATTCTTGCAGAGCAAAGCCTGTGAGCTCCAGAAACCAGGTGCATTGTGTTCTACCTGCTCCATATCGCTGTCTATCCGAACGAGACATCCTCCTTCACGTAGACAATACTTTGTGGCATTTTCCCAGGTTAATCGTTTACTGGAAAAATGATAGCAATCTGTTCCATGTTGCTCCCAGCCTTTTTGACATTTTGGACATGACCCATCTTTGAGGAGATCAAACTAAAGACTTTAGTCAGGTGCAAGAATCACTGACTTTGTTAGTGTGACATGGAAGAAGCAGGAAATGTGAGGTTTGAATCAGAGAGAATGAAAATTTTGTTTTTTTTTTACCTCTCAACTCTATCATACATTGATCAGCCATAAAATTAAACCCGCCTGCCTGTTTTAGTTTGATAAGATCTGACCCATCAAAGCATGGATTCCAAAAGACCTCTGAAGGTGTGCTGTGAGTCTGGCACCATGATCTTAGCAGCAAATCCTTTGACTCCTGACGTGGGTCATCCATGGATTGGACTGTTTCTCCAGCACATCCCACAGATGCTGGATTTGGATTGAGATCTGAGGAATTTGGAGGCCAAGTCATCACTTTGATATGGTCAGTGTATTCCTAAAAACCCTTCCTGGACCATGCTGCTGTGAACATGGTTGATGCTAACATTATCATTTGCCTATCATCAATATTATTAATATAAATAATGTTACTATTATTATTAACATCAGTTTTAGTAGTATCAACAGCATTAACCTAGAAGTAATCAATACTAAATAATCCTATTATTATCATTTTTTTAATCATCCTAGGATACCTGGAATAAGATGGAGAGGGTTTCTCAGGAGTGGGATATTTTTGGGGTGCCCTCTTCCAACGCCATTGCAGCCTGCTCCTGGATAGGCATCACCCGGAGACTTCTGTATCTGTTTGTTTCATCGTGTATTTCCATTTCTGTTTGTTCATCGATTGATATCAGTTTGTTTATCCGTCTTGTTCATCACGGCCCCCGTGAAACTTTCACCAAAAGCCGCTGTTGATCACTTTCTGTGTTTGAAAGCTTTTTTTTCTCGGCATCATTTCCATAAAAATAAGGCTACTAACATCCTCCGTGTGTCTCGTCCATGGCTAACGGCTAATAACAAGCTAGACTCCACGATTGGCATGATCATAAATTATTCCGTCACCCAACTGATGAAATTCAACAACTACAACACTCCGTTGGGCATATCGGTTATTAAACAAATTGAACTTCGCCGGCCCCGTAACGTTCACAGAAGTTGCCGTTCTAAGTTTGTTTACTCCCGCTCTGATAACTCCATTCCGTCCTTTTGGTCTGACGTGCGCACCGTCACGTCTCAGACACGTCATCAGAAAGCTGTTGCGCTTCCTGCTAGTGGCACTGGAGTTTTCTCCATAAAGATACTCACTGTGCGGGTTAGAAAACTTGGAGTTGATTTCAGTCTTCTTCGGCCAATACAGAGACTCACTGCTCCATCTAGTATTAAAATCGAACTCTTTAATACACAATCTCTGACAAACAAATCATGCCTCATACACGACCACATCCTGGAGAAATGTCTGGACGTTATGTGCCTTACAGAAACCTGGCAACCAGAAGTTGAATGAGACCTTTCCTGCGGGCTACTGTTAGCTCCAGAAAGCCTGCAGCACTGGTCGTGGTGGTGGTCTGTCTGTCATCTACCACAGTGACTTGGACTTGGAGACATTTGGTCTCCACTGCTCTTGCCAGATATCTCTTCTTTTGAATGCCTGGCATTTAATTGTAAGCCCCCTTTCTCCATGACCATACTTCTAATCTACCGACCACCCAAACCAAACCCAGCCTTGCACAACCTTTGCCAATATTATAGTACTTGGAGATTTAAACATTTATGTCAACTCCCCTGCCTGTCGTTTTTCATCCAAACTTCTCCAACTACTGGATTGTTTTAATCTCAGGCAACTTGTCGATGTCCCCACCCACACCATGAGGCACACTCTGGATCTAGTCATCACTGACTCTGCTCCTCTCAGCAATCTTCTTGTTTACGATCTGGGTGTGTCCGACCAAAGGCCGTCTCCATGGAATTGTCACTTGTGCCCCCCCTCACCAAGCCCAAGCCTCAAATCTACTTCGGGAATTTGAAAAACATCAATCCAGAAACCATAACAGTCGACCTCCAGCATCTTCTTTCTGCAAACTTTTTATCAGCCAATGACTCAGTGGATTTCTACAATAACTCCCTGAGTAGCATCGTGGATCGTCACGCCCCTGTAAGCACTAGAACAGTCACCTTCTCCCGCTCAGCCCCCTGCTTCACCAGCGAGCTACGGAAAATGAAGGCAGCTGGGCGTGTCAAGGCTTCAGGTCTCACTGTCCACAAGCTAGCCTTTCAGGAACACCAAAAGGCCTACTCAAAGTCCCTTAGAGAGGCTCGGCCACTGTTCTACTTGAACATGATCAAAACCAGTCTTGCCAATTCTAAGCAGCTCTTTTTCACTATCAATCATCTTCTTAAACCACAATGTCCCCCACTTACAGAAATTACAGAAGAGCACTGTAATAATTTCATGGCTTTCATCAAATCAAAAATTTACTCAATCCGTTCTGTCCTTTCTGGCTCCTCCACTCTACCTATCCAGTCTGCTTACTCACAGTTTGACATCTCCCAGCCTCTTAAGTGATTCCCAGAAATCTCACAACAATGGGTTGAGTATATCATCAGGACGATGAAACCCTCCAGCTGTGCCCTCGCCCCCTTTCCTACAGCCCTAGTGAATACTAACATCTCTTCCATCAGTCCCCTGATCAACGCTGTAATAAACCAATCCCTCCAGGCTGGCTTTGTTCCATCTGCCCTAAAAGCCGCCATATTCAGACCAGTCCTCAAAAAACCCACACTCGATCCAGAAATTTTGCAAATTACAGGCCCATTTCCAAACTCCCATTCTTCTCCAAGCTAATGGAAATAGTAGTTGTTGCCCATCTCCAGGACCCCCGCAAATACAACAACCTCTTTGAAACCTTTCAGTATGGTTTCCGCTCCGCCCAGAGCACAGAACAGCTCTGCCTTGGAGTCACCAATGACCTAGGGATGGCAGCAGATGCTGGTTCACCTTCCCTCTTGATTCTCCTTGATTTGTCTTCTGCCTTCGACACAGTTGACCATGGAATACTCCTACACCGCCTACATCACATGACTGGACTCAATGCCACCGCCATAAACTGGTTTCAATCCTACCTCACTGACAGAACAGAATACGTTTCCGTTGGAAGTTCAAGGTCCCGGACACACACCGTCACCTGTGGGGTCCCCCAGGGATCAGTCCTTGGCCCCATTCTCTTCATACTGTACATGCTCCCCCTTGGCCATTTCATCAGTGGATATGGACTCTCATTCCAATGCTACGCTGATGACACGCAAATCTACATAAAACACACATGACACATGTTCTTCTGCAGCTTCTCCATCCTCATCGTCATCATCATCTCCCCTGTCAACTCTCCGTGCTTGTAAAGGTTAGGTTTGAATGAAAAACAACTTTCTCAAGTTGAACAGCTCCAAAACCGAACCAATTTTAATTGGCACCCCACATCAGACCCAGTCTTCCTCCGTAACCAGCATTAATTTCTCTGTTCACGACATTCCCCTCTCTTCATCAGTCACTAACCTCGGCGTAAGACTCGACCCTCAACTCACTTTTGAATCCGAAATCACACACATCTATCAGATCTCCTTTCACCGTCTCAGAAATATTTCCAAACTCCGTTCTTCACTCACCTTGAGTGAAGCTGAAAAGCTGGTGCACGCGTTTGTCTCCTCCAGACTGGATTACTGTAACGCACTTCTCATTGGGATCCCTGATAAAAGTCTTCAAAGACTACAGTATGTTCAAAACAGTGCTGCAAGGATCCTGATGAGAGTTCGTAAACACAAACACTTCACCCCCCTTCTTCATTCCCTTCATTGGCTTCCCATCTTCAAAAGGATTGATTATAAGATCTCTCTCCTCTCTCACCAGTACATCCACGGCAATGCTGCCCCCTACCTAAAATAACTACTCACCCCTCTGACCTCAAGGTTCTGCTAAAAAAGAAAGTTTTGAGTCCTTTTTTAAATGTGTCAGTCATCTGTGGAGCCCTCAGATGGTCAGGGAGTGCATTCCACAGACGAGGGGCAGCAGAACAGAAAGCCCGATCACCCATGGTGCTGAGCTTAGTCCGGGGAAGGAGGAGGCGGTATGATAAGGTAGAACGGAGGGATCGTGTTGAGGTCAGTGGGGTGAGTAGTTCTTTTAGGAAGGGGGGTGCATTACCATAGATGCACTGGTGAGTGAGGAGAGAGATCTTATAATCAATCCTGGTGGAGATGGGAAGCCAATGAAGGGAATGAAGAACAGGGGTGATTTGTTCGTGTTTACAAACTCTCATCAGGATCCTTGCAGCACTGTTTTGAACATACTGAAGTCAAAACAGTGGTTTCAATGCCCTCCCTGACCATCTGAGGGATCCACGGACGACTGAGACATTTAAAAAAGGACTTAAAACTTTCCTTTTTAGCAAAACCTATAACATTTAATTAACATTGCTGTTTTTTGGTTCATATTTTTATATAATTATTAAATAATTTTTTTTTTTTTTATTGACTTTTTTTTTTTCTGCTTTCAACTTGTAGCACTTTGAGATTTGATCCAAATGTAAAGTGCATTATAAATTAAATGTATTATTATTATTATTATTATTATAAAGGGGATTTGACTTGACCATTGTTTCTGTGTGTCATGAAGAATTATCCAGCTGGAAGAGGCCACTGCTATTTTTAGAATATTGTTTCCACTAAGGGGGGACATAGGGATTTTGTTACCCAATGTTTCGGTATGTGGTACACTGCCACCCCCGGTTTTTCCTCTTCCCACAGTGCATCCTGGTATCATCTCTTGCCCGGGTGAAGCAATGCGTATCCACATGGTATGAAAGGAAACCTAACTCATCAGGTCAGACGACATTCTTCCATTTCTCCATGAAACAGGTCTGATACTGATGTGCTCGCTGTAGGAACCTTCAGAAGTGAACAGGGGTCAGAGGTCAAACTGACTGGTCTTAGTCTACGCATCCCCATATGCTTTTTCAGCAAGCAATTTGTGCTTCAGTAAACTTTCTGTTGGATCAGACAATGAGCCTTGGATGCCGAAGAAGGTGCTTGTCCTTCCTTAGACAACTTTGCAAGGCTCTAACCACCGCAGACAAGGAACACCTTACAAGACCTGCCCTTCTTATCTAGCCATTACAGTTTGGTCCTTTTCAAAGTCGTTTATATTTAACCATTTTCCTGCTTCCAGCAGCAACCTCAGATCTAAAAGTTGACTGTCAGTTGAATATGTCCCATCCACTGACGGGGTAAGCATGGTAAGAGGTCAATGTTATTCACTTCACCTGCCAGTGGTTAGAATGTTATGGCTGATTAATGTGTGCCAGTCTAAGGTCTCTAATCTTTCATTGTTCCTCAATCATCATAGCAGGTGTCACACATGTAAGAAAAAAACAAATTCATACGTACCCAATGGTAAATTAGGGAATTGTGGACAGATTTTATCCACTTTGTTGCATGGTTTTACTTCACTCCAACGCTCTGTTATGGAAGAGGATAAAAACATTTCACTATAACCGGCATCAGCTTGTATTTAACAATCTGAACAGAGAACAAAGATCTTGTACCGATAGACATTCAGGAGCCACCCGAATATAACTCAAATCATTGAATGTTTGACTCACAGGAATCTCTGATCACCTTACCTGTAAGATTTTTGTTCATCACTGTCAGCTGTTGGAGATGTTCCATGGATTTAATGTTTTTATAAGCTGATAAAAAAAGCAATTGAGGGAAATTAGATAAGCTCAAACACTCCTTTAGTAAACCAGTCAGTGTTCACCAGAGGGGCTATACCCAGTACGCCCATAATTGGGTTTATCCCTGAAATTTTTTTTTTTTTTTAATTGTGCACAATTCTAGATTTTAATATGAACATTGGTTTGTATCAAAGCCAAAGTTTCTGGTCCTATCCCACAAAATCTTTGCAGAATAAAAACAATAACTTTGTTTTATTTCTATTTGATAAGATAGTTGTCAAAAAGTTTCTGAACAAATTCACTTATTGATTTGTTTCATGGTGTTTCTGTAATATGACAATGTTACAGCATTTTTTTTTTGTAGATGCAAATCCAAACAAAAAACAAGAACAACAAAAAAATCAAAAACTCTCTGACAAGTAGACAAGAGTGAATCGTGGGTGCACACAGCTATTTGTCTAATTGTCTCGTTTTTACATTTGTCCCATTTATATAATGTGTCATGTAATGTTTTTTTTGTTCTGCATGGATCCGGAGAAGATGCTTTTTTAAATCTTTGTTTAATTCAAATTGGCATGGTTCTAGTATATGACTGTGTGCTCAGCAAGTGAAGTTTATAAAATGAAGCAAGACCTTAAGTGCCCAGCCACACAGGGCCAGAGACCAGGGGGGGGGGCAAATGGGCAAGCCAGGCCCTCTTTCCCCACAACCCCCTGCACCATGCATGGCACCCCGGGAGGCTCCAGTAGCCCCCAGAGGCACAGCACAAGGCCAGGAGAGCAATCCAGAAGGAAGTACGGCAAAACAGCAACCAGTACCTGCAATCCCAGAGCAGGCCAGTTTGCCCTGACAGTACAACCAAAGATCAAGGCGCATCTGCAGAACCAGGTCCATCAGAGCACCAAGGGTCCTACTCCCAAGTTGCACACACCACCAAAGTGAACTTGCTGGACTTGCTACCCAGCAACAATCATGCAGGGTTTATTGTTTGTATGTTAGTCATGGGTGGGACATTTAGTTATCTACGTTGCAATGGATCTGGATCTGATTCTGGTTGAGGTGTAGATGAATTATGAATGTATTCCAGTTTTCTTTATAGTCTGACATATTGTTTTTCCTGCTTCAAGCTGTTCTTTCTATTCTGATATGTTCTGTAGGTAAGTTGGTCCAATGGTTGGTAAAACAACATCAATTACACCATAATACACCACAGGGACAATCAACATGCTTCTGACCAGCTTGGATCATCTTAATCATCACCAATGTCATCCACGTCCTGAAGTGATTGACTACTAACCTCATACGAGCCAGGTACACTCTCGTTCCAAATGAGCGGACATCTTTTCTCCCACTTCAATTTTCGGGAATTCACCTTTTCCGCACTGAGGTTCCTCCACACTGGAGGAAGCGTCACAGACGCCGGGGAAAACGCAGCGGCCGGCTGATTAAATCAAAGGCGTCTTTTGTCTGCTCTCCTGGTGCAATTCATCTTACTCGCTGTATCCAGTTAGAATATGGATTGGTAACTCAACTGATTCAACTGATTCTTTTCTTATACTTCTTTTTCTCCAGTATTATTAGCAGCCCTCCTATTCTATGTATGTGTGTTTACAGGCCGCGTAAAAATTCTCTTCTTTGATTTCATATTTTTCAGAAATACTTTCAATTATCAACACCAATTACGACAGTTAGTATTTTAGGGGGACTTTTACTTGCACGTAAATGAGACGGGGTCCGACTCTTTGCTTTAGAACTTTTTTAATTTTTAAACTTGCTGAACTTAATACATTTTTTCTGAAAGCTGACTCAGTCTACTCACAATAATGGCCACGCTTTAGACCTTGTAATAACTTTGGCCTTTTGAAAATTCAGGGATATCATGGAATTGCCATGGCCTCCGGCCCAACGTCCGCAGACCCCTCGTGTTAATGCAATAGCTTAAAAACTATCCATGGATCATTTTTAAATTTTATACCCACATAGACCCACATATTTAACTCACGAGGGGGATCTTTTTTCAAAAACACTGTTTTGGGGTAGAACTTCCTAAAGGTTGTTCCGATTTAATCCAAATTTAGTGCATATGTCTCGACTCAGTGATATATTTTTTACTCTAGGAGATCATACTTCATTCATAAGGGGGAATGAAGTATGTCTGGAAGAATGTCTGGAAGACACTGTTTTCTGGACATAAATCAAAGACTATTTCATGGATCCATTTCACCTTTATAACCCCATGGACTGAAGTGTGAGGAAGAACTGGAGTGATTTTGGAAGAGATAAGTTGTATATTTCTGAAACTAGGGGGAGTTTTACCTCCAAACGTTTGGGGGAAATTAATTCTTAAGCATTGGTCAAATTCAGATTCAGATTTTACTCAATATTTTCCAGATATACCTACAAAATTGTTTCATGGATCATTTTCAAATTTGATATCACCATTGTGCAAGAGAGAGCTGGATTGATTTTGGGAAAGGTCAGATGTATATTTCTAACAGTAGGGGAAGCTTCAACTCCTTAAGTTTACAAGCCATAATTTGTCAACTAGTGATCCGATTTATTCCAAATTTGGTGCACACGTATTAATTCAAGGAGCTCTATCTCGTTCTATTTATTTTTTTACATAAACACATTTGAATATAATAGTTCATATTTTACTCACTTCTGAGAGCTTTTTTACTAAAAATATTGTGCATAAAACTTCAAATTTATTTTAAGGAGTTCAATCAGGGGGATTGCTTATAAAATGCAGGGAATTTGGGACTTTTTGGGGATACACCATTGCTACTGGGGACGACAGCTTTGGCCTAGTTTTTGTTCTTACTCATCTAAACACATATTCTTTCTTAGTATTATATTATTGTATTTCATGCAAGATGAGATGGAGAAAGTGGGCATCCTGTCTGGTTCCCTTGAGTTCTTTGAGATATGAAGATTATTCTTGATCTACATTGAAAACATTTGCTCACTGCCAGTATGAAACACAGATAGATATTCTATTTTACTTTGTAAAGAACTGAACATACTCACAGGTAAAGACCAGAGCAGCGACTGCAGCAGCCAGGAGAACACTGAGGAAGGCCATGGCTACTCTCTCTGACGTCAGCTTTGACCCTCCATTAGACACTGTATTCTGTTGGGAACCTGTTAAACAGACACACAGACAATGGATTTAAAGGCCTTTAAATGACTGGTGCACATAATAATGTTGTGTTTGTTCTCTTCTAATCTGAGTTTTATATCTTTAAATCGACCATTTCATTTCGATCATTTAAATAATCCCTTTGGAAAGATCCTCTCATGTGGATGTAAAACCAAATGACTTCACCTGCCAGCCCTATCAAAGATTTATCCACACTAACAGTGAAATCAGAAATGCTGAATGGGTTCAATAAAGACTTTGTCTCCTCTGACGTTTCTTAATTGAAACTTTGCATTCAGAACCAAAAGAAATGTTTGCAGACTTTTCTCATCACCACCAACACCAAACTCTGTATCCCAATGTTTCAATTTTACACCTCTTACTATGGTAGCGGTACATAAAGCCCTCAGGGAACATGATCCCATCTGCAGGGCCCGACAACTTCCATCCGTTTTTCTAGAGTTAGCCGTGGACTATAGAGCGGAATGGCTGATATTCCTTTTTAATCTCACTCTCTCCATGTCAAAATGTCATTCCTGGTGTGTTGACGTCTGCCCGTGTTCTCCCTTTGCTGAAAGGGGGATCCCTGAGAAATCAAAAACTGCAGGCCTTTCACTAAATTATGTGTTTTAGTGAAATTCCTCGAAACACTTGTCAATGATCATCTTAAGACTTTTTCAGATGCAAAAATTATTTTATCAGAGCATCGGTCAGGTTTTAGAAAACAACAAAGCCTACTAACTGCTGCCGTCAAAGTTGTGAAAAACGTTGTGCTACTCTCTTTATTAATTTGTCAAAGGAGTTGCATACTGTCGACCATCTCACTTTGCCCGACAGACCACGATATTGGGTTTTCTGAACATGCCTTTGGTTCTTTTTGAAACTACTTAGAACTCATTGTGTTCACTTTAGTGGGACCTCTACCTCCTTTCTCCCTGTTTTCCTTAGGTGTAGGCTGTTTATCTACTTACAAAAATGATCTGTCTGATAAATTATCAAATGCTTCTTTACACTGTTTTTGCAGACGAGACAGTTATCTGTTACTAATCGGCTTCAGTTGTACCATCCTTTAAAGTTCTTCAGTCGGCCTTTGATCTTCTGTCTAAACAAAGATCATGCTAATCTGAAATGGCAAAGCTCAGACATCCAATCTTCCTAAGATCTCAACGGCTGAAGGAGTTCACATAGAAATGGTCACAATACAAATACGTAGGCATCGTTATTGGTCATAGCTTATATTTCCAACCACACGTTAAAGGCCTTGTATGCATATTGAAATTCAAATTAGGTTTCTTTTTCCGGAATAAATCTTGCTTCTTCCTCCCTACGAGGAAACATCTGATCACTGCAACTTTTCTACCTTTACTGGACTTTGTTGATCTGGCATTTATGAATGCACCTGATGAGAACCTAAAGAAGTTGGACAATGTATACAATTGCGCTTTACATTTTGTTACTGGCTGTGGATGTTGCACACACCACTGTACGCTGTTGCTAAGCAACCATCTCTGTACATCCGCAGACTCTCGCATTGGTTGGTGTTTGTTTACAAATATCTCCTTGGGCTGCTTACTGTTTATCTTTGTACATAAATCTGTAAAAACCAAAAGCAATATGGGTTACGCTCTCAAAATGTTCTTCCAATGAAGGTCCCCGAAGTCCGAACCGAGTTCAGGAACAAAGCTATTAGTTTTGCGGCTCCATTTAGCTTGAATAATACTGTCAGAACTTTTTACTCTGGGGTGGTTTGAATCTATCTTAAAGGATGAAGAAACTATTGTGCTTGGTCAGTGGAGTTGTTTCTGAAATTAAATTACAATTCTTTCGATTGATTCTTTGTATTAACGTATTTTACTGTACAAAAAATATTAATGTATATATTATATTGTGTTATTTAATTGTTTTCGCAGTTTCACAGCTGCTCTCTTGACCAGGTCATTCTTGGAATGATTTACAATGTCAATGAGGATTTTACCTTCTAAAATAAAGGAGATTATATATATATATATATATATATATATATATATATTCACACTGTGTCTGTGTGTAAAAGAAATTAGTAGCTATTTCCCCACCCTTTTTCAATTTCAGTTCATCTGTTTACTCAATCTTGACTTCCTCTCTACCGAGGAAATTATCAAACTTGCTTAACATGCCTTCTGATCGGAAGGGATATATATATATATATGATTTTTTTTTTTTTTTTTACAATTTGGTATAACAATGTATACATTTTGAAATGTAATATTTTTTAGAAAGTTGTTTGAATAAGCTTTTTCTCTTTTTCTTTTCCAAATTAAGGGTGGCTTTAGCTCAGTGGGTAGAGCAGTCGGCCCTCAACTGTGAGACCAGGGTTCGTTCCCAGCCCCTGACGAGACAAGATGTGGATCCTTGAGCAAGACCCTTAAACCTCAGCTCCCCGGTTGCTTCACAGAGGCCGCCCACTGCAACCTCAGGGATGGCCCAAATGCAGAGATAAATTTCATGACGTTGTATTATATGTATGCACTGTTTAAAATGTGATAATTAAAAGAAGATTATTTTTATTATTAAATTGTATCTCCCCCCCATTGTCACGTTACTGCGGTTCAACTTTTTCTAGTGTAATTAGTAGCTTGTTAACCAACACTTTGAAAGCAACTTCTCCAAAATTGCGCATGAGTGAGCTGGCATTTCACAAAGTGAACTAGAGTGCTTTTTCTCATATTCATGGACTGAGCCCTGTGTTCGCTCGCTATTGAAGAAAGCCTTTTAAAAAACACTGAAAAATTAAACGGCTTTGCGATGGCAATATGAATGGACATTTATGTTCAACTTTCCAATTATAATATTCATGGTTATATACCCACCGGGGAGCTTCTTGGATGGCTCATCCTTCGTGACCCTGATATCAGAATTTGTGGTATCACCTGGCAAAGAGGCTGACCCTGCATCACAAACAGATGAAATTATAGTCTGTTAGCTGCGAAGACATTCCATGTCTTGAATGTTTGTAAAAGCTAATATAAAAAAGAATTGAAAATCAGTTAAATCCAAATACTCCTTTACAAAGACATAAAATACATGGCGGTCACATGTAACCGGGACATTAGAGACACAATATACCAATTGGAAGTTCAATCCAGTTTGTTTCCCAATCCAGCCCCGAAATTTCATGTCATTCCAGTTTTTGAAAACTAATAAACCTTAGGCAGTAAACAGTACTTATGGACAGACGGGCAGACTCACCAGTTATTTTCCCTTGTGCAGATTTGGTGAACTGGACTGCAGTGTACACTACTTCAGTTTCATCCATTTTGCCGCTGCGTCTCAGTGAGTATGAAGGATGAGAAAGCTAAAGTTTATCAGTAGACAGTTAAATAGATGATTCCTGTTTGGCAGTTTCCTGTTTGAAACTGATGTAGTTCCTTAAAGATGAGCCAAGGTCCTTTGGACATTTAGAGAAAGAAGGGAAGTATTTACTTCCCTTTTACTGCAAACTCCAACGAGCGTAACATCTCTCTGGAGCACGGCTATATGCTACCTTTGTGGGTTCTTTGCATGGCACACTGAACAAGTGACTACTGTAGAATTGATTTTTATTTTTTTGTCAAAAACAGTTGTATTCTCATCTTATCTTGCACATCTGTGTTTTTTCTTCAGACCTCTCTGTCTGTTCGGCTTTGCCACCGCCAGCTGTGCTGAACATCTGGTGCTGCTCCTGTGAGCTGTGTCCCAACACCTTTCTCTCTCCCTGGCAACTTCATGCCAAACCATGCCCATTTCTCTATACCCCACAGCCCTATTTAGGAGATGTACGGCCTAACTAACTTTCGCCTTCTCCCTGAGAGAGGGGAGAGAAATTCAGCCACAGCCATCTACACCCTTGGACAATGGACCACCTTGAACTTAAAAAGCAGTAGAGTCAGATACCACCGGTTGATCCTGGCGTTGGGGGCCATTGGAGGGGAGCGTGGTCCGAACAGAGGGTGTATGGGCATCCCAGCAGGTAGTAGCGCAAACTACAACAACCTCTATTACTATTACGAAGGTCAATCAATCTTTATTTATATAGCGCCAATTCACAACAACAGTTGCCTCAAGGTGTTTTCCAGAAAGAGCAGGTCTAGACCAGACTCTTTATATGATTATATACAGGACCCAACAAATTCCTCCTTGAGCAAGCACTTGGCAACAATGGCGAGAAAAAAATGCCTTTTTAACGGGCAGAAACCTCGAGCAGATCCAAGACTCAGGGTGGACGGCCTACTGCGATGACCGGTCGGGTTTGAAAAAAAAGAGAGTGAGAGAGAGAAAGAGAGACACGGGTGAAGAGAGATACAGACGGGGGAAAAGCAGCAAAGATTTCAGTTATAATCCACTTTCTCCAACCGCTCCATGGTCGGGCCACGGCAGCAGCAGGGATCCCAGGTTGATAATAACATTAATATTAATGTAACATATAGCGATAGCTTATGGGGAAATATAAAACAATAATAATAACAATGACAACAACAATAATCATCATCATGAGCATCTTGTGATCATTGGACATCGAGCAGGTCCACAGTAGCAGATGCAATCACCAACCATGTGACCTTACAGGGCGAGAAAATACAAAGACTCCAGGGAAGAAGTGAAGTTAGTAAAATACATTTAATCCGTTAAAATGCATTAATCCATTTAACATGAATTAATCCAGTAACATACATTAATCCAGTAACATGCATTAATCCAGTAACATGCATTAAAGTCATGGATGTAAAAGAGGGACAGTGAGAGAGGAAGAGAGAAAAGCTCAGTGCATCATGGAAGATCCCCTAGTAGTCTAAACCTATAGCAGCATAGGTAAGAGCTAGCTTATGCCAGCCTTAATTATAAACTTTATCA